>CM057928.1:6544296-6984169 GCA_030141595.1 Chydorus sphaericus
TCCTCTTTTTATTGGAAAAGATGTGGACAGTCATCGACAGATTGGCCCATTTTCCTATTCGCCGGCTGCTGCCCGGGCTGAAGCCCACATTGCAAACTGTATCGTTTCTCTATAATTATAATAAAGTAATTAGAATAAAGAATATAGAATTTTAAGTAAAAAAGAATTTACCCAGGGTTACGGAATTGGCTTGGGGATTTCGTTAAAACTTTTGGCGCAGGCCTGACTGCAAAACCTTCTCTCTTTCGTGTAAAACGAGTGTTTGACTCCGATAGCTCCGCACTTTTCACAAACGGCCATACCCTCTTTTCGAATTGGGATCATATCCTATTTATAAAAAGTGTAAGGTGATGTAACTTTAGAGGGTTTTTTCAAAGGGTTGTCATACCAGGTCTGAATCGTTTCTGAAAGCTATTGGTGTCTTCAGCACCAGACCGTCAACAGGTTTAATTTTCCTAAATTACAGGGAGAGTTAATTAATAAGAAATGATTTAAAGATGATGACAATGCTTGTTTACTTGAACCCATGTTGGACAATATCTTCATCAGAATCGTCAAGGTCTGAGCCAAATGCTGGCTGACGATCAGAGTCAGAGTACCTGAAAAGTGGAACAGGTTAAAAATATGGAAATAAAATATAAAAGAGAAAGATACTCACTGGGATTTATGAGATGATTGCTTGTCACTACTGTCACACCCTAATTTCATGTCACAAATGAACAATAAGGTTCAGTAAAAACTTTTTTCACCAAGTAAAACTGAATATGAATCTCTGTGGGGGGTTGTCGAACAGAAAACAGCCAGAACTGAAGGGAAATGTAAAAATTGTTTCTCAAAAAAATTTAGAAAGAACAAAAGGAGAGCACTTGATTCAAAATTCGACGTATCACGACCTGTCAAAAGATGACGTCTAAAATTAGCTGAAATTTACTAATAAAACAAGAGAATTCACTGGAAAGATTTCTTTGTGTGCTCGTATAATATGCAATTCGTGTGTGTGTGAGTCACGAATTTCATTTTTCAAGAGGAGGAATATAAAAAAAAGAAAATGACAGATAGCGATGAATGCTTGGGCGTCCATGGAGAGGCGCTAATAAAATCTATGTATGTACGAATACAGTGACAGCTGTTTAAAATCCGAATATCAATTTTACCTGAGCAATTCCAGCATAGAATATTTTTGCAAACACTTAAAATAGAGACGCTCTCAATGCTTTTGACCCGCCAAAAAAAAAATTTGAGACCGGTTTGACGAGCAAGCAGAAAAACTGTTGACGAGCAAACTGATTGAGAGAGGTACAAATTCGGTCGATATCGAACAGGCAACGTTGCCATCGAGTTTTTTGGTGATTTACAAAACAAAATTTGCAATGAGGCGCTCCCGTTATTATCAAATGAATTCGACCGAATAATAAACAAAGGAACTTATGCTGTCAAGAATAGAAATATAATATTTGTTTGAATTATTTCATTTGATTCCTTATTACTCTCAAATAACGGCGCTCGTACGAGTTATTTCTGCGCTCACCGTTATGCACGAAAAAATACTTAGCAGCATTGCGCTGCTGTTGATGAGAGAAAAAAAGAACGATGTGGTTTTCTTTTTTCTCTCTGTGAAATTGTATTTTATATACATACCGTTTTAATATAAATCTATTATCTTGTTATAAAATGTTTTATTTTTAAAAAATATGGCAGTTTACTGATTGGAGAGCATCTGAACCATAATTCTACATCTGTGCATGTTTACTTTTGGAGCTGAAATAATGTTTAGCGCAGATGTTTTTATGAACAATTTTTACGTCTCTAGACTATCATTATTTATTACGGGCTTCATAATAATAATGCGCCCGGATGTTACGCCAGAACTTTTTTTTTTAAACAACAGTTCTTCTCAACAAGCTAGTCCTTTAGTTTTTTAATAGCCTTCAAGACTGAAAGTAATAAAGGAAGAGACAACGGTATATATATTATTCGGAGCTCCAGGTGAAACCACTTTTTTTTTCCTTCTCCCATTCATCTGAAAATAATGACGTAACTGTTTACGCCATTTGAACAACTTCAAGTACTGCTACATAAAAAGTAGTAGTATCGTTATGGTACTTGATCATCATCATCATTTAAAAAAATAAATATAAAAAAATAGAGATTGATTGAAATTTTTGTATTAAAAACATTTTATTTATTTGCGATGTGAATAATTTTAGATTTTCTTCAATATGAACGATTGGGATTACTGTCCTTAATTTAAAAATAATTGCTATAAAATCGAATTGCGTCATTTTTTATATATGTCACCGTTAAACAAATCTTGTTCTCTTTTACTGGGTTATGTCTATATAGAAAATATATATTTAAAGATAATAATTATATAATTGAAATTTTTTTATGTAGCGCCATGATTATACAATTATAAATTAAGTAAAAACATCTTTGGACGTCTCTTTGATGTCTCTCTCTTCTTAACCAAAAAAATTGAAAGATTTTGAAAAATTCTAAAAAAATCTGTACAGCATTGCCATTTTTTATGTATATATAATTAAAAAAAAAAAAATAAAGTGGTAAGCCACTAAATCCTCTTCACTCCGCGGGTCATGTTCAAACATTTCTGGCGAAAAAGTGGAGGCAGGTGGACCAAAGAGCTCCAACGTCTGCGATACCAATCCAGCTGGGATTGATGCTTGTGCCCGATCGTCCTAAGTTCGACGATCTTGTTTAGAGCTACGTTTGATTATTCCAGGATCGCTGGCGTGATTTTCTCAAAAGCTGTTTAAAAAAAAAGATAAATAAGTTGATATTCCGGTTTGACAAGGATCGGAGTATTGAACTGTTACCTGTAATCTCAAGGCATCTGTAATGCGTTCTTGGTGCTGACCGATTGTTTTCGATCGTTGATGACGGGCCGGTCGGGTGTGAGAGCAGCACAGCGGCCGAAAAGAGCGCCATTTCACTATCGTTGAGCGCTAACTGATTCAATCCTTCCGTCAATTCATCACACTTTGAATGAAATCCGCCTTTATAAATATAAATTTAAAAAATATTGAAAATTTCTATTCAATTTGAGGAAATACAGCTTAAAAATTACGTCAAGATGAGGTCCATCTGTTGTTTAGAAAAGGTGACACCGTCCGCCAGAGTGAGAGTGCCTTCTTGGCTATTAACGAGCCGACTGACGTGACCGAGCACACACTTCAAAGAACGCCTATTTTAATCAGTATCAGCTGGTCGTCTTGACTCAGTTCGGGAAAACCTGGAACACGTTTTGGCGAACTCTACGACCCGCTGGATGGAATGGAGTCATATTAGAAGCGAATGCGGGACCACGTAGCTATCCTCCTGGCTTCATCCGAAGAATCCTCCGGTCAGTTCTTCTTCCTAATGAATTAATTGGATTAATTTAATTATAATTATAATTAATTAATAAATAAGCTTACGAGGATGACGGGGAGTTCGGACCAGATTGCGTATCTTCTCCTTCCGTGGTAGGCGCAATGAGCGTGATGAGCTTGAGATACAGTCAGGATCGTATCGTAAATTGCCAACTGCCTGCTCTCACTAGGATCTCTCTGAGCTGGAATTGCTTGCTGCTGCTGTTGCTGCTGCTGGATCTGTTGCTGCTGTCCATCCGAACTATCAGGAGTCGAAGGATCGGCAAATCCACCGGACCTCTGAGATGTTCCATGATCTTCGAGACTACCCAAAACTGTGTTTCCTCCAGCGGTATCCGACCTCGCTCCCTCGATCGTTTCGGTACTCGACCGTATCGCACCGCTACATGGCACACAAAAAAGAATCCATTACATCACATTCCGTTTCATATGTTTTTACACGGACTATTGAACATTTCTTTCTTTTTAGACCGTTACATCATATTTGGTATATACTGTTATAAAGAAAAAAAGAATTTCTTTTGGTCCAGTTTTAAATCCCGCACGTTCAGTGAACTTGATAAAATAAGTGACACTTACAATCGCGGGACATGCCGACGGCCAAACATTTCTTAAAGCGGCAATATTGGCATCGGTTGCGGTTGAGCCGGATTACCAGACATTTGCCATCCCGTAAGCAGCGGTACTCGATCTGTTTCTGAATACTCCGCCGGAAGAATCCCTATAATTTAAATATTTAAGTATATTAAGTTAAAATTTCGATGATAGATGTGTATACTTTGCATCCTTCACAAGAAGTAACTCCGTAATGATATCCAGAAGCTTTATCTCCGCACACTTTGCAGGGTACGAAAGTTTTGTTGTTGTTACCGTTTCCTGAATTACTTTCGGAAGTTCCCAGAAGACCAGGTTCTAAAATACATATAAATATACAAATATAGTTAACGGACTTTAATGTTAAACCACCTGTTTTTTTCTTTTTTCCTTCTGTGGTATAGTAACTGTACCAATAACCGTAACAGTCGGATTTTTCTTTTTTCATATATATATGGACTATAATAATAATCTTCTTTTTCTCTCTCTCTCCCCCTCTTCATCCCAAGTTCCCCGTTATGTTTGGAAAACCGCATTTTTATAGGTGAAAAAGTGCTAGAGGGAACCAAGACCTTGGGCTGCTTTTCTTATTCTTCTTCCTACCTAACGGTACAGACACCCTGCTGCCGGGTTCTCCTTTCACACAACAAGGGAGAGTTCATCGAACTCTAACATGATGATGAGCATATTTTGTCGTCTTAAAACTTTAATTGTCTTTACACATTACATCACACATGTGAAATCTAAACTCATCTAATAATACTCGAATAGAATATTTGATTAGTATTAAGGTCGATGAACTTTCGGTTTTTAAAATAGTTGACTAAAATCCCTTCCACATTTGTATTCAAAAAAAGAGCCTAGATACCTGTGAGAAGGGGGGAGCTTATAGGTATACAGGTGTGTTACTACCTGAGGTCAATGAACTCTCCCTTTTTTTTTTAAAGAAAAATCTTGATTTTTTTTTGCTGTTGTGGGGCAACACGTGTCCCTCCGTGTCGTGAATTTTCAATCGAACAGGCAACCTTGGAACATTAAGTGGTTACTTACTGCGTACTGAGCACTTACCGTTTTGATGATTGTGGGCGTTGACGGTGGTGTACTGCTCGATTTACTGCTCGGAGGCGGAAGAGATTGGTCGCAGGCCTAATAGATTGTCGTTCCTCAACTGATTGATGCTGTGGAGACGGCGGAACGGATGAATTCAGTCCGACTTGATCGCTAACTTCACCGCTCTCCGGCGATCCCAATTCTTCTTTAATCACAACTCCAGTTGAATTATTAGATTGCTGTTGAGCTCCTCCAGTTGGTGGTGTAGGTGGAGTCGAAGACGAATCGAAAAAGCTCAGATTAAAATCGGATGTCGTATCGAAGCTGACTTCGGTCGTAACGCCGTGATGAATGTTATGATGACCGACGTGATGCCGGCCGGATTCCCTGGAACCAACTTGATCCATCTTAAAGACATCCATTCTTGTGAAAAGTCTAAGAGTGTACTGTTGGCTTCTAAGTATAGTTTTCTCTCTTTCCCAAGTTCCGCTCAGCTTCGCATTATCGTGCTATGTGGTAAAAAAAAAGAAAGAAAGAAGAAAACAGCATGAAATTTTGTCTTTTTTTAGTATTGTGAAGAAAGATGCGAAAAAGGCAGCAAGGTCACGGCCGAACCTCTCAGAGTCAAGACCAACATGGGCTGCTTGATACTCTGGCGTGTGGCAACCAACACACAGTCAACAACAACAGCAGAATGCCGGGTTCAACGAACCCTCTTTCATATAATACAACGCTGCCACTTTCACCGTAAAAAGAATACATACATAGTCAGCTTATTATAAAACACTTCGTGTCGTAACTACTCAATGTCAAAGTCACGAGTAGTGACCTATACGATTATTATGTGACTAGAAATTATAATTTTTTTGGTTATTGGCAAGAACCCAAAATTATTCAAGTTCGACGACCTTAGAAGAACAAAAAAATGGATATCTTACCTGTTTTTTCAGCTCTTTTTTAATATGTTGCGTCTGCTTTATAATCCGGTTTAATTCAATCAAAACTATATCACTTTAAAATATTAATTAAAAATAAATAGAATTAAATAAATAAAGAGCACACGTTACACGTCGGCCTCTGAGGACGATCGCAACGGGACTGAAGGAGGAAATCGAAGAGCTAAGAAGTACCTTAAAGAAATACTGGCCCGGCTCTAGGCGAAAGAAGCTCCTCCTACCACCTCACCGGAGGCCTCAAAGATCCCGTTGCCTTTGGTTAAAAAAAAGTGATTTGAACGCTCGTGGGAAGCACCAACCTGAGGTATAGCTGCGGCGGGCCACCCCCACATTTGCTTGGAAATCGAGAGTTGAAGGGTCAATTTTATGGAAAAGGTTGAATGAACTCGGATTCGTACCTCTACTTTCGCTAACGGTGCGAGAAAACCGCATCTTAAAACGGAAGTACGTAATCATATTATTGACTAAAATCAAAGAGGTATAATATTGATGGACAATATATTTATTACTTTTCCTTGAATTTTACTTCGGCGGCGGCGGCGGCCGTGAGTGTATTTGCATATAAAGAGAATTTTCTTTAAACAAGAATGAATCGCGTATTCATATATATATAATGCTGAGAAGAGAGCTTCTTGCACGGTTCATTGACTCCCGCGTGAGACTTTTTAATAAGCCGCCGCTCGGGGGCTCTGAAGCTATGGTGCGGCCGCAAAACGTAATATGCATGCGAACGGTAATAATAACGTGTATAGCAACAGCCTCAAAACTATTGCGTGATGTAATTTCGTCTACACTCTGAAAAATATGAATAGGTATGGTGAGTATTGACAGGACATGTTTATTGCATAATGTATCTTTAGGCGAAGATGAATAAACTTTAAAATCTCGATTGACGGGATTGTATCATAGCACCTGTTTTCCTATCCTCGTCTGGATGGTAATATTTACAAATAAGTATATGAAACAGGTTTTTATTATATTCGAATGCGGAAATGTTAGTGGCAAAGTTTTGAAATATGAAACTATACATAACGATCAATGTGACTACTTTCTCAGGTCCTATAGTATTTGTTATGCAATTCAGGGGCGGCTACCTGAAAGAAATTTCAAAAGTGTAATTCTTTAAACGTTCGTTTATTCAGTTATTCAGTTTGAAATTCAAAGAATATGAAGGGAAAAAAGGAAGGAATGCGGACATTGTACAGAGTATTACATAACAAGAAGTAGATAAAAGCGTTTAAAAAGAAGGAAATATCATAGATAGTTTTATAGGAGGTAGAGATAGTGTCAATCTTCATCACAGGTCGAGGAATTCCATACCACCGGGATTCATAATAAAATTAAGTGTCGTTTTCAATTATGTCTTTCCATTTCCTGTACTAACAGGTATGCAGCGGTACAATGCGCTTTTTCACCAGGATTATAATGGGAAAAGGTAGAAGAAGGTGCCATCTAGCGATCGTGTTATGCTACAGCATATACCTTTATAGTTACATACCGACAGGTAAAAAAAAACTGGCATGTTTAATTGAATGAAATCACATACCTAAACCATAGGTATTTAAGATGATGGAAATGGAGGCCACTGGATTCTTTTGTATGCGGTGAAAACGGACGGTTAACTATCCCGATCGCTGTATCAATTTCATTGAAAAACACAAAAGCCTTCTACTGCCCTTGAAATTTTGAATCGTGAGTATTTCATTCTGGATTCTGGCCGATGGCTACGTAACATTACTGAAAAGAAAATCATAAATTTTATCATTGGTCTCATCATGTGGCTGTGTTGATGCTACTGTTTGTTTATTCTATTGTTCCCAATCACGGCAAAACTAAAAAGAAATATAAAGTTTATAAAGTCATGAATTTTTTACATATAATTTCATTTATCTCCCTAAACCCTAATTGTAACAACATCTAAAATGTATCTTGATAATCATATTTATACTGGCATCATTATGTAACGAACAGGATTTCCACATTGTTGTTTGGATATCTATACATCTGCTATTCTTTCACATCATCATTTTTTTCTCTCTCGCATCATTTGCTTCAGATTTTTGTTGTGCATGGTTGCACCTCATCATTATTTAATATCATGTATCATCCACAGCAGCAGCAGCAAACTCATTAAAAACTGTACTTAGTTGTTTCTATAAAGAACCAGTTTAATAGCTATCAATATTTCTACACACTCCGGCAGGCTATAGTTTATATAAAGAAACGCACAAGGATGGTTATAGTTTTATATTATTTACAGCTATATTATACATTAATTATATTTTTTTCAATAAAAACTAGTTATAATTAATTATCATTTAGGATATGTTATGTGATGGAGATCCTTTTTTTTATAATCAAGCATTTTTTCAGCCAAATACTATAGTACTATACTGTTCTTAGTATTAACAAAAAGGACACGAGCAAGACATAATTAATATACCTAGATTACCGTATAATAATTAATTATCAGTTAGTAATAATCACTTGTAGGTATTACATTATTAATTACGTCCTGCTAAGATATTAATCTGGGTCCTAGATTAATAGCTAGCTTACTTGTATTAAATACATGTGCTGACTGCTGCTTTCGGTATTAACGTAAACGCAAAACAATTTGTTAAAAATATATTAAATAAGTTTACCAGTGAAAAAGACAGGAAAAAAGTGCTATTAAGCAACTTATACATATTTCAGTGGATTACTTATGAGTACTTGTACTGTACTATTGTAAGTACGAGGTACTAATTTATCATTTGAAACTATTACATATTAATAGCATTGGCCAAACAGTTTTATTACTATTTAAAATTGCCTTTATGTAGGCCTACTGTAGATATACTGCATCGCGATGTATGATTACACGATTGAACTGGCTTTCCTCAAACAGTAAATAACTAGAAGCGCGCTGGAAAAATCAATATCAACGTACAGTACATATAGTCGTGGACATACATTGAGCCCTCTCCGTTATCATCCGACCTTGTGGGGAAGAGGGGGACGGACTCGTTATAGATGTCCACGAGTTTACCATATGATGTACCGTAATCTACTTAATAATATCAAACTCTCTTGTTCCTTGCAGAGTTTTGGATTTACGATGTTGTTGCTGTAACCCGCTCTCGAGCAGAACTGTTTCTTTACTTCTTTTTCAAGTGTATATGTAGCTATAGTAAAGTCGTAATAGGATTGAAGAAATTGTACTGGCAGCAGTAATAAACTGAAAAACAATATCGAATAAGAAAATATATCGAAAATTACTCTGCGTTCTTAATTAAATTTTGATTCTTTTTTCACTTATATTTAGCGGACAATATTAAAAAAAACGGCAATACTTAATTCAGTGAATAAAGTGGAAGAATAAAGTAGAAGAATGGGCTCAATTAATTATTATTATATTTCATATATATATGCAAAATTGATGGCCTTCTTTTCTTATCGACTGAAGTGACACTAATAAATCAAATAACTACCTCAATTCATGACATCTGGGACACTATAGAGACAAAGGTGAAGAAACCCGAGGGAATAATTTAATCAAGCAGAGTCGCAAGGATACTTTGATTGGATTTAGTTTCGATTGATGTTCCATAAATGCTGTTAGGTATAGTTATATAGTACTGAGAATATATAAAATGTTCGAAAATATTATATACCTTTGTAGTCCATCGATCTTTCCTTGTTGAAATTTTCCACCGTACCACTATTTATTTAACTATAGATCTCACATTCCACACCCCTCGAGCCCTTAAAGAGATAGAAATGCCGATTTATAGTGTCAATCAAGGTTTTAAAAGAACGTACCTAATTTTTTGTCTATCTTTATACTTATAACTAAAACAGCTCCTCTCCATTTCTCTAAGCCATTGTTTCGAACTTTTTCAATCAGCAGAAATATCATTTCACCCAAAGGAACCCACCGAAACAAACCCAAGTATCGGTTATATCATAACTTTTAAATCAATAGTATGAGTTTACTGATGCTAGATGATCTAAACTCGGGACAACTCTCATCGTAATTGTAATAAAGACCTTCGAGGAAAGGGAGGTTAATTGTCTTCTTCTTGAAATCACAGAGCGTTGAGTGATATTCGATATGGTAATAAGCTTGAATATCAGAATGCAATGAAAAAAGATTTGCTGCTAACATATTGAAAAACAATGCATCCGATAAAACATAAAACCCTTAAGATAGAAAGCAATCCGGCGTGTTCCCTTTAAAAAGTTTGATTACACCAATTATTGATATGAAAACGATGTTGACTACGACACGCATGAATTGAAATTTAGGCTCCCATCTGACTTCGCAGCATGGAATCCTCTGAGTGTTGCTGAAAACAAGAGAAAGGTATATCAAAGCGATTTAAAATTATATGTATATTTGATATAATTTAACTGTTTTAGTTACATACCTTGAAGCTACTTCTATCATTATATTGTTTATGATTGGCCTAGTGTAGAACACAGGATTCTGCTTCTCATTACACAAGAGACAGACTGGTAGATTGAAAGAGCGACCAGTTGCATCATTCTCGTGTACGAAATGGCCCAATAGTAACGGCCACACTGTGCGACAACTGCTTCTGCCGTTTCATCTTCATCCATAGCCGGATGAATAACATTTCCATGGCAATTCAGAGCCAAAACTGAGGAAATGATCCACGTTGAAGCAAAAATCAGCAACAATCCAACACTGAGAATCACAGTTTTGGTAGCTTCCAATTCCAATCGGCTCACCGTCTGATCTCTTACTGTTACATAATGAAGATTCTGTTTGGTGACTTGGCAAGAACCCATGATTTGGTTTTTAAATGCCATCACTGCTGCTTCTGGCACAATAACCTCCTTTTGAACGTTTTCTGTCGATGTTCCTGCTGTCTCGGCCCCAGTATTGGTGCTAGTATCGTAGCCTCCATTAGTAATTTGTTCTACATTTGCACTGGGTAGTACCAAATGTATTTTTAACATTATGCAAAGTGTTAGCTGGCCGACCAGGCAAAGAATAACGAAGAAGAAAATGAATCCGAAATAGATTGCTCTGTCTAATGGAGGAGTAACGTTACACTTGACTTCAATGAGTCCGAAGATGTAATGAGATTTCATCAATAAGAAGAGAAGGATGAAGGCGACAAACTGGATACCAATCGTCAAGCAAGCCTTGACGTACCGCCGGTACCAAACTGAATGAAACATAAAGAGATAACGTTCAACAAGAGAAAAAAGTTTGTACGTCAGCAGAGAGACGACAGGCAATCCAGCTAAGAAGAATCGAACACGACACAATTCCGTAGCTTCGGGTGAGGTAAACCCAATAAGTTCGAAAATGTTGGCAACTAAAACGAAAATGTTTGCGATTCCTATCCCAATTAAGATTGTGTTGCACGGTTGGGTATGAAGTCGACGCCGAGAAAGTATGAAAAAGATGATCCTCAAGTTTAAAGGTATTCCAAACAGGGCGCAAACAAAATGAGCGGAAGCTAAAAATATATCCATGTACACTTGTGGCCCTTTAGCACTTGTTACTCCGTACGTCGTATTGGTGGCAATAGAGTTATTCACGTCCATCTCGTGGCGACAGCAGCTAAGCAGCTTCTTCACGAATGGTTATAGACTCTGATAATGTGCGTCAAAGTCTGATCATGCAACATTTTTTAGTGCATAATATATGGAGGAAATGTGTTGCTTTTAGCTTTTGTCTGCTTCTGCGCAGCCGATATTACTATAACAGCTAGTTGTTTTTTTAAGTTACGCTAGACGGGTTTCATTGATTTTTGTCACATAACTGTAACCGTTTTTACATTTTTGGCTTTCTTATGATCATAATATACGTGTAACATACTTATATGCTTAAAATAAATTGTTTGGAGACTATAAACTTTATCGAAAATATATCGTTAGTATAATTAATGTTACAATATTGAACAACATACTCTCTTTTTTTATTTATTTTTCATCATATTTATTTTTGAACCTCGTTATATAATCCTATTATGAGCGTAACTACAGAACTACAATAGCACACTCATAATAATGACGTGCATAGTTAATAGCTATATTATACGTCGATTTTTACGTACTAGAAAGCTTTAACAATAACTTTGATAACGTCGTTAGGATTATAATTGACTATTAGCAGTACGTATCAGCGTGATAGAAGATCAAACACAGATTGATGCATGTAGCAATAGCTCAATCATCATGCCGAGCAAGGCCCCATTTGTTTAATGTATACTTTTATACATTATTATATAATTCCAAGAATAAAGGTTCCTCCTTTTCTGTCTGATATAGCCATTTCGTTGCTATTTGGATAACGTAAGAGTCCTATAATAGGGCATTTCTATTGATTATTCCTTGGGGATGATTTTGTACTTTCAACATTTATAGTAGTATCACTACCTCCTTAAGTGTCGTCGTATTTATAAATAACCGCAGATTATACAACAGCAAGCGTAAAAGACTAAAAGTACATGTGGAAATATGTGTTTTGTGGTTTCATAACTTTTTGACGACAGCTTGTAAAAGGATATTAGAGAAACATAGACATATAGAAAAAGGTTATCAAAATTGAACACAAAATGGCCAAAATTCGACAGAATATACCGGTACCTATATATTGGCCCACCTCCACCAGCTATAGATGCAGCAAGCGAATGGATCAAGTAAAAGGAAATTATAGAATAAAAATACTCCGAGCTATACATGAATTAAAAGGAGTCAGACCTATGCAAGCCATAACAAAAGAGCTACACATTCCATACGAAAACGAATAGTGTTCTGATCTACCAGAACGCTAGTAGTTAAAATTAAAATGATTATTTTTTGGCATTGACATTGCTTTGAAGGTCAAATAACGTAGGCCTACTAGCTAACACGTAGTACAAATATAAGAAAATCGGAAAAATCCATACATACCTTATCTTCGTATGCACATAATCAGCATTCTTACGCACATGTTATATCGAGCCTTTCAATTTAGCATAAACTACTTTACCTCAAGACTCAAACTATAAGCTGGCAGTTAATTAATAACTAATATGCTGAATATTGTAACACATACACGCGACTGATGTGATGATGGGATCATCTACAATGCTATGTTGACGATTTGACACATTTCAGAGCACAGAAGTTCCCATTATTACGTATTCCTCATCGGTGTCCATCAGCAAGACGCATCAATTTCTATAGCCATGTTGTGATGATCCGTCGATTTTGAATATTGGTGCCATGGAAACCTCGAACTGGGAGCATGAGGTACATACCTTTCGGGTAAACTCCTGCGACGCATGATAAATGAATCAAATCTTTTTCATCTTGCTGCTTATAAGGCAAGTGATTCGAAGGGACTGTAATCAGTCTCTTGAATATAGTTGCAGAGCCTCAATTCTCGAGTGATTATTTCTTCGAAGGTTATACGGAGATCGTCATGAACGGCGAAGGTTTTGTTTTTTTACTCTTTGTCTTAATTTGGTTGACATTATTGGTTAGAGAAGGGGAATGTTATTCGTTCGAGGGGCTTCACCTTCGAGTTTTACACGTAGCGGTATATACAGCAAAAATATATTTCTGCACCAAAATTCTTATCAATGAATTTAATGTACGTTTCAAGTTATCCCCTTTTGTGATCATTGAGAGGAACTCGAGCGGTCATGTCGTCAGCATGAGTGGCGTTGCGCAATTCGCACTTGATCTTCTAGTAGAAAAGCTTCATTTCACGTATTTATTATTTTAAATATATATAATTGAACACTTGATGCAACAGCATAGTTATAATCTTGTATACATTGCAGGTATAGTGTCGTGCACGATGAAATTCGCACCATTTCCGATTCACCAAGTTACGGTAAAGGAGCATCGAGCTATTTATTTGAAGGGGTATTAGTTTTTACTTATAAAAACAACTAACAGTAGATTATAGCTATATGTCATATCATCAGAAAGCAGATTTTGTGTGCTCATCGGTGGTTATGACGAGCCAAAGAGCTTCTATAATGGATGTACCTTACATCTTCTTGGTCAGCCCTTTCGCTCTGATGATCCCAATGCCACGTCCCTCCACCGATGCTGGTGGTTTCTGGAAACCTTTCCAACCTTATGTAATTTATATTTATGTTAGTAAAAAATAATTTAGTTTTGTTATATTTTTTTTCGTCAGGTTTGGTTGGCTTCATTCATTTCTCTTCTCATTCTCGTCTTCTTTTTCTGGCTGGCGATGACATTTTTGTCCAAAGTGAAGGTTCAAAGTTTGAGAAGAATCTACAATACCATGCACGAAATGTATCGAAGGCCTTACTTTATGGCCAAATATACCATATCAGTTTTGCTATCACAGCGTAAAATAATTTACATTATTACATTCATTATTATCTATATAAATAAATATTATATATGTATCTCTATTAGCGACTGTTTTCAATCATCATGGAAATGCTATTCGAATTGGAATAGGAGCTTTCTCCTTAGCGGCTTTCGTTCTGAGTCACGCCTATTCGAGCGTCCTCATCTCTTTCGCCACGACGCCCATTTTCCGTCCCCTAATCGACTCGGTCTACGACATCCCGAAAAATCCTAGAGTACAAGTTACTGTTGATAAGGATCAAGGAACAGATGTTTTTCTCAGGGTATCATTATGATATTACATTTTAAAAAGAATAATATTAAATTGACTAAATAATGATTGAAATAACAGGAATCTGGGGACGGTGTCTTGAAATATATCGGTGATATGTTGAGGAATAACACACAGCTTCGATGTCTTGATAATAATAATTGTCTAAGTCAAGTCAAAGCTGGATTTAGTGTTTACGTCAACGTGAATAATACCTACCACGCAGTTGATAATATAAGATTTCTACTAATACCAATTTTTTACGCAGCGGAATGAAATCGTACTTGACCTGATCGGAAAAGCTTACAAGAAAACGAGGAAATGCGATTTTCTGGTTGCGAAAAAAAAGTTTATGACGGTCAATACAGGCCTTTATGCCTTGGTCAAAAATTCGCCATATACTCGCCGAATTGCTTTAACGTAAATAACCATTTAATTTTTTTAGCTTATTAATTAAGTTGAATTAAACCCTCAAGGTTGATGGAAATGGAAGCGGCCGGATTCTTTCACATTTGGTGGAAACATATGATAACCGATCCTGATCGCTGTCTCAATTTTATTGAAGAACAGAAAAAGCTTCTTTTACCGCTGAATTTTGAGAACGTGAGTGGAGCTTTCTACATCCTGGCTACTGGAACTGCCCTGTCGTTTTTAGTCTTTCTAATCGAGTTGATTTATCGCCGTTGGATAAGAATTTTAACTAAATAATAATAATGCTTAGTAAGGTAATTAAGAATCGACAGAATTAACGAATTCATTGTGCATGACATAACAAACATACAGTACATTTATTGTTTGATTGTTCAGTACAGTACCCACCGGACGTATAAGTAAACCTCTCATTTCCCCATCAGAGCACGGGTTAAAGTGTCGCCAGTATCCTTACGAAAAGTAGACGAAATTTTTAAATAATCGTGCCATTTCTATTAAAAAATCCTTAAAAAGCACTATTAAGGATCTTTTTTTTTATTACTGCTAATCGAAAATGTAATATTTTATAATTTATTCTTATTTTGGCAATAGTAATTGGTACAGGCTATTCGGTGGACTTCTCTATAAAAACCACGGACCTTTTTACAGCTGAAAGAAAGACTAGACACGACGACAAAATTTAAGAGATCTAAAATTAAATTACCTATACCGTTCGACGTGGAATTCAAAGCTAAATTGAAGGGTAAAAATTAAAAGTTAATAGAACTTACGAAGAAAGAGATTATTGTAATAAACTGGAGACACTTGGGAAGAAAACGGTTAACCGCAGTTGTCTCATCATCTAAGAGTTGCGGACTTATAATTTGCACCATTCGATTCGTCTTTGAATTCTGCGTCGAATGGTGTAATTATTTTGTTTTCGGGCCCTGTAAGTTAATCTTAGACATCTAGGCCATTTTTTCTGCAAAGGTCTTCGGTCCTATCGAAAGGTCTGCCAAATAGGAGGTCCGCGTCCGCCGATTAGTCTGTACCATAGTAATCAGTTACAGCTATATCTTTTTCGAAACTGATTCTTATTTTATTTATTTCCTGTATTTACCTATTCTAATTTATTATGAATTATAAATGTAAACGAAGGAAGAAACAAAAACAAAAAGTATATATATATATATCATGACTGATTAGTTAATATTCTTATTTATAATTATATATAAACATATACACTTGAAATGATTGTAAATCTCAAGCATATACTTGAATCACTAATAAACATACGCTCTGATAAATGATTAGAATTTTTATCTAACATCAGCAAATCGAAGGCTGTTTTTGATGACGATCGATAACAGCATCGCAGATGACCAATCTACGAGAACAACAACGCGTACTACAAATAAATTACTGCATGACTTTAGGGTACCGAATACGGCGGCAAATAATGGCCTCGCTTTATTGATTCAAAGAGGCATAATGATATGCACTTCAATCACCTACAGTCTCGTTACCGTTCGCCTTTCCAAGAACGAAGATCAATTGAATAATGAAACTGATCGAATCAGGTATATACCGAACCATATTGAAGGGGATTTGTTGGTCGAATAAATGATTAGATCATCTATCAACTGTCTCAGAAAATTTGACAGTTTTCTGGAATAGTCCCTTATTCGTTGATTATTCCTCATCGGGATCCATGATGACACATCTAGAAATGCTTTCATTATTCGATTTGAAATATTGTTACCATGGAAACCTTTACAAAGTGAAAGATATACCGACCAATCCATTTCGAAACTAGGGCGGGTTCAAATCGAACCCGTTGATGTTGATATACAATGTAAGTCGAAAGGATTACAACTAGTAGTCTATTGATATCCATTGTAGCTTCAAGTCAGGCGAATATCTCTCTTTAAAAACATATTATATAATGAATGAAGAGGGTTTCGCATTTTTATTATGGCTTTTTGTTTGGTATACGTTTATGGCTATTAGAGAAGGGCAATGCGATGATTCGATTGAAGGGAAGCATCTTCGAATTATACACGTAGCGGTTTGTATACATAAATCTAAATTATTGGAATTATTCAAACTATTTACTGATTTATTGCGTCCTACAAATATTTTCAGCTGCCCCCTATAATGAATATTGAGAGGAATTCAAGTGGTCATATCATCCGCATGAGTGGCGTTGCCCAATTTGCACTGGACCTGCTAGTAGAAAAGCTACGTTTCACGTATACATTTAACTATATAAATATACTTTAGGAATAGATTGTAATAGAAGTCTTATAATTATTAGGTATAGTGTTGTGCAAGATCTAGCTCGCACAGTTTCCGATTCACCAACTTACGGCAAGGGCGCATGGAGCTTCATAACAGAAGGGGTACAAATAGCACATTTTAAAAGATGCAATTTAAAACTAAATAATTGACTTGTCTGTTAATCGTATACAGAGAGCAGATCTTCTCTGTTCATCTATAGTTATGACTAGCCAGAGATCTCTGACAATGGATGTACCTTACATCTTCTTAGTCAGTCCTTTCGCTCTGATGATCCCGATGCCTCGTCCGTCCACCGATGCTGGTGGTTTCTGGAAACCTTTCCAACCCAATGTAATAATATAGCCTATAAAATAAACAATGATAAGACCTCGCTAATTGTTTTCACCAGGTTTGGCTGGCTGCGTTCATCTCTCTTTTCATTCTCGTCCTCTGCTTCTGGTTTGCGATGAGATTTCTGTCTAAAGTGAAGGTTCAAAGTTTGAGAAGAATTTACAATACGATGCACGAAATCTATCGGACACCGTATTTTATGGCCCGATATACCGTTTCAGTCTTGCTCTCACAAGGTATAATGTAGTTTAACGTCCATTATTACCTTTTAATGGTAATTTACCTTTTCAGCGAGTGTTTTCAATCATCATGGAAATGCTATTCGAATCGGAATTGCAGCCTTTTCTTTAGCGGCTTTTGTTTTGAATCACGCCTACTCGAGTGTCCTCATCTCTTTCGCCACGACACCCATTTTTCGTCCTCTGATCGAGTCTGTCTACGACATCCCGAAAAATCCTAGACTGCGCGTTACTGTAGACAAAGATATGGGCACAGATGTCTTTCTCAGGGTAATTCAATCGATTCAGTAATATATTGATTTCTTTGTATTTATGTGTGTTTTTCAGGAATCTGGAGATGGTGTTTTGAAGTATATCGGTGACATGTTGAGGAACGATACACAGCTTCGTTGCTCCGACATTAGTGGATGTCTAGATCAAGTCAAAGCTGGGTCCAGTGTTTACGTCAACGTGAATAAAAAAAAAACAGATATTAGTGATTGAATTATACTGAATTTGTTTTTGTTTCAAATAGCGGAACGAAATCATACTTGACTTGATTGGGAGAGCTTACAAGCAAACGAGTAAATGCGATTACCTTGTTGCAAGGAACAAGTTTATGACGATCGATACCGGCCTTTTTGCCCTGGCTAAAAACTGGCCTCACACTCGACAATTCACTGTTTCGTAATACTGAAAAAATCGTTTGATAGTAGTACATCATTTAAGAAGACGTTTTGAAAACCAATGTCTAATATCCAGGCTGATGGAAATGGAGGCTGCAGGATTTTTCCACATTTGGTGGAAACGGATGATAACTGATCCCGATCGCTGTCTCAATTTCATTGCTGAGCAAAAGAGCCTTCTATTACCGCTGAATTTTGGAAACGTGAGTGGAGCTTTCTTCATTCTAGCTGCCGGGGTTGCTTTATCATTTATCATATTTTTAATTGAGATGATGTACGGCCATTTAAAAAAATCAACTTCGAACTAAATTTGCAACCCCTTCTGCATTTATATCCCTTTGCATTGGTTGATGGAAATTTAAAACTTATTTGGTATTATATTGACTATTATCAATGTTATTAGGGCCATTATCCATTGTTTAGAGAATATATAGCATATTAGCTTAATCATACAATATTTAGATGAAGGATAAATTAATAAACAATCTAGGTCTACTATTCATTTAAATGTAATAAGCCTATAATAGTTTTCACATGCCCCCATTTTGTATTTGTCAAGCTTATTTATCCCTTACTATATTTGGATTTGTAGAGTGATGATTTCTTACTTTCTTCTTTGTGGATCAATACATTGGTTAATCGAAGCAATCGTATATCCTCATTCATGATCAAGGCAAACAATTTGTCAATCAGAAATAATTTCAAGGGGACCGCTATCGGCCGCTATGAAGTAATTCAATTTCATCAATATTGCTTGTGATGATTTGTACTTGATCTATGTGCGGGTGTGGCCAAAACTGCTGTATCTATAGCAACGGAGATAAGCGGCGTATAGGCCTTTTAGCGCTCATCGCTTACATATTTAATTAGACAGCATTAGGAAGCTTCTACTCTGTTCTGACTAGACTAATGATTGAACCGTGGTCATCATCACTATGGTATCGGAAAATTATATACAGTCTCGTCATATTACGAGGAGACGCCCTTAGTCTCATTTCCAGTCCTCTTGGAGCAGAAGGTTGATACAGAACGCAATTAGAGACCAATAATTTGCAGTACAATGCAGATATCCATAAGATTAATTGGAGTAATTGCATTATTGTGGACTGAAGGAGGACAAGCTGCTGAATCACTCAGTGGAAAACATCTTCGAGTTCTGCCTCAACCAGTATACTAAATTTTTATTATATTAAAATAAGATTATCCGTAAAACTTAAATGTTGTTACATTTAAAAATATAGCTGACTCCTATTGTGAACATAGAGCGAAATGCGAGCGGTCATGTGACCCGGTTGACCGGTGTTGCTCCATTTGCGCTAGAATTGTTGGCTGAAAAATTGAATTTCACGTATCATATCCATACAATAACTGAAAAAGACTTTAAAGAATAAAGAAAAATTATTATTATTATTATAGGTATGAATTATTGCAAGACGATGTCCGTACTATTTCAGATTCACCAACTTTCGGGAAAGGTGGCAGCACATATGTGCTACAAGGAGTTATTATCTAATATGTATATTTTTCAAGTATTATTGTGGTAATAAAATCATGATTTTTGCACCAGAAAGCGGACATAATCTGTAGTTCGGTGGTTATGACAAGCCAGAGAGCTGCAGTGTTAGATCTGCCCTATGTATTCTTAGTGAGTCCTTTCGCCTTGCTGATTCCCATGCCGAAACCATCATTAGATGCCGGCGCTTTTTGGAAACCTTTTCAACCCTATGTATTACATTATTATAAGTTTGTAGTAGTTCCAATCATTCTCTTTTTTAAATGTTACTTCACAGGTTTGGTGGTCCCTTATTATTTCCCTTCCATTTTTCATCTTCTGCTTTCGGATGGCGATGAAGTTTTTATCCAAAGTGAAGATCACAAGTTTAAGACTTCGCTACACTACGATGAATGAATTTTACCGGAAACCTTTCTATATGACCAAATACACAGTTTCAGTCTTACTCTCACAAGGTGTGGTATATTATGTTTTAAATAATTTCTGATGTGATATTAACAGTACAGATGAAAAGGGGGTCTTTTTATGATTCATCGTGGGACGGCTATTCGAATTGGTTTGGCTGCTTTTTGCTTGGCTGCTTTCGTACTGAATAAGGCCTATTCGAGTGTGCTCATCTCATTCGCCACGACACCCATTTTCCGTCCAATAATCGAGTCTATTTACGACATCCCGAAAAATCCCAGTATTCGGGCCACTTTAGACAGGGATAGAGGAACCGATGTCTTCTTCAGGGTTATTTCAAACAAGCTGTATTATTTAATTATATATATTTTTTTTAGCCTGGTTCAATTAATAGGAAGCAGAGGATGGAATTAGCAAGTTTGTAGGCGACATGTTGAGGAATGATGCTCGTTTACGCTGTTACAACGTAAGCGGCTGTCTCGATCAAGTTCGCGGTGGATCCAGTGTTTACATCCAGCGAAATGAGATTGTTCTGGACCTGATAGGGCAGGATTACAAGGACAATGGACGCTGTGACTTCATGATAGCTAAACAGAAATACATGACAACCGATACTAGTATATTTGCCATGGTTAAGAATTGGCCCTATACTCGCCAAGTTACTATTAAGTAACTAAATCATCATTAATTGAAAAAAATGTATCTATAATATAAATATTGGTTTTTAAAAATGTTTTATAGGTTGATGGAAATGGAGGCAGTCGGGTTGTTTCGAATATGGTGGAAAAGAATGATAGTCGACCCCGATAGATGTTTGAAATTTATTGATGAACAAAAAAGTCTTCTCCGACCCCTGAATTTCGGTAACGTGAGTGGGGCTTTCTTCGTTTTAGGTACTGGAACTGCATTGTCCTTTTTAACCTTTCTAATTGAACTAATCTATCGTCGGCTGGAAAATTATAAACACATTGTTGTGTTGTAATTTTGGATAACACAAAATTTTTCCAGAAAAAAGGAGGAAAAAATATAACTTTTATTCGGACTTTCTTTTAAAAGCTGGATGTCCTATTCTTTGAGCAATACATATAATACACATATAACTTGATCGCTATTTTCACGTCTCCAATCTTGTTTTTTATACAACAAATAAATAAAAAATGGATGTGCCCACCATACAACATAGTAGATGATAAGAACAACTTAGTCTTAATGCCGACATCGATCGCTTCTGCATTCAAATCTGATATTTTTAGCCAAAACACAAATACATCCAGTACCAGCATCCAATACCAGAGCTCATTATCATATTTATTCACCCATGTTCAATGTATTATTTCGAGGTAGTAGGCCTACACGGTTGATCAGTCTGTGTTTCAAGACTGTTTCTACAGCAACGAGAATGAAGCCGTGATACAGCTATACGTACACCATCATCAGTCATTCAAGAATAATAGCAAAGAATATACATACAAGCTTATATTGCTTTGATCGATTGAATCTTTCTCATTAAATTAGAAACATTGCGATGTATACATCACAGAGATGCTTTCCTATTTCATCCTTAGTACTGCTTTGGTAATAGTCCGCAAAAGAACAATTTAGAGCTTCGAGCAGTATTATTCTATTTGCCGATGAAGATGGCAAATATAAGTTTTGTAGTGTTTTTGCTTAAAATTGGTTTGCTAATTATGCTTTGGCTTAAAGGCGGGCATGCTGCGGAATCCTCGGCTGAAACACTCAATGGGAAGCATATCTTAGTTTTACCTCAACCGGTATATTTTGTCACCTATAAACAATATATACATATTCTTTACGGTGTAATTATTCGATTCTTTGAAAAAGTTGAGTCCTATTATGACAATTGAACGGAATGCGAGCGGTCACATAACTCGCTTATTTGGTGTTGCCCAACTAGCCTTTGATTTACTAGCTGAAGAACTCAATTTCACGTAAGTATTGTAACACATCAAAAGAAGATACTATACTGCATACATAGTGATAATCGTTTAATAATTTCTGAAAAAAACCTAATATAGGTATGAATTGGTGCAGGACGCTGTCCCGACTGTTTCGGATTCAAGAACTTACGGAAAGGGAAGCATTACCTATTTACTAGAAGGAGTATATTGAATAAATATAATTTTCATCGAATCTAATCCATTAAAATTTGTTCTTATTGGGACAGAAAACGGATTTGGTCTGTTCATCAGTAGTAATGACGAGTCAGAGGGCTGCAATAGTTGATTTGCCTTACGTATTCCTGGTGACCCCTTTTGCCTTGATGATCCCGATGCCTCGTCCTTCTATCGACTCCGGTGCTTTCTGGAAACCTTTTCAACCCTATGTAACCTTTATCAATATCTTATATATATTTAAAATTGACCTCCATAAACTGATACTATTAATTTTAAGGTTTGGTTGTCCCTGTTCATTTCGCTCCCATGTTTCATCTTCTTTTTCTGGATGGGCATGAAATGTCTGTTCAAAGTTAAGATTGAAAGTTTAATTCTTCAGTACAACAAGATGAATAGCCTTTATCGGAAACCCTTCTTTATGGCCAGATACATTGTTGCCGTCTTGCTTTCACAAGGTGTGTATTTTACATACGGTATAGTTCCTATATTTAAACTAAGTTTTAAAAAAATATATGTATGTATATATCGATGGAAAGGGGGTCTCGTTTTAAGACATCGAGGAACGGCCATTCGGGTCGGATTAGCTGCTTTTTGCCTTGCCGCTTTCGTACTAAACAAGGCTTACTCGAGCGTTCTCATCTCTTTTGCTACGACGCCCATTTTCCGTCCAATAATCGATTCGATTTACGACATTCCAAAAACTCCTAACGTACGTCCCGTCACGGAGAAGGACCAGGGAACCGATGTTTTCTTCAGGGTTATTTGAAATATTTCATTACGACACCATGGTTTTTTGTAAGTTTGTATGATTGTTGAATAGGAAGCAGAGAACGGAATTGGGAAGATTATTGGGGAAATGTTGAAAAATGATCCTTTTCCAAGATGCTCTGACATCAGAGCTGGATGTCTCGATCAAGTCCGGAATGGATCGGGTGTTTATATTCAGGTGATTTTCACTCTTAAATTACTATTTATATGTAAATGTTAATTGAAAATGATGATCTGATATCCAATGTTTGCAGAGGAATGAAGCCATTCTGGATCTTATTGGCCGAGAATATAAAAAAACGGGTCAATGTGATTTCGCAATTGCTAAAAAGAAGTACATGACCATCAATTACAGCCTTTTCGCCATGCGTAAAAATTGGCCCTACACTCGTGAAGTCACTATTAAGTATGTTTATACCTTCCAGTTTTTTTTCTAATGACGTGAATAAAAAAAAATAGAAATACTTAAATAGGTTGATGGAAATGGAAGCGGCTGGATTGTTTCGGATTTGGTGGAAGAGGATGACAGCTGATTACGAAAGGTGTTTGAAATTCACAGAGGAACAAAAGAAACGTATTTTACCTCTGAATTTCGGCAACGTGAGTGGAGCTTTCTACATTCTGGCTGTCGGAATCGCTTTGTCCGTGCTGACCTTCACGGCCGAGATAATTTATTATCATTCTTACTTGAAGTTAAAAAATCAAAACAGGAATCTTTCACATGCAAAGTGAAATCATTATAAAAACAAGTGAGAAAAATAGAAACTTAAATGTAGAAGTAGGCTTTTGAATATAATAGTGGATTAGCAGATTAATGAACTCCTCCCCCCCCCCCAACTTTACTTTCCAATTTTGCATAACAGCGCACTTAAAAAAAAAATTTAGAAGTCGATCCCTACAAACTCCAAAATCGATTGATTACTGTTGCGCCTGAATAATTTAACATCAAATGAACATAAGAATATTGCTAAGATTGTTCTCATGTCTAAGGGTTAAACTACGTTGCACTTAACATAAATTCATCTGCTCGTTTTTAGAGGGTCTTCAACATAAACATACGAAAGGTCAATGAGTAATAGCTTTTTTTAAATACTCGTATAGTTGGTCTTAAATACCTAATTGCGGCTTCATTAATCATGCACTGAATGGTTGGTTATTACCGGTACGCTGCTCCTTGCTATACGGTTGAACAGCGAGCTGGAGAGCCCGTTCACCCTACCGAAAGAGTTTACCACTACTGTGCTTAATTATATTTGGCGTAGAGCTAAGGGAGAAACGAACAGAGCGACTGAGTATACAGGAAAATTTATAACATGAGAAGGATAGGGTGAAACAATTTTATATTTTGGCCCTATGGGCAGTCCATATATCTTTATGAATTGTTAAATTTTTTTTTTTTGCTGCAAAGCTCATGAAAACATATCCGGTATTAGGCCCATGTCCGTTCTTAACTAGCTGAGAAGGTTATAGCTGAGAAGGTGAGATCGAGGGCCTCGCTCACTGTTATCTATTTTTAAAACTAAAAAAAGTGTCGGACTTATCGCTAAAAAGCGTTGTCCGCATTTTGAGTAGGCCTAATACATGGTATCTTAATAGCGTCTCCTACACATTTTTTCGTCCGCATTTTTTATATTTGAGCTCGAAAGTGTGGAACCGCTTTCCAGACATAACTAGTTTAGACAGACTAATCTTGAAATCTTTGAAATTTACCCTTAATAATACAGAATGAGTGACACAATTCTCACAAAAAGACAACAGCAGACGATTTGTTTAAGAACAAAATTCGTTTTAATGAATAAAAACCTGAATTATTATTATTTTTTAATTTAACACAACCACTGCTAATGTTGATAAATACGCATAAAAATTAAATTCATAATAAGTTCAAACCGTACGGCAATACAAATATTTCAAGGCTTACACGTCCGCATTCGAAAATGTATTTTGAATAAAATAGTTGTTGGCAAATATATTTAAAAAACTATACATACATCTTATTGCATCCCTATACAATCAGTATTTTTAAAAAAAAGAAATAAAGCAACACAAATTTGTTTTGATGTTTTGGCTGCCTTGCAAGGTGGGCGTGCAATGGTGTTACATTGACGTTTTTCATACACTTCTTGACGACGAAAAGACTCAAGAAAGAGAGCAGAGAAATGAGCGCTGTATGACATCGAAAAAAATGTTTAAGAAGATGGTGTGAGCTCAGAACAGTCGGTTATAGCACAGTGTGTTTATAGCACAGGATTCCAAAATAAGTTGATATAATATCATAAAATAAGTTGATATGTAGGTAAGTGTTTATATTGCTGCAAAATAAAACTATTGTTACGAGCCGAGCAGCCTGGACCCTCTCTTTGACTACCCAGCCCAACTAAGGGTGCATGAACGGCCAGCTTATTGTTGCCCGATATTCTGCTAGATTGTGTCCAGATGTGACCCTAATTATCCCCCCCCCCCTTTTATAAAACTGTGACCTCTTAAACTTTCCCTTTCATTACACACTAGAGGAGTGTCTATTTCGACAAGACGGAGGTGTCATCGAAGAGGCAGTCCATCTAAGAAAGTCGAGAGTGTCGGGCGTGCAACCCGCCAGGATCGAGCGAGGCGCTCTCCTTGTTAGCCGGGCATCTTTCTTATTGAATTCATGATGTAAGGCTTTTCTCATCAGTTTGAGTTCAGAATAAACTGTGTTTAAAAGGGTGATTGTAACACTATGAAGCGGAGATACATTAGCCTATCTTTTTTAAATCCGATGCTCCAAGAAGGCGTTTAGTCAGTGTAAGTTTTTTTTCTTCTTTACGATATGGCAGTTAATCATTCGTCTGTAAAAGACCGATTAAATAGGTCGGATCTAATTGAATGCCAGACTTTGATTGGGCGCAGGCCTGAAAAATAACAATTATCACGAACTGGGCAATAAAAAATTCTCTAATTAAAAAGAATTAATTAACATCAGACAGATAGAGCCTCATTGAAATTTCCCCTGCTACCGCGGATTAGAAACTCTGTCGCATAAGGACAGTCGTAGTTTCCGCTTCGCAATTAACGGTATCGATTGTCACGTTCTGTATTGAAATCTATTTGTAGCCTAATACAAAGACAGCCCAGACCGGGCACATATTCAGATTTATTTATCCATGTCAAATGAATTATTGTGTGGTATTAAGCCTATTCGGTTGATTAGTCTGTGTTTCAAAACTGTTTCTACAGCAACGAGAATGAAACCGTGATGTAGGATTGTAGGTATATGTGCATACCATCAGTCATTTACACATAATAGCAAAGAATATACATTACATGCAAACTTCTATATATTATTTTGACTTGTGATCGATTTAGAGAATACGTGTATTGTATCTACCACCGAGGCCTTTCCTATTTGATCCTTAATGCTGTTTTAGTATCAATCCGAAAAAAGGACAATAAATTAAGTGTAAATTACGTCTCTTTTTTGTGACCAAGATGGCAGTGCTATTTTTGCGCCTATTGCTTAAAATTGCTGTGCTAACTATGCTGTGGCCTAAAGATGGACAAGCTTATGAACCCTCGGCTGAAACGCTCAATGGGAAGCATATCTTAGTTCTACCTCAACCCGTATAGACTACAATTTTTTAAAGATAACTTTTTGATGGTAATAGTTCGATGATCCTCGATCAAAGGTTCTTCGAGAATGTTCCTTATCCAAGGTGCTCTGACATCAGAGCTGGATGTCTCGATCAAGTAGGAATGGATCGGGTGGTTATATTCATGTGGTTTCACTTATTAAAACTATTCATTCTGTATACTTAAATTGAAATTGCTTAACTTGATTAGCTTTGTTTACGAGCTGAATTTCAATGATTTCAGCGGAATGAAGCCATTCTGGACCTGATTGGTCGAGAATACAAAAAACCGGCCGATGTGATTTCGTGATTGCTAATAAGACGTATACACGGCAATTAATTACAGCCTTTTCGCCATGCGTAAAAACTGGCCCTACACTCGTGAAGTCACTATAATGTATAACTAAATCTCCAACTTTCCCTTTGAAAATTAAATGAATATAAATTTATATACGTACTTAAATAGGTTGATGGAAATGGAAGCGGCTGGATTATTTCGGATTTGGTGGAATAGGATGACGGCTGATTACGAAAGGTGTTTAAAATGGAGAGAGGAACAAAAGGGGCATCTTTTACCTCTGAATTTCGGCTACGTAAGTGGGGCTTTCTACATTTTGGCTACAGGAATTTCTGTGTCAGTTGTTTGAAATTAAAAAATCCAAATAAATAATAAAGTCTAATGTGTAAAGTAAATCTATTTGAAAATTAGATGAGAAAAATGTAAGCCTGTTGAGCATGTGTTATTTTTTCCGAAAAGCTTTACGATCGACAGTTAATATACATTATACAATCAATTTTTGAATAAAACTGCAACATTTGTTGACGGCGGCGCCACTCGGCTGCAGCACTGTACAGTTTTGCATAAAACATTGATTTTCTTTCGGATTTCTCTGTACCCAGGTAAAAATAAGGTAATAATTACGTACAATTAATCATCTTTAAGGGATTAATTTCGTAATAAATCACGAAAAATATGATAAATTACGCGATTAATACAAACTGTCCGAAATTATTACGTGATTAATTACCAAATTCGTAATTAATTTCCTCGATTTTTACCTGGGTAACTCTCACTCTCTAGTATATACATGCAAATCCGGGCTTATTAAGACACATGTCTCCATAACAAAAGGCACTCAAATTTGTGCTAATGGATTAGTATCTTGTACACTTTTCACAGAACAATATGACGCGCACTTGAAAGGGATTCACGAGCAAGTTCTCTAGTCCCAGAGCAGCCATAATGTCTACGTCCATGTATTTGACCTATCGGACCTAGCGACTCACCATTTGATTCCTAATTCTCACAAAATGCCGATTCTTTTTTAAGGAGTTACTGGTTTCCACAGGTTGACTCAATAATCTTACTGCTTCTTCTGTTGCAATAGCAATACCTCCATCAATTGAGTTTGGAATATCCTCCTGTTGATGAGTGTTCCTTAATGGTGCTGCTAATTTCATACCATTGGTAGTAGTATAGTTACTTCTACTCGCTTTTTGTTGTGTATTGGCACTGGATAGCACCAAATGTTTTATTTTTTTAATATTTTTTATCTTAAAGTGTAATGCTAGTTGACTGGTCAGGCAATGAGAAAGAAGAAGATGAATCCAAAATAGATTGCTCTGTCCAAAGGAGGAACAACGGTGCATTTAACTGGAATGAGTCTGAAAATGTAATGAGACTTCATCAGGAACAATAGAAGAATGAAGGCGGCTAACTGGATGCCGAACACCCATCGGACCGTGATAGATCGCCGCTACCAAACTGTGTGAAATATTAAGAGGTAACGATCAACTAGAGAAAGAACGTGGTTCATCGTAAGAGAGGCTACAGGAAATCCGATCAAGAAGAATCGAATGCGACACAAATTCGAAGCTTCCGCCGAGTAAAACCCAATCAGCTCTAAGATTGGCAAATAAGAAGAGAATGTTTGAGACAGAAATCCCAATCCAAATAGTGTTCTGGGGCTGACGACTGGGAGGTGACGCCGAAAATTAATCAATAAAATTATCATCACGTTTGCTGGTTTTCCGAAGAGAACGCATAAGAGTTGAGCACAAGTTGAAAATTTATCCATGAAAACTTGCTGTTCTTTGGCACCAATAACTGTGATTACTGATGTATTGATCGACGCTTTTTTCACATCCATTCGGCTTAAAAAACTATATATCGGCAACTGCTTGCAGGAGTTTTGGCTCCATCGCTGCTGTTTCCATAGTATATCTGATGGTGCGTGGTGCAATCTCTCTCGCCTTTCCCTTTGTTAAAACTTATTTTGTTAGTTTAATTGTTAGTTGTCAGTTCATGTGAGCTGGGCAACTTCGATGTTTAAACCAACTATTATGCATAACAATTATATATGTATTAATGTTTAATCTATTTAATAAAGCTCACATTATGATTGCTCATATCTTCATCCATTTCGTTCGCATGAGAGAAAAAATATGAATGTGTGACGTTAGCTGTTAAATAATACTGTGATCCTTTGGCCAAAACATTATCAATCGGTGCAATAATATTTGGGACACTATCCGAATCCAAATGCCGTTGTTTTGCTTACGACGAAGACGAAGTCGCGTAGATTTGTAAAGATGATCGATTATCACTAATTTTAATGTTATTTCGAATAACAATAAAACACGGGAGAGGTGACCTAAAAATAAAAAAAAATCGATTCACCAACACTGATGCCACTTTGTATTTTTACTGTTCATGCTATTTTATTGGTGGGTATATGTTATTTAAACCTGTTTAGTGGTGACAATTGTTTCCCCACGGTTCACGAAAGACTGTGGTCGCGGACGATGTGTAAATTTGGCCAGCATGAAACTTTGATATCACGGTTGCCTCTTTTAGCTTTACTCTGCTTCGGCGCCACCTGCCCCTAGAGTGATGCCCACTCCTTTTGTCGGCTCGAAGTAACAAACAGTAAAAGTAGGCTATTAGGCTACACTTCCATCGATTTTTGCTCGTAATGTGCAACAGTGTAGAATTAATTTAACCGACGAACCATTTACATGCCATCTAAAAGTAACATATTAATTTAATGATAAAGTTGAATTGTTATTGCTGTTTTATTTAAATCGATGCCATATACTTACTGTATCGCTAAAAAACATTTGAAGCGTTATGAAATATTTCCAAACGTTCTATTCCTATATTTTTCATGGTATTTATCATTGTAGGTATTTGTCACCTTCATTGTATAATGAAGCCTTACCTCTTTTTTGTTTAGATACCGATTTCCTGAGTTTTTGGGGTTGCTATATGTTGTCTTTCATCATTATACTATACCTACACCTTCTCTTCAACAAAAATAGAGACATGTTCATTAAAAAATTGTTTTAGTGTTAATATTCGTTGCTATAATATATCTATATATTCCCCTATTCTGCTCATACTCCTCATATTCAGGATAAACCAACGCCTAAGCATGCTGTACTTTAAGTTATACCTACAACTACTGCACGGGGAACCGAAAGATGACAAATTTAACCGTTCTATTAATATATATGCAGCGCATCAAGTTTGACTGAGTTTGATACTGTACTAGTGGGCTGATTGAACTTGCTCAACGGATAAACGGGCTCTGATAATTAAAACTTGTTATTGACAAACTACATGTAATAAGAGGAAGAACATTTCATGCTTAAAGATTCAAACACCATAATTCAAAATACATGCCGAGTATTGAAGGTCAACGTCCATAATATATTTATATGACGCTTCATTATAGGTATTATTTTTGTGCTATACTTAATTGGCTACTTTTCGCTATCATTAGTTTACGGAGAACTAAAATTTTTCTTATGCCGTTCATTTCCTGATTTCCACCCCATCTTGGCTTCTGGTCCCCGAGAAGATTATTGAGATGGAAGAATTGGCCGAAAAGAAGGGAGAAAATGCAAAGCAAGACGTAGGAAAAAAATTAAATCTTTTAAATTTCGTAGCTATCGTGAGCGTGATTTGCCCCGTTGATTTAACTACAGTTTCTTACGCTTCTTCAAAGTTTGAGATATGGACCAACGAGCAATCATAGGACATCATAGGATCATAGGAGGAAATAGTTCATTTTTTTCTGAGTTGCTTTTGGGTATCTATTTTATATCGTAAAACAATCAGTCGTCTAAATTACTTTTAAGAAAAAAGCGGGTAAAGTAAAAAACCACCGAACTTTGAGGTTTTTATGCTCAAAATTAAATTTCAACTTGCTATCGTCTATTGAGGGTCTGAGAGGGAATACTTGTGATTGTTCTCTAAAGATTTTGTCGATACGTAATGACCCAGTATAGTAACGGCTGCACTGTTGAAAAGTGTTTTTGCCGTTGCTTCTTCACTTAAAGCCTGACGAATAACACTTTTCTCACAAATCATGGATAATACACAAGAGACTATCAAGGGGAAAGTATATAGGAGCAGCATAATTCCGACACTGGGAATCACGTTCCGGGGAACTTCCAACTCCAATCGGCTCCTTCTCACGAAGTGCAGATTGATTTTTTTAAGACGTCACCTTGTTTGTGTAAGGATCTTACTGATGCGTAGACAATCTCTTCGTTATCACTTATCATTTGCTAAATCAGGAAAAGTTCTATTATGGTCATGCGACTATGTAATGTTTGTTTCGGCGATGTAATTATGTTTCATGTTCTTGCTGCTTCTACCGTTGTGTTATTAGTAGTATCTTTACCTCCATTAGTATTATTTTGTTCTTCATTTGTACTAGGCAGCACCGAATAAAAAAATAAAAAAATAATGCAAACTGGTAGCTGATCGGATAAGCCGGAAACGACATATAGTGTTATGAACATGAAATATATTGTTCGGATGAATCACGTTGCACTTGGCCTGAACGAATCCAAGTAGAAAGTGAGGTTCCATCAGAATGAATAAAAGGATGATTTAGCCGCCTCCATCGGCCGGGCTAATAACTAGTTGCCGAGCACCAATCTTGTACGCATCGCTGGTATCAAATTGAGTAAACATTCATGGATAGCAAAGAATTAAATAAAAATACATTACAAAAGTGGTGGCAAGAAATCCGATTAAGAAAAAAATCGTAGGCGACACAATGGCTTCGATTGTGTGAAACCCTATCATTACCTTACCTTCGGCATAGAATTGTTTTATTGTCGAGAATAGGCGTTAATAACTACTTCATTTCTCTTTGGTAGCTCGAATCCTGTCGTGCGCTATTACCTATATTGTATCTAGATATTTTTATGTATCTGTAATTTTTTCTCATTTTCTGCGGCGATGTTTGGCCTTTCTTGCTGGCACTTCTCTTACCCCCAACGACCAGCGTAGTCATTACGTCTCTGCTTGCCTCCCTACCCCTCCTCCCGTAAAAAGAAGCAACCCATTAAAGCAAAATAAAAATGTTTGAATAGCCACTGCTTAGTAGGTGAATGGGCACTGCTTCGCTTTCTGCTCTGCAGTGCTCTTGTCCAATTCGTTAAAAAAGGGCGTTTATATATAGAACACTGCAACAGTAACGGCTTTAAACAGCACTGGGTGGCGTTTGATTGCATTACATACTTCTATGTTTCGTTTCTATGCATATTTATGTATTTTAAAAATCCCCCTGCAATACTGTCTCAGATTTCATTTTCTCCGTTTGAAATGTCTCTTTCTAAACAGTGCAGTTTAAGCTTTACTGAACATTACTAGGCGACATTTCATTGAATTATTTCCAATCGTCCATGATGAATATTCTCGAAGAGTGTTCTAAATAGAGGATAATGGGATTTTGATTGATAGAAAAGGGAAAAGGGGTAAAAGATACAGGGGCAACGATAAACTAAAAACCGACCGAATAAGAGGCGTGAGGTTTGTTTATGTCTTTTCGGTTGACGAACGAAAAAAGAAGAAAAGTATCGACAATTTCAGATAGTATATAGATACGATGGTGTATCAGCTTAAAAAAGATACAAAATGAAGAGGGCTGTGGATACATGTAATGGGAAACAATTATGTCGATTGAATTAAATTAAAAACTAATGCTGATATTAATATACTGCAAAAATATCTTGATTGATTTACAATCTAACAAATAAATGATTTAATAGCCCTTTTGATTGCAAATTTTTCTCAATGGAACGCTTTCTATGGAAATTTGTTTTTAAAGGATGAAAAATTCTAAAATCAATCGTAAATTCCTATATTTCTTATCCATAAGCTGCAGGTAAAACGTAGTTCGTGTGGGTACCGAAATCTCGATCAGGAACACGGGCAGGGGCCGTGCCGCAATAATGCCGCAATAATGCCGCAATAATGGGCATGGATTGATTGAATGGCAGTGAAATTTTAATATATTTTAGCCTATTATTGTTAAGTTTTCGCTCGCTAGATGGAACTTTTAGGAACTGGAACTGAAAAATTCCGGAACGGAACTGGAACGGAACAGGCAATATGAAATTTACTAAAAGAACGGAACGGAACTGGTGACTTCGTCATATACCATGGAACTGGAACTGAAAAACTCACTGAATACGGCGGGCGTCTATTACTATCTAAATTGTCGCAAGCGTTTGTAGGATGAAAAGAGAGCACCTTTGTGTAATCATAGCTAAAGATTCTAGAAGTTTCTCACGGAACTCTATTATTAGAAGGAATTTATTTATTTAGGGAATCTAGCGAACTAAGTTTAAAGAAATTAGCGCTCCTTCTACGAAGTAACAAGTAAAGAATGTAATATATTTTCCATTTTTGGTTACCTTAAACGATGATCTTTTCTCTTCCAAGAAGAAGAGACTTGGATATTTATGTAGTGTAAATAGAGCCTATAAGACTAGATACAATACACTCTCTTTTGGTAACACTTGCCGTGTCTACTTGTCTACTCATCGTTCGAATCCAAGTTGAGGCGCGACAATATTATACTTTCCTCATTCCCTATGGATGCTGGCGTGATGCCATATCATTTCTGCATTCACAATCTGAGTTCACTATAGGAATGGTAGAATAGCAGTAAATATGGGTGAAGTTGGCTCGGAAATTAAGGAGCTCGGAGAGGCGGAAACCACAATAAGATTTCAAAGCCTGAAAGAGATCCTAGACAATCGAAACAGGCGGCACCAGAACTACTGATTTATAAAACAGACGCCAGCTACCGTCTTGAATAAATGTTTACAAAAATACTTAGTCTCCATTTTTTTTATCCCTGTCTCTTTGGGAATTTCCAGTATGATTGAAATACCAGAATCTAAAAAAACTTGGCATCATTTAAAAAAAATTATGAATCAATTTATTTAGAGTTAAATTTTGCTATATAGTTGTCCTGCACAGGATACGTGCCCTAAAGAAAAGTTCGCAATCGATATTGATTTTTCACTGGATGGTCTCGATTTAAAAAGAATTAAAGCGCGATAATCTGGCCAACTTATACTAGAAAATTAACTATTCAACTAGCCAAGGTCTTCCCCACAGAAAGTGATGTCATGAAATTCTTCATGTAATAAATAAACAGTGCATTTCTTGGTATTTACAAGGTTACTTATTTTGTAGTGAGTTTATAAAATATGGGGGGGTTTACAACAGGTAATACAGTTAACAAACGGCCATTAATGCAATGGGTTATTATCAAACGCATGTCATCCCGTGCGTCCTACCGAGAGACGAGAGAGTTTATCACCACTCTACTATGCGCGCTCCGCACCGAGTGCGTGCAACTAATGTTGTACGCACAGAGTGCTGTTCTATACGATCTTTGGACGCATTGTAGCCTATAACTGTCGCTGGCCCTCCGACTACAAATGATGTTGTGAGGATAACAATAATCAATAAGAATCAGACTGGAAATAATCAGGAGGAATTCTGTTGCGACTGATCCAAAAGACCGGGAAATTGTAGCTGCGTAAGTCCGCTGAGCAGATCGCAACAAAGGTAGCAAGGAGAGGGGGAGGTTATAGAAATATAATCCCTAGTACTGCAGTATATGTAATAGAAGTCAAACGTAATAAGCCTTAAGTTCTTACGATGCCGACTCCTACTATCCAACGTCTCTGAAAATAGTTTGCTGGGCAATATATTTACGTGGCAAATCTGGCCAAAACTAGGGGAAATTATCCATGACTCTCAATAAGAAGTGACTTAATTACCACTATTAAAATCATGGACGAGGCAAGATTTATTTCTTACAGTATTAATGTGTTGGTTTTCAAGAATGCGAGCAAAAAGTAAAAAAAAGAACCTAAAGTCTTACACCGCACAGAAAAAATGGTTTAATTAGTAGCAATTAATACAACAACAAAATAAATAATCATCTCATCACTTACTTAATAAATGAGTGTAGACAACATACGTAGTATACGTATGCTATGATGTATATTATAAAAACTCATTCATTAGTACTATACAATACACATTGGTATGTTAAACAAATGTTTATAATATAAATCAGATATATCTTTAAACTAAAGATATAATGTAGTACTGCTATAGGTGTATAAGAATAAAGAACAACTTTCGTCATCGATCCATCTAGTTTAAACGCTCCGTAGTTCGTGCAAGTATAAAAATTCCATGATAAATGAGTAATAGTAGAGCATGCTCGAGTGCGCTCTAAAGTGGGATATGTCAAATACGTACAAACTATTTTTGAAGTAGCAGACGCGACCAATGGTTTTAATCATTTGTTTTTCTCATACGACCAATTACCACACAATTTAAAAGATTGTGTAAAGAACTACGAACAGCGCTCCAGGTACATACCAATATTTGAATATTTCGCAGAGAAAGAACCAAAAACCAAATGCAACCACCCTATGCAATATAAATCTTAAGAGGTAACTTTTTCATTTTTGTTCTTCCATTAAAACTTTGACGAAGAAGTGGTTTTGAGGGAAAAAAAAACTTTTTTCTTAAAAAAAAACGACGTATCCCATTAAGCAACTTTTGGAGAAGCTGGTATGCCCCAAGGGCAGCCCAGGAATCGTTTAAGCCCAGGGGCCCATTATTAAATTAGTCGTACTAGGTAGTCATTTAAGTGTTGTTGAAATTAAACACCAAAGAGATATTTATCAACCCAATATTACGAGAAAGCGGTGTGCGATCAATATATCGCGTATATTTATTTATTTCCTATCTTGCAGAGGCTTGGTAAAATGCTAAAATGTACATCTACGTATTTTAAGCTTACCATCTGAGGTCGTATTCCGAACTCGTACTTTTTTTCTTTAGAAAAGTGTTTGGTCTCGAATTCTCACAAATTGATCGTTCTGTTTGATAACAGTTTTGATTCTACAGATTTGATTCTACTTGCAATATCCAAACCACTTCTGGTGCAATATTAGTCTCTTCGTTTCTTTCAGCTGAAGGGGCCGTAATAGGAACATCCTGTTCGTTATTTGTTGCAGCTGCTGTTGCTCCTCCAGCATTTGTAGTAGTATTTATACTTTCATTAGTAATTTGGTCTTCATTTGTACCGGGTAACTCCAGATGTTTTTTTTAATCATTTTGTAAAGTTTGTTAGTTGACCGGAAAAGACGATGGTGTGAAGACGAATAAATTTCTCTGTCCAATGGATGAACCACGGTACACTTTACTTCTGTGAGACCAAAGATGTAGTGGGACTTCATGAGAAAGAGTAACAGGACGAAAGCGGTTAATGAGATACCACTCACTAATCGGACAGTCACGCATCGACGGTACCAAATTAAGTGAAAAATAGAGAGGTAATGTTCAACTAGCGTCGTGGGTGGCATTCCATTAAAAAAGAATCGACGCGACACAATTCCGTGGCTTCATCGTAGTAAAACACCGAAATTCTAAAATATTGATAAGTAAGATTAAGATGTTTGAAAAGCCAATCCAGATCCAAATTATGTTATTGCGTGGCTGACAACATAGATGACGTAGAGTTATTGGCATTCCTAAAAAGCCGCAGCCGAGGTGACCACAAGCTAAAAATGTATACATAAACACCGACAGATTAGCACGTTCTGCTCCTGCGTTGACAGACTCTTTATGCGAATTCATATTTCACACCAACACCTCCCCCCCCCCCCCCCCCCCCCCATGGATTACTCTAGTCTGAATTGACGAACCTCTCTCTCCTGCATTTGAATGTTAGAGAAGCAGAATCTTTCCTTTTCTGTGCCGACATCACTTACTGCCTTCTTGGCGCATCTCTTACTGCAGATTGCGACTTCATAATTGTCTATTCCTTGTTGGCACCATAAGTTAGTCTTAAAGCGTTCTTTGTTTTATCAGTTACGCAGATAGATAAAGAAAAAAGATGAAAGAACCATTTGAAAGTAAAGAAAACCTTTTTGAAAGCCATGTAAAATGCGTTTTTCCTAGTTCCCTTTAACAAGGAGGTTTTGTGCTTGGCAATATACGTTTGGCTTATCATGTGTGCACAAAAATGAAAAAGAGAGATCGAAGGCAGTGGCAAAAAAAGGTACGCTCTAACTATCTTTTTATGCAGCATTTTCAGCTGCTACGCTCATAGGGATTGAACAGCCCTATACAATTTTAAGTTTAATAATACGACAATTTAACTTTCAAAGCGTCCAGTAAATTACCTCTTCTGACACACTTTTCACCATACCTTATAGCCAATTATTTGGCCTATTACAATAACGACGAAAGAAATCGGCCCCTATCCCTGGAGATCTCATCAGTGAATCATCTATATTCAATTGAAATACGTCGATATATCGTCCTTGTATCCCTCTCAACCACTCGATATTATTCACTCTGTATAGTCTATTTTTAAGCGTCAGAGAATAAAAACTACGTCCTTCTTACAGAAATCTAAATTCTCAACAAACACATCACCATTACAGAAAACAAGGGAAAAAACATGTTGCATGCTTGCAGCATTGCCTATACATGCAGCGTCGGGAAGCTTTCAAACAGCTTTCATTTAGATTTTTAAATAGTTCTTTCATCTCTTTCATGAAAATTCACCCATCGAATGTAAAAAAAAATAAAGACTTTGATGCGCAACCGATATTTCCAAGTACGCTTTCTGACTAGCTTATGGGGCCAACAAGAAATAAACTGTAAGAACCACGCATGCAGTAACAGACGCGTCAACAAGGCAGTAAGAAGTGATGAGGGCGCAGAAGCGGAAAGATTCTTCTTATCTAGGTTTCCAAATGCAGGAGAAAGAGAACCCGTCATATCAGACCAGCAGGGTTATCCGTGTGAAAAAGTTGTTGATGTGAAAATGGATACGAATAACGAGTCTATCAAAGCAACCTCAGCAATAGAACATGCTAAAGTGCTGCCAGTATTTATGGATACATTTTTAGCTTATGGTCACCTCGTCTGCAGCTTATTGGGAACACCAATAAACCTAATGATCATCCTATTCATCATTAATAGCCGTCATCTACGTCGTCAGCCGCGCAACATCATTTGGATTGGCATTGGCTTCTCAAACATTTTCCTACTATTTATCAATATTTTAGAGCTTGCTGTGTTTCTCTACCCAGAAGCTACGGAATTGTGTCGCCTTCAATTCTTTTTGAACGGATTACCTATCGCCAATCTTCTTATGAACTACCTGTTTTCCCTAGTAGAACGTTACCTCTGTATATTTCACTTACTTTGGTACCGTCGTTGCGTGACAGTCCGCTTAGTGAGTCGCATTCAATTAGCCGCTTTCGTCCTGTTACTCTTTCTCATGAAGTCCCACTACATCTTTGGTCTCACAGAAGTCAAGTGCACCGTGGTTCATCCGTTGGATAGAGCTATTTATTTCGTCTTTACCATAACCTTCCTCATCCTCGTCTTTTCCGGCCAACTAACACTTTACAAAATGATAAAAAAACATCTGACGATACCCGGCACGAATGAAGATCAAATGATTAAATTATTAGTTATAAAAACCACTGCATACTCTGGAAGAGCAGCATCCGAGGCAGTAGCTACAACAAGCAACATTGAACAAGATTTTCCTATCATGGCTCATCCACCTGAAAGAAACCAAGAAACCGACGTCACACCAGAAGAAGCTGTCAGGGCATTACTAGCAGAACCAAATCAAACCGTTATCAAAGAGAACCATCAATTTGTGAGAATTCGAGACAGGATGGTGAGCCGATTGGAGTTGAAAGCTACGAGAAATTTAATGCTAAATATTGGACTTTTGCTACTCTTTGGTTCAACATGGATCACCTCTGTTGCTTTGACAATCATCTGTCAAGCCTATACCATTGACAAAGATATGGATGAAGTACAAAAGTCAAAAACAGTTGTCGCACAATGCAGCCCGTACCAATGGGCCATTTCGTACACGAGACTTATATTACTGATCGTTCATTCAATCTATCAGTTGATCTGTTACGTGATTCGAAGCAAAGAGTTTTGTACTGAACAATGATAATCGCGTACCCGAAGACATAATTGCTGCCTTTAGGCTAAAGAAGATGAGATTTGGGCACTTGAGCTTGAGCACTCACAGATGTATGCAAAAGTGAACGCAAATACTCGACAACGAGACAGTTTTATGCAGTAGGCAAGGTAATAAAACGATAATAAATCATCGTGTGGGCGTTTTGAATAAATTTCGACCTTTTCTGTCAAAGTATCTTCAAGGTAGGAAATGAATGTAATACAATATATTATTTTATGCATACCATCTTTTGGAATATTTGGTTTAATGGTAAATATCTCTTTGGTATTTATTTCCAGCAACTCCTAGGTGATGACTTACCGCGACTTTAGTGACGATTGTTCCTTAACTAAACGATTCCTTGGCTGCCCAGGCTCCTACCAGTTTCTCAAGTATCGCTTAATTTCATACAGCGCACATTTCCCGCTCAAGTACTTCGTCGTCAAGTTGTAAAGGAAAACGTCAACGGAGCATCTTTTCATACCTGCACCATAAATTCATATGTAACACTAAACACTAAAAGATTCTTCTGGCTTTAAATTCCTTAACATTGCTGATTTTATAAACATTAGGATGCACATTATAGTTTTTCAACATACATTTACTGACTCCGACGGACAGACCTCTATTCAAAGTGTATTTTATTAATTCTGTGTATGTTTGTATATTGATTTTATTTCTGGTGTAATAGTCAACGTCTCACAAATTTTCACGAAAAAGTAAAGCATTCCGTTTTCGTTTAATTTGTTTATTGATCTCAGACATTCATATCTATGTAATCTATCTACGTATGTATATAACAAGATCCGCTTCTCGGGTCGACCTGATGGGTTCGAACTTTTTTTTTTTTTACTGAGGCGACTGTTCAAATTTGTTACAGTTATAGAAACAAACTTTTATAGGAAGAATACAAACTACCCTAGTTGGTTCCCTATAATAATAAGATTTCAAGTGAATGAAGAGGGAAACGTATTAAAGGGCATTGATAAAATATAAAAAATGACGACTTGGGCCTTATTGTATGTAAGTGGTGGTGGAACAAGATAGGGTGACACATGAGTAAATGTGCTGTTGATGTCCATTGTTGCGAATTCACCCTATGTGTTATAATATACGAGACTCTTCACGAGCTGCCTCTTTATTTACTTAGGCTAAGTCTCAAACCCATTACACCATTAAAGATGTCACGATATTATCTCAATAAAACAGGAAATATTAAATGCTTAACAGTTCACCAGCATCATGGTTAGTATACATACTATTAGTCATTGTCGGCGATGTCGCCATCTCCTGGGGCCCCACGGGCTAAAGATCTCATCGACTCGTGTGGATCGGTTCCTCAAAAGACCTCACGGACAAAATGGCCACTTCGTTTTAGAGGAAAGGGCTACTACATGTTGTGTACAATATTACAACCAGCGAATGTATCTGAGTAAAATGCCAACTTTCGTCACGTAATGCAAACATATGAACTGATTATAGTTTTATAATTCCCCTCTTCTCATGATGCCTTACTATTTTTTACGAAAGATAGTACTATCAAAGTATTTATTCGGCTTAAAACATTTTAAAAATTAATTTGGACATAAACTACGTTTAATTAGTTACGCATCTAAAAAAGGTAGAATAATGTGTTTCGTTAATGTGTTATATATGTATATATGTGTGTGTATAGTTACTGTGTAATAGGTGGGTTTCGTGGATATTTTTAGAGTTTGGTTGAAAGCAAACGTATAATGTATCTGATCAATTTCCCGTAAAACTCCAAGGGGGGGGGGGGGTGGGTCTATATATAAAATTTAGTCAATAATCATTCAATAACATTTCGCCCATCACATCAAAAAGTCTATTCTATCAAGCAATAAATTGTCAAAGAATTGATTTTATTTCTATAAAACACAAACAATTCAACAGTAAAACAAAATATTTGCCAGAAATATAACCGGGTGATCCGGTTCCTTTCAAGCCAGCCAGCCACCCCTTTGGCTCATAGAATTAGATTCGAATATTCAGACATTTCGTCCAGTATGGTAAAATAAAAAATAAAAAAATCATACAATGCGAAAAGCGCATTTTTCAATTAGCTAAGACAGCAGAATCCCGTGATCAGATATACATATATGAAGTAGATTGTACAGTACATATATAACAATATAAAATCAACTAGTAAAGTAGCGAAGTTATTAAAGGACTATCTATTTCCATGTTTCCGGTTTTTTTTTAAAGAAGACTTTTAGCTTAATTGAAAAAAAAGATGATATGCTGTAGGAAGCTAGCGCCGGCCAGAATTTAAGCCAGTCTCCGAGATAATAGATAGTTTTCGCCAGGTGATTTTTCCCTGGTGAATAAGTCGCATTCCCTTCTTGTTGTGAATTCGCGAGAGGAGAAGGAAATAATGTATTTTTGCTACTTTCTTTATCCTTTATATGTCAATCCATTACTTTTGTAAATCAATAGGAATCAGACTGGAATTGAAGAGGAATTATGTTGGGAAAAGTCCATTGAGTAGATCGCAACAGAGCAAGGGGAAGAGTAGCAAAGGGAGGAGATTATAGGAGTATAATCCCTAGAACCGGAGTATATGTAATTGAACTAGTACAACGTAATAAGCATCTGCACAACAAGGGCCTCTGCGATACAGACTCCTATACTATCCAACTTCCCTGAAAATAGTTTATTAGATAAAATTTACGTAGCATATCAGGCAAAAACTAGAGAACATTATTCAAAAGTCTTAGTAACAAGTGACTTACTTACACTGTTAGAATCATGGATGAACTAAGATTTCTTTATTAGAATGTTATTGTATGTATTTTAAAAGAATATGAACAAAAAAAAACCGAATCCAAAGTCTCACATCTAACAGAAATGAAGGGGAATACTATTACAATACAATCATTGTATACGTTATCTGGGTTACTTGATAAATGAGTGCAGATAATTTACAATCTTTATTATACAAACTATCATGTAAAACTAATGTTAACAATATAAATTTGTTTTATTATCAAATTAGCAACTTAGTACTATTACGCACTTACTGTCGTATAACACACAGAAAGACTTTGACCTTCGATCACAAAAGTTGAAAAGGTTCGTACTGTAGTCCGTTCACCACAGGGACCAATGGAATGTGCCATACAGTTTGGATGAATTTAATTTCATTAAGACATTTTAATGATTAATTTTCTTACATGGCCAATAGTTCCCACACAGTTTAAATAATTGTGCGATGAACTATGAACTGAGCTCCACATACATACTCATAACAGTGATAATAAGAAATTCCACAGAGAAAGAACTGGAAATTGGTAAGAATATAATATAGCTTTAGCAGATACAGTATAATCAAACCATCGATCAAACTATCAAGAAAATTATTGGGTACATGCACAGCAATTTTTTCAATGCAATAATTGAAAAAACATTTTTTACACAATTAAATAAAAAGAGAACTAGAAGAATCTTTTAAATATGTGGAACGTTGAAAAATTCGCGAGGAATCGAATCAATATAAATCACCGTAACAAGAAACTAAGAATACACTTTGAAAATTTTATTGGCAAATATATTTTGGAAAACAATACATCATAAAATAGATATAAATCTTAAGATATAAAGCAAGAAAACATATATATGTTTGTGTCGTCAAAAGGCCTGGTGCTTCTTATAGTAATATGTAATATAGATACTCATGAAACGATTTCGCGTTAACATTGTTCTTTATAGTCTTTGCATCAATACTTTGACGAAGAATTGTCGAGAACTAACGTTAACTCCATTCATATTTGGTTGCATGAATCCCAGTCGGGCACACGGTTGCCTATAATATCTTGGTCTGTAAATGTTCCTCATTCTCTGCGGGTGATGCCTTCTCTTTCTTTTTGTTTCTTTTGTCCGCCCAGCGCGTTTATTGCGTCTCTGGATATGTACTTGATTTGGTTCAATAAAAAAATCTTGCTTCGAATTGTTGTGAATTGACCCCCTATGTCTTATCCTCACCGCTAGATGTCCCTTTCCACCCTCACCTGTGTGTACTACCTGATCCCACCCTCTTACCTTTCGTGTGAGCGTTTACAACATCATGTCTGGTATTCTTAGCTAAGCCTCGGCTTAATGCAAGTCTCTTCACGAGCTCTTTTGACTTTTGTCATTGACTTAGGCTAAGTCTCACAACAGAATTACGTAACAGATTGACTAGTAGATTGATTGAACGACTAATAATATGAGCCTCGTGTACGAAACGAGGGGCAACCGACTCTTTTTTTTACTCGTTTTCTTGGCGTAGAAAATTGTAGATAACGAAGAAAACGCGTAGAAAAGCAAGAAAAGGCGGTAAAAGCCAGCAAATTTCTTGCAATTTCTAGCAAAAAAATCGGTAAATTTACCACTTTTCCGTAAATTTGCCGCCTTTTCTTGCTTTTCTACGCGTTTTCTTGTTTTTCTAGAACCAAGAAAACGAGTAAAAATAAGAGTCGGTTGCCCCTCGGTACGAAATAGCCCATTGATAAGGGCTGCATTGTTCGACAACCGCTTTTGACGTTTCTTCTTCGTCCATATTCATGTGAATAGTATTTGCTTGGCAAATCGTGGTTAAAGCAACAGAGGTTATCCATGTTGAACCAAAGAGAAGCTAAAGTCCAGCATACAACATTAGATTATTTGTCGTGGCTTCCAATTAATCGGCTCACAATCTGGGGTCGTATTCTGAGCTCGTATTTTAATAAAGTTTTTATTTAGCTGTTAGCTTAGCGAATTCCGTGCAATCTTTCGAGATTTTTCACTTTATTTGGAAATTTCCAAGGTTGTTTCTGAACACCCTTTTACGCCTCGCTTTACTAAAGTAAGCAACCTACTAAACTAAAGTTTTACTTATATATTTTGCTAATGTACAGTACCTCTCGAGGCACCTTTAGCTCTGAAGTTTACTTTCTGAAGTACCGATTCTTCAAAACTTAAAAAAGTTGACATTTTCAAGTCAGGGATAGCTTAAGTAAGCCAAAAGTTTAGATTGCGACCCCTGGTCTCAAATTCTCACAAATTGATGGTTCTGTTTGATAACGATTGTATTTGATTCTACTTGTAATGCCCTAACAACTTCTTCTGGCGAGATGTAAGTCTCTTCGTTTCTTTTAGTTGGAGAGGCTGTTATAGGAACATTCTGTTCGTTGTTTGTTGTAACTGTTGCTGCTCCTCCAGCATTTGTAGTAGTATTTATACCTCCATTAGTATTTTGGTCTTCATTTGTATCGGGTATCTCCAGATGTTTTTTTATCATTTGTATAGTGTTAGTTGATCGGAAATAACAAGGATGAGGAAGAATATGATAAATACGAAATAAATTGTTCTGTCCAACGGATGATCACGGTGCACTTGACTTCTGTGAGGCCAAAAATGTAGTGTAGCTTCATTAAAAATAGTAGCAAAACAAAAGCGGTAAACTGGATACCGCTCACTAAGCGGTTACCCGGTACCGGCCTACCGGTAAACTCCAGATGTTTTTTTTTTATCATTTTGTATAGTGCGTTAGTTGACCGGTTCTACAGTTTAGTAATGACAGTTCACCTTCTCGCTTTTCTCAACATAACAACATAGGGGAGGTAATATCGCAATAAAAGGGGATGTTAAGTAGCATATAGGAGAGGATAAGTTTAATTAAACTGTTCTGTCAAATGGATGAATCACGGTGTACTTGACTTCTATGAGACTAAAGACGTAGTGGGACTTCCACTGAAAAAGTAACAGGACGAAAGCGGCTAATGCCTAATAGGATGTCACTTACTATTCTGGCCGTCACAACGATGGCGGTACCAAAGTGAACATAAAAAGGTAACGTTCGACTAGCGAAAAGTAGCTCATAAAAAGGGTGGCAACTGGCATTTCATTAAAAAAGAATCGAATGCGACATAGTTCCGTGGCTTCACGGTATTAAAACACCGAAAGCTCTAAAATATTGATAAATAGTACGAAAATGTTTGAGAATAAGCCAATGCCAATCCAACGGGCGGCTGAACGTAGATGACGGCTATTAATGATGAATAGAATGATCATTAAGTTTATTGGCGTTCCTAATAAGCCGCAGACGAGGTGACCAATTGACCATAAGCTAAAAATATATCCATACACACTGACAGATTACCACGTTCATCTGCTGCTGCGTTGATAGACTCGTTATTCGAATTCATTTTTCACATCAGCACCTTTTTTCCCCACGGATTACTCGGGTCTAAAATGACGAATCTCTCTCTCATGCATTTGCAATGTTAGATATGTAAAATCTAAACTCTTCTCGCAGAGTGCGACATTTTAACTGTTTAGGCCTTGTTAGCCCCCATAAGTTAGTCTAAAAGCGTACTTGGAATTATCAGTTACGCATCAACGCACAATTTATTTTTACATTCAATTGGCAGCTGCTTCTAGAAAGAGATGAAAGAACCATGTGAAGATCTAAATAAAAGCTTTTTGAAAGCTTCCCGACGCTGCTTAATAAGGCATGCACATAGATTTTTCCTAGTTCCCTTAAATAAGGTTTTTTTTTGTGTGGCAATATGCGTGTTAAACTTTCATTACATGAATCCTGCTGTATTTCAATCATGGAAAGATTAATTTTTTCCATATTATATATACTGTACATATTTTTTAAAAAATCACAATTATTTTTAAAAATCTATACTAGCAACTGATATATTTTTAAAAATCTTTACGTCGTCCAACTTCTGTTTCATTAGTGGAAATGAAGTTCGAAAGAACGATTTTCTCTTGATTCTTCAGCACTATTTCGGCTGAAATTCGTTCTATTTGCAGAAGAATCGGGTAAGGAAACGATCAATGATCGACTTGTTTTACGTGGAGTAGCTACAGTTGTCGAAATCAAGTATCAGTGGAAGCAAATAACATGCTGATCAGTATTCAGAGCCGGTGTATATATCCTTTATTTCAGTCGCATCACCAGCTGTGCTGTACTGTCTTGTTCAGAACACCACACCGTGCAACGAAACTCTATTGATACAAAACTATAAAGATGGGGCTCAAACTGTGAAACTGAGGAGTTACTGTTACAGTAATATCTCATTAAAATTAGTTGTTGATGCTGATAGCAAAGTTCCTCCCTCCACTTTGACTAACACTCGTTTCAGAACAGGGAAAGTGAAGGAAAATTAATTAATCGACATCTCCATCCTTTACTCAGATTGGCACCAGCGTTGCTTATCCACTGGATGGGCATCCAAGCCAAGGATCCAAGTTATGGTATCCAGGTATCTTTTGCTTGGAAAGACAAACATGTTTAAGGGAAAATGTGCTAATCTATAGATTTGCATCGACGATTAAGGCGACAAAAAACAATTATGAATAAGATTATTTTTACCTTTATCACCAGGCACAGATGAGGTGACAGTAAACTATATATATGTACTCATGGACAGTATAGTGCAGATAAATCTGAGGGTGTCTGGGGCGTTTCCACTTATTTAAATTTATTTAGCCTATTCAAAATTAGTTTATTGGGTAATGATAGGTTACAATAATTATTCATAAAATGACTTGTGCAAATCAGAGAATTTTAAAGGCGTATGCTTTAGCTTTAACCAATTCCCGTCGAACATTAAAATTCAATTGATATTTTCAAAATTAACATGGGCGGTATACCCCCCTCGTTCTGTAAACGCGTTTTAAATCAGTTTTATACCCGGGTGAACTAGCAACACGATCGAGGGTGGAGTCGCGAATTTATGAACCAAATTTGCATAAGTTTCCAATTAGGGTGCGCGTATTTAAGAGGCGATGCACGAGAGAACGTAGGCCTACATTTACCGCGAATTTCTAAAAAACAATATTTTTGCATACATGCGCTAAGGAAAAAGAACATATCCATTCAATAGATCTTTTTAAGAAAAAACTTTTGAGACCGGTCCCGATCGCGGGAGTCAACAGGAAGTGTGTCGTAATCGCGTTCTCCCGAGACACTCACGAAAAGCTTGCCATTGTAGAATACACCACAAACGTGATAAATTCTGCAGTTATATGAAAGGAAAAAATATTCTTTCCTTCCCCCTTCCAATTCAATCTTAGTATTTATCATTGCCAGTTTACGGTGTATATAAGTGCCCACTTTTCTTAGTATGCCCATTAATCCTTCATTCAGAATTCACTGGACGATGCCTAATTAATGAATCTAATGAATTGTTGACTAGGTCTGTTCACAGATCTTCAAAGAGGAACGACACACTGAGTTCATATATGTTTATTAAGAAACTAATGGGAAACTTGTAGATTTTTTAAGAAGCGTCAGCAACTGTAATTCTGTTTACATAAAAGGTCTTAATAATACAAGCGGAACTCATTAGGTTAACTCATAAACTCTTCTATAGCCTCCACACATATAGAGCTCAATTATGATCTCGCATTGTGTATAGTAGAATGCACCGCTCACAAGTTCTGAACTGAATGGATCAACGTCGGGCCATTTATCAACTTTAAAAGTTGTAACAAAAAATAAGTCAGAATATCTTACAAACATTTTCAAAATGTAATGATTGAGACATATTTTTTAAAACCAAATAAATAATATATTGGACCAAAAGAGAGCTTGTCATGAGAATATCTGGGACGTTGATTAAATGCGAAAATTCAAATCAATTATAAACTATTTTTAACGTTAACATTCATTTATATAAAAAACACTGTAACATTTTTGTCTCAAGTTTAAGTTCACAAACTGTATCCTATGTAATCAATCATTTTGAGAAATTAAACAACAAAATCAAATATTCTTAATCAATCAAATATTCTAGAGGAGAAGTAACTTTAAAATGTTATTTACGTTGCGTACATAGTAGATGTGTGGGATGGTGCTGCGTTGTCGTTTTCCCTTATGCCTTTTACAAATCCTTATGCATGTTCATCTTGACGACGAAGACACTCGAGGGAGAGAAAATGAGCGCTGTGTGACATTAAACAATGTATTGTAGAAGTTGGTATGCGCCCAGGGCAGCCCAAGAATCGTTATTAGTTCAGGAATCCATCATGAAAGAAGTCACATATATTATGTGATCATCTGGGTATGGCTGAAATTGAATACCAATGAGGTAAAGTATTTATTAAACAAGATGCTACAAGAAGACGTTGTACATAGTACATAGCACACAAAATACTTTTAATTGATTACCTCAAACTCTTGAAGACATCTGGCTCCTCAAATGCCGAAAAGTATATATTTATTTTAAAAAGCCCATCACCTCAATCAAGCCCATGGTCTACAACATAGAACTGTCCTGTTGTCGAGCATTGGGATTGACTTCTCCATTTCTCTGTGGATGCTCATATCCCAGTCGGGCACACGGTTGCCTATTATATCTTGGTCTGTAAATGGTCCTCATTCTCTGCGGGTGATGCCTTCTCTTTCTTTTTGTTTCTTTTGTCCCAGCTCGTTTATTGCGTCTCTGGATATGTGCTTGATTTTGTTCAATAAAAAAATCTTTGCTTCGAATTACGTAACAGATTGACTGGTAGATTGATTGAACGACTAATAATATGAGCCTCGTGTACGAAATAGCCCATTGATAAGGGCTGCATTGTTCGACAACCGCTTTTGACGTTTCTTCTTCGTCCATATTCATGTGAATAGTATTTGCTTGCACTCTAAATTTGTCGAACCTATTATAAGGGTATTATAGTTATAATTGAAATGGAAAACCATTATAACTGTAATAAGGTATTGCTATTTCCCCTATTATAAGACATTTAAGACCTTATTTTTTCAAGCCTTTTTTGCGAAAAAATGCATTCACGACAATTGACTCTGGAGGGACTTGAACCTCCGATCTTGGGGTTGGTAGTCCACGACTCTACCACTGAGCCACTAATTGATACGGTACAGTCGCATAAGTTAAGATATATAGAAAATACATTGGGGTGCTTTTTAAAATATATGAAACCTTAAAATACCTGGGTATTATAAAGAAGTGAAATCCTATTACAACTTTATTTAGATTCTCCCCATTATTAGTTTTAAATACCCAAGCCTAAAATCTATCTTAAGGCCTTATAATACCCAAAAAATTTAGAGTGTGGCAAATCATGGTTAAAGCAACAGAGGTGATCCATGTTGAACCAAAGAGTAGCAAAAGTCCAATATTTAGCATTAAATTTCTCGTAGCTTCCAATTCCAATCGGCTCACCATCTGGTCTCGAATTCTCACAAAGTGATGGTTCTGTTTGATAATAATTCGATGTGATTCTACTTGTAATGCTCTAACAGCTTCTTCTTGTGCGATATTAGTTTCTTCGTTTCTTTCAGCTGGAGGGGCCGTAATAGGAGCATCCCGCTGAATGTTGGTTGTTGCAACTTCTGGTGCTCCTCCAGCATTTGTAGTAGTAATTATACCTCTATTCATAGTCATTTGATCTTCGTTGGTACTGGGTACCTCCAGATGTTTTTTTATCATTTTGTATAGTGTAAGTTGACCGGAAATGACGAGGATGAGGAAGAATATGATAAATACGAAATAAATTGTTCTATCAATAGGATGAACCACGGTGCACTTGACTTCTGTGAGACCAGAAATATAGTGTAGCTTCATTAAAAATAGTAGCAAAACAAAAGCGGTAAACTGGATGCCGCTCACTAAACGGACCGTAACGTAACGACGGTACCAAAGTAAGTGAAACATAGAGAGGTAACGTTCAATTAGGGAAAAGAGGTAGTTCATAAGAAGAGCGGCGGCTGGCATTCCATTCAAAAAGAATCGAAGGCGACACAATTCCGTAGCTTCAGGATGGTAAAACACCGAAAGCTCTAAAATATTGACAACTAAGATGAAAATGTTTGAGAAGCCAATCCCAATCCAAATGATGTTTCGTGGCTGACGGCGTAGGCGACGACAAAAAACGATAAATAGGATGATCATTAAGTTTATTGGAGTTCCTAACAAAGCGCAGACGATGTGACCACAAGCTAAAAATCTATCCATAAACACTGGCACTTGAGCAGGTTCTGGTGCTGGTAGTGCATTGATAGTTCCGTTATATGTATCCATTTTTCACATCAACAACTTATTACGGTGGATGACTGTGGTCTGACATGTCGAATCTCTGTCTCTTATATTTATAAAGTTATAGAGAAGCAGAATCTTTCCGCTTCTGCGCCGTCATTTTTTGCCTCCTTGGTACAGCTCTTACTGCGGAGTACGACGCCCTAACTCTTACTCAACAAGATCCACTCCTCGTATCGACCTGCTGGAAAAGATTTAAAAACTAAACATGTTGTGTCCAGTCGACCAAAGTAACTGAGTTTGAAACGTTAATAAATGGCAAAAAAATTATTAAAACACGGGAGTTGACTTCTATTCTAGAAATAAACATTGGTTAAATTGCGCGCTGCATCGGCGGGAATACAAATAATGTAACAATCTTGTTGAATATATAGCCTGGACCGTCTGAGCAGGTGAAAGCCAATGATTTTCTCTTCTAAAAAGAACCTTTAAAAGTGATAAAAGACATGCTGAAAGCAGCTTCATGTACTGTACGTCAAAAAAAGAAAAGGCAATATGAAGTTGAAATTAATTGATGGTTCGCACACTAGTCTTTTCGCCTTATTCGCCTTCATCATCTTAATCGCCCAAGGGAAAGTGATAAAATACGGACCATCACGGAGAGAGCGAAATAAAGGGAGAGAGAGACAGAGACAGAGAAAAGAGTGGGAATAAGATGTTAAAGAGCCTTCAGTATCGAAATTCAGCCAATCCAATCAGAGATCATTAACAAGTTAGTTAATTAATAAGTTAGATTAAATGCATCAACGCATGTTTTTTACATTCTATTGGCATATGTTTATTTTAAGGGTTCTCAAAGATGCATTTATGACATGGAAAATGTTTTTCATAAAAACTAAACTTTCAATATAAAATTTTATTCGTCGAGTATAATTTTTTTTATCTGTTGGCAAGTATTATAACTTAAGCCTTGCTTTAAATGTTTTCTGTTATTGGCGCCCGTGTATCTTTTATTTCACATTTCCCTTTTTTATCGATCGAAATCCAACTATCCTCTATTTAGAACGACCTTCGATACAATCGTCATGGATGATCGGGAGAAATTCAATGAAATGTCGTCTAATGATGTTCAATAAAGATTGAAATGCTATTATATACAAAAAGGTATATTTAAAACGGAGAAAATAAAATATGCAAGATTATTATTGCTGAGGGATTTTTAAAATTGATGTTATAATTAGAGGCATCGACGGTTAAGTATGCAATGCGATGAATCACCCAGTGCTGTTCAAAGCTGTTGCAATGGACGACTTTTGTACTTTTTGAAACCAGTTCCATAAAATGTAGAAAAATTCAGAGATTTTTTAAATACTACATGTTTCTATACCTAAAATCAATATTTCCGGAGATATTACGGAAAAACTGGAAATAAGCCCCGCCCCTCGCCCCGCCCCCAAAATTAAATAAAATCACCATTAAATCGGAAAAAATATTTGATACACTTTTTATTTTAAAAATATTAGCGTAAAATCATTAGTTATTTTTATATAATTTTTTCCCTGATTCACTCAATGCTTTTCTTATGGCGAAACCCACAGGGCAGAAAAAAAGTGTAGGACCGCCCCGTGGTTGTTCAAAACAAACAATAAAATAGTACAAAAACACCATTAAACCGAGAAAAAGATTCTGAACATTTCTTATTTGAAAGACATTTCCGTAAAACGATTAGCTATTTTTATAAAAATTAGGTTCTGATTCCCCCAATGCTTTTCTTATGGAGAAACCCGCAGGGAAGAAAAAAAGTGTAGGACCGCCCCTTCTCCGGTTTTTCGTGAATAGCTCCGAAGCTAAGTGTTTTACGTATAGGGACATCTTAGCAAGATAAAACCGTAATTTTTTTCTCTATTTTTTGGTACTGGTTTCAAAAAGTGCAAAAGTCGTCCATTGTGGTAATTGGCGAAGGTATATAACTTATTACATATAGGTTTTATTTCGAATCATTTACTCCACAGGCGTGGCTTAATTACGGTCATCATCTTCTCTACTGTTTTAAACAGTCCATTGGAATTTTTCGCGGCGCTGATCCGAGGATCGGACTGGAATGGTGGATCATCTCCGAGCACAATTAAATCTTATTTTCATAATCATTCAACAATTCAACATCTGCCAATACAGTTTTTTTTTCATTTCAAATATACGCTTGTTAAATTGTCACAAATGCACTCGGGTTTGTCTTACATTTTTAAGTCAAGACTTTCAGCGAGTGATTTATCACGCTATTTGCTTTACGACAACTCATAAACGAAACCTTATACTGTAGAAAGATAGTAATTGGCGACAATCCAGACGAAATCTATTTTAAGATGCATATTAATTGCCATTTTCCCTTCCTACCTACCTTTTTTTTCACCCTCCACCCCCCCCCCCCTCCGTAGTTGGCGGCTATGTTATAAGCTATGACCTGCGGTTCGAGTGCCACTTATTATTCCCATTGCCTAGGATACCTCTTAGGCTTAGACTTATGGGGGTTTCCGCCTCTCCGAGCAAGCCTTGATTTCCGTGCCAACTTCGTCCATATTAATTGCTATTCTACGATTCTCGATAGAGAACCAAGAACGTGACAGCAGGAAAGATCGGGCATCACTTGAAGAAAATGAGGAGAGTACGTCATAGATGAAATAGGCAGCCGCGTGCCCGACTGAGATTTAAGTACCCACATTTTTATTGAGTTTTTTTTTTAGCTGAGGTGAGATGGTCCTGGTGAGATTTTTAGCTGAGTTTTAGCAACTCTTTGTAAACTCCCCAATTTGGAGTTATTTACTGTGGGGGGGGGGGGGGGGCTATTAGCTATTAGGGTAAAACGGTTAGTAAATTTTATTTTTTTTAAAACATTTTCTGATGCCTCGTTTCTTAGGGAGAAACCCCAAGAGCGGAAAAAGTATATAAAGCATTTCGCTCCCATTTTTCATCTTCTTTTTCTGGGTGGCCATGAAGTCTCTGTCCAAAGTGACGATAGAAAGGCGAATCTTCAGTACAACGTGATGCTGAATGGTCTTTATCGAAGACCTTTCTTCATGACCATGCAGATACACAGTTACAGTCATGCTTTCGCAAAGTGCGTAGATTTCATGATCCCATTTATAACATCTGTTTGAAAGAAAAATCGATCGAAAGGGCTTTTGCTTTGAGACATCGTGGAACGGCCATTCGAGTCGGATTAGCCGCTTTTTACCTGGCTGCTTTCTTACTGTACAAGTCCTACTCAAGCATTCTCATCTCTTTTGTTACGACACCCATTTTCCGTCCAATAATCGATTCTGTTTACGACAATCCGAAGACCCTTAATGTACGAACTACGACCCATCACCGAGAAAGACCAAGGAACCAATATTTTTGCAGGATTGTATTTAAAAGATCATTTCATTGTGATGTAAGATTTCTCTCATTACCTAAAACTCGAATAAATTTATAGGAGGCAGAGAACGGAAGTGGAAAGATTATCGGGGGAATGTTGAAGAATTGAATCCTTATCCAATGTGATCTGACATTAGAGCTGGATGTCTCGTTCAGGTCCTTAAGTCACCATAGTCACTTAAGTAATATATGCTTCTTTGATATAGGTATTTCAATAATTTGTCAACGGAATGAAGCCATTCGGGACCTAATCGACCGAGAGTATAAGAAAACTGTGATTTCGCGATTGCCAAAAGGAAGTACATGACAATCAACTACAGCAAGCTACAACTACAACAGCGATTATAGCAATATCTTAATGGCATCAAAGTTTATGCAAATCGATTACGGTAATGAGTTTATACATTTCACAGAGTAACTTGAAACGCGCTTGACAGGGACGCTAGTGAGTTAATCTTTGATACACAATTTAATACCACTTTGTGGTGTTAATCTATAGCGATTTTTTAGTCGTCGACAGATATAATTGACATGTTGAATAATGAAAGTAGGATGAAAGAAAGATGACAAACAAGCGCATTTCGTTAGAATATGAAGTAAAATCATGAACCTGAACGCTCGATTATATATTATTGCGACTGAAGAGACAGTTTGTCTGAGTCGATTTGAATCGAGCTAACATGACGACAGGGGACATGTATTCGAATTTCACTTCATAGTGTTAAACAAAAACGAAATCTCATCTTCGAGTTCCAATATTTGAAATTACCCAAGGAGTCGTATTTCGACTGCATCATTCAAACAGTTGCTATTAAAACCTAATTAGCTGATGACTGGAATAGTTCACAGATGTTATGATGAAAGAATAGGTGCGCAGAGTTCATCGATGGTCTCAACTCTTCTATCACTGCCATACATTAACAACTCAATCATGACTCATTGTGTATAGTAGAAAACTCTCACGAAACAAGTTCTGCAGATGTTCCCGCAATTAAATCTCATTATTTATCATCGTCAGTCGAGTCGTCAGGTTAAAGCGCATATGTGCCGTCTTTGAATGTTCTCAGAATCTTGCTCATTAATCCGTCATGCAGTATTCACTGGACGATGACAAAAAATACGAATCCATTTAATATAGACTCGTTTTAAGAGGGTTTTAAAAACAAACATTCGAATGAACAAAGTAGAACTCTCAACCGGTTAAGAACTTCGGTTAATTCGTTTCGTTAAAATGCCTCCACCCGGTTCCAAACGAATCGTCTGAAATCTTAACCGGGTCAATGTATTTTTTTCTAAACTAGGTTAAAAACAGTTCTTATCCGGGTAAATTAACCGGTTAAACTGGAACGAAACCGAATAAACTGAAATCTTTCATCAACGAAATAGACTATGTTTCTCATCCATATCAATCAATAGTCCACAGTTTGTCAACGGATAATAAAATTCTAGGTATTGTGATTTATCCGTCGTTAATACATATAAAAATGTAATACATCTATTTCTAATATGCGAGCATTCGTAATTAATTTGATTCATTTTCATGAAATTAAGACATGTACCGGCTGTACCCGGCTAAGGAAAACTGTAACCGGGTAACCGTCAAAAAGCAAAAAAATAAAACCGGTTGGAACCGTAACCGTATCCGAACCGTTTCAGCCGGCTAGAAGCCGGGAAAAAGCTTACCCGGTTGAGAGCCCTAGAACAAAGAGGCTATAATAAGTTTTTCTTGAGAACATATGGGACTTTTAGAAATTCTCCAAAAAAATTAATCAATAAAAACCGTAATAGACAAAAACATACACGTGTACATGCTCACAAAAACATTGAGTAAAAATTGTCGGCAAACATATATGATGGCAACTGTATCCTATAAAATCATCTGCTTATTATAGATGCATGGAATATTTTTGCGTTTACGTTTTCCATAATGCATGTTCATCTTGACGATGAAGAAATTCGAGGGAGAGAAAAATGAGCGCTAACAACGTTGAACAATGAAAGAAAACAGCTTCTTCTGGTGCAAAGTTGGTTTCTTCGTTTCTTTCGGGTGGAGGATCCGTAATAAGAACATCCTGTTGAATGTTGCTTGTTGCAGCTGCTGATCTCGTGCTGATCCTCCAACATTTGTAGTAGTATTTATAGCTCCATTAGTCATTTGATCTTCATCGGTTCCGGGTATCTCCAGATTTATCATACAGAGAAACCTCTTAAGAAACCTTCCAATCGTTTTGCGTGGTTGACGTCTTAGTTGACGGCTAAAAGCAATGAATTGAACCACCAACAGCTTTTTCCCCACGGACGACTCTGGTCTAATATGACGAATCTCTTTTCTCCTGCATTTTCAATGTTAGAGAAACAGAATCTGCGCCGTCATAACTTTTTTTTCTTTCTTAGCGCATATCTTTACTGCGAAGTGCAACGCTCTCGGCGCTCTTCAGTTCCCGCCAACTCAATAATTTTGAGAGAAGGTGTACTTGGAATTAGATGAAGCGCATTAACCCTTTTTTTAAACATTCAATCGGTAAATATTGAATGAAGGATATAATGGAATTATTGGAAAATGAAAATCATTCTATCAAAATTATCGAAGCTGCATACTTGACCGCTTCCTGCTCTGCAGTAGTCCCTACTTCTTATCCTTTATATAACAAAACAGGATTTTTATGTATACAACACTGCAAAAGTAACAGCTTTGAACAGCACTGGGCGATGTTTGATTGGGTTACATTCTTGATAGGCTATGCACGTTTCTAAAAAAAATGCATTACTGTCAAAGTCAATGTATCTGTCTGCACATGGCAGTTGAAACTTTATTAAACATCACTGGGTGACATTCGATATCGAAGAGTAATTTAAATAGTGGATAGTCGGATTTCGATCGATAGAAAAGGAGAGAGGGACAAAAGATATTCTCAAAAGAAGACACATCTCTTATTCGGTCGAATAAGAGACGTAAACGGTCTATTTATATCTTTCCGATGAAAGAAATCGAAAGAAAAAAGGTACGTGGGACGAGTGGGAGCATCGCGCGGATGGATTTTCCACACCTTGAAAAGTGAAATTATGGATTCCGTGTGAAAATACGAGTCCACTTTCCTTAATGGGCTTTAAAACTGTGTGTAGAACATAATAATTTTAAAAAGTTCTACGGAAATATTGGTCCCCAAAGTTTTTTTTTTTTTTTTTTTTTTTTTTTTTTTTTTTTTTTTTTTTTTTTTTTAGATTTTACCGGGTATTTCGCGCGCGAAAAGTAAGCTTTTGTAAGCTTTCATCGGACGATTTTGTTATTAACTTGATCCAAGTTAAATTACAGTTGTATTTAAATATTAGTAGCACTAATATTATTTCTATTTTACATTCGTATAACATTTTCATGTATCAGCCCCATATAATATAATACTTTACTATACGTATATTGCAAAAATAAATGTATTCTAAATTCTAAATTTTCTATCGGCTGTTTATAGCAGATTCTATTAGGAAAACGATTGTATTGTAGAATGTCTTAATTCATTATAAATTGAATAAAAGGAATTCACATGAAAGAAAATTAACGTAATTTAAAACAAGAATATTGACATGCACATGCTGTAACATGATCACTTAATGAAAATGTCTGTTTCCATATACTAACACATTAAAATTATGTTACAATAAACCAGGACTGGATCATGTAATTACTATGACACATCATGATGTACTATATGACTTAACCAAACCATATGGATTTTTTTTGTAAGGGTTATGTGTGTAAACAATAACTATTCAGGTATTGAACTGCTTTGCCTTTGATGACGATCTTAAAAAGAAATCACCCATCTTATATTCGCTCATATTGACATGCCATATTCATCTCGCTTAGTTTATAAAATATGGAAAGTGAACTAACGACGATTTATGTGATGGGCTATTATCAAACAAACAGTATGTCATCCAGTGCACTTTGCTAAGAAACGAAAGAGCTTATCACCACCCTAATGTATACACAGCGTAACGACTACTTATAAGAGTGTGTACAACTACTTTTGTACTCGAAGAGTCCAGTTCTGTGGGATATTTGGACGCATTGTATACATACTAGAGTACTGCTTCAAATGTCTTCTTAAATTATATCTTTTTATCGACTACAATTCTCAGCATGTAAATGAATCATATTAGTTTCATTTCCTTTCTTTATCTGTATTACCCGGCTGTACCGCTATAGCTGCTTCAAAATATTTTGTTCTTTAATCTTGCAAAAATCAGAAAGACTGGTGTAAAAACATGGGAGCGGGAAAGGTATATGCTACAGCATCTACTTTCAAAAGGTTCAAAGACTTCAGTGGACGTACTCAATATAGCCTCTGAGATTGATCATCAAGGTGTAAATTTAAAGCAGGACACATTGCGGGCAGCTCCCGATTTAGCGGGCAGATTGCAGGGTCTCAGAAGTCAGTGGTAAAAGATAATCCTGTAGGAAGCTATGGCCGGTCAGAACTTAATCTTTTCTCCGAGAGAATGGTGTAGTTTCCAAGTGATCAGGTAGCTTTCATGTTGGCCAAAACCGCTAAGTGATTTCCCCCTTAAGACACGTCTTCTATTCACGATCCGCCTAAACTAGTTATCCTAGTAAAGGTTTAATCATCAATATTGGAAGAGGCCAGGAGTCATTTTGCGTTGCGTCTTTCTTTATCCTTGATATATAAATGCTTTATTTTTTATTAATCAATAGGAATCAGACCAATGGGTGGATAATGGGGGGGGAGGGGGGGGGGGGGGCTTTGGGAGTTTTAGTTGTAATTAATGACTGTAGAAGTTATACATAGTATAATACAGCACTATACAAATTGGGGTATAAAACAAATGCCAATATTATAAATATGCTAAATCATTAAATTGACAATTTAGTACTTCTATGACGTTTATTAGTATATAACAATCCATTAAGTTTAAACCGTCTATATAGACCTTATCAGTTATCACAGTTCACAGAGCAGCATAGGTTACCCCTAATTTGGGGTGACTAAGTAAGCCGCTGCTTTTTTTACTGATATGTCGTTCCATTCTGCAGAAGTAATCAACTTTTTTTCGTCTACAGGCGAATGTTTATAGCGTATGTTTAAAGAGAAATGACGTACACAGTTCACAGATGATTCAAAAGAAACTAATGAGAAACTCGGTTGTTTTTTGAGAAGCAGAATAGCACTTGCAACTTTTTATACATGATAGATCTCAATATAATACGCCTGAAAAGCGTTATCGACTAAGTCTCAACACTTCTTTGTTCACTCACTTCACTCTCCCGCATAATAACGAGCTCAATAATAAATCTCATTATGTATAGCAGAATACACTACTCACGTGAACAGTTCTGCAATTATGTAAAAGAAATATTTTTTCCCTCTCCTCTTCCATTTCAAACTTAATCCATTGTCTGATTTACAGCGCATATGCGTGCTATCTTTCTCATCATGACCATTAATTCGTCATTCAGTAATCGCAGTATTCACTGAACAATGTGGAAATACGTATCAATATCTAAGAGGCTAGTTCGTTATCAGACGGTTTTTGAATACAAGCATTTGAAATTATACGGGCCTTATACCTACTTGCTACATGATTTCTCCTGGGCACTGAATTGTTATTTCCGGTGCGCACTTACTGCTGTGCGCAAAGCATATGTCAACCATATGTCAGGCATATGTCAAGCATATGTCAGCTCGTGCACTCTACCGAGAGACGGTAGGCTAAGGGGAGCTCATGCACTTGATAGGTGCCCCTTGAGAGAGACGAAATTGCCAAATAACTAGCAATTTTTGTCGATAAAACAAAAAATTTCGCGCTCTTGGTACAGGGCACTTGGCAGCTATTTTGCTATAACTTATTGGTACGCCACAAAAACAATCGGATGGAATTTTTTGCTATTTTTTGCATCCTAAAATGTTTCCCTTCCCCTTTTCAGCAGGTGTAATTCGGCCTTTAAAAGAGAAGAAGTTAGACTTGCTTTTGTAGATAATTAAGACTTTTATAGTATATAGACTATTATATAGATTACGTTACAGTAGTCTCTTTCGTATTCACGAGATTTACTCGTAGGCGCCCCTCTTTCGGGGCGCTGTATCATTACAATATTTTCTGTATGTTTCTGCACGATTCTACTCTCCAGAATACTTATCAATTTTAATTTAATTTTAACGTATAATGTATGGTGATTACGTCAATCGAACCTTATTTCATGGTAGAGTATATTCCGATCAAGGCATGCTGGTGAAGTGAATGGAATAAAGGATTAGCATTTGATCTAAGCACCTATACCTAGTTATACTGCGATGTCGTAGTGATTGGCAAGTTATTTGCTTCCATGTATGTTTATGTTGACAACTGCAGCTTTTCTACGGATAACCAATCGTACTTTAGCAGTATAGTTACTTAAACTTCTTGCATTTAATATGTTAGAAAGTAAGAGGGGAAGGGTTTCCATCTCAAGGCCGTACATAAATGAACAACAAACAATATAACCGCAGAAGCGAATAGATTCTGCTTTTCTAACATTATTAACACAGGAGACAGAAACTCGTCACATCAGACTACCGTCATCTGTCATACTAAGTTGTTGATGTGAAAAATGGATACGAATACCGAGTCTTTCGACGCAACATTAACAGCAAAATCTGCTAATTTTTTGCTTGTGGTCACCTCGTCTGCACTTTGTTAGGAACGCCATTAAACTTAATGATCGTCCTATCCATCGTTTTTTGCCGCCGCCTACGTCGTCAACCGCGAAACATAATTTGGCTTGGAATCGGCTTCTCTAACATTTTCATCTTACGTATCAATTTTTTAGAGCTTTCGGTGTTTCACTATATCTTGAAGTTACGGAGTTGTGTCGCCTTCGATTCTTTTTGAATGGAATTCCAGCTGCCTCCCTTCTTATGAACAACTTATTTTCACTAGTTGAGCGTTACCTCTCTATCTTTCATTTACTTTGATACCGTCGTTGCGTTACGGTCCGTTTAGTGTGCGACATCCAGTTTGCCGCTTTCATCATGTTATTATTTTTTATGAAGTCTCACTACGTCTTTGTCCTCGCCTAAGTCAAGTGCACCGTGGTTCATCTGTTGGACAGAACGATTTATTTTCTATTTACCATTTCTTCTTCCTTGTCTTTCCGTTCAACTAACACTTTTATTCAAAATGATTTTTTAAAAATCTGGAGATACCCGGTACCAATGAAGTTCAAAGGACTCATGGAGGTGTAAATACTACTACAAATGACGGAGGAGCATCAGCTGCGACAAGCAACATTCAACAGGTTCCTACTGCGGCCCCCACGTGAAAGCAACAAAGAAACTAATGGTGCACCAGAAGAAGCTTAGACAATGATTTGTCAAGCTTATGCTATTGCCAAGGATATGGATGAATCTCCAAACCAATGAAATCTCCAAAGAAAATGAAATTTTATTAGGATCATGTTAAAGTCCACAACTTTCACGCAGGATTCCCTAAGAAAATCGAAGCTTTTTAACAGTTGTGGTTTCACAAAAATCCATGAACCTGACACATTTAATCTTAGATCATTCCACAAATATACTTGACACTTTTTATCACCCTACTCAATAATAACAAGTGATATCGCGAAAGCGGCGTCACCACACGTTTTAATTGTGCGTGCTGAGAAATAAAACCAATCCGAAACGAGTTTATATCGGAGCTAGATGGACTGGTTTTTCATGGAGATGCTACAGTTATCGAAATCAAGCATCAATGGAAGCAAATAACATGTCGATCAGTATTCACTTGAAGTTAAAGAGCCTTTGTATATCCTTTATTCCAGTCACATCGCCAGCTGTGCCTTAGTATACGCCGTACTGTGAAATAGTATTCTATTGGCACTAAACTACAAATGATGCGGTTCAAACTGACGAGTCACTGTTACAGTAAGATCACATTAGATTAGCTGAGAATGTTGATAGCAAATTTTCTCCCACCACCTTGACTATTCATTTCACAACAGGAAAAATGAAGGAAAATTGACAATTGCTTAACCATAAAAGTCCAAGCCAAGGATCCCAATTATAGGATCAAGGTATCCTTATTGGTTTATATGCCCATCCAATGCATCAGAACAATCTTACGGACTGTCACGCAATGCCGGTACCAATCTGAGTGACAGATAGCGAAATATCGATCATTTTATAGGAAAAGAAAATTATTTTTCATCAGAAGTGAGGAATGCAACCAAAAAAACCATTTAAATGATGAGATGAGGTGACAGAAAGCTCAAAAGTTCTCAGCACGTACAGTATACACTAGCTCGTAGGCGCACCAATAGGACCCTAGTAGCACGCTTAGTCCACTGGATATCCAATGGACGTCCTGCCGTCCGTTGGCCAACTTTTCCTCGTTGGACTAGTAATGGATATTTCCCGGATATCCATTTTGAGATATCCAATGGATATTAAAAATCATAACCCATTTCCATCAATTGGATATCCATAATGGAAAAGTTTTTTTTTTTTTTTTTTGGGGGGGGGGGGGGGGGGGGAGGGGCTATTTATACAAAAAGGGCATTTCCGGATCACGGGCCCTTAATTTAAGGATCGGAGGTATCTTTGCTTTTGTTAGTTACAATACATATATCAATCAAAAAGTAGAACACGATTAACACGTATTGTCCTTCCCTCTGTGATTCTTACTTTTACTTTGTTAACTTTTTGGCCGTGCTGTATATTGGCTGTATAAACCTAACAGAAATTTATTCTATAGCCGTTTTTCATGTTTTCATGAAAATGTTTTAATATAAAAGATATGGTAGATATAAGTAGGAATAAATATAAATTTATTATTTCTTAACTACGTGATTAATATTTATTACATGTAACATCTGTTGATGTCGTATTGGCGGAAGCGCCATTTAAATCAATACGTGAGCATTGCAGCTGCTTCTTCACGGATGACTAGAATCTATATTCTTTAGCAATCTTATCACCTATTTTTCTTACTGCATTTTAATTTAAAAAGAGGAACGGAAGCTTGTTGATTCTTCTACGCCGCAACGCGCTGCAGGTACGTAATATTGTCTTAGCTCCATATTACCTTGCTTACTTGATAACTCGTTGGTAAGGATACGTTTACGGGAGCATTTCATTCATACCTAAATGTCGTGACACACGTCACTGTCAAAGCTTAATGAAATATAAATTATATCTAAATATGTTTCATGATTTAACTTAATTTATGGTAATGAATTGATAATCGTATTTTTTATCGTGTCTTAATATAATAATTGGGTAAACGTTTTCAATTTTTACTATTACTTATTCATTACACACATTTTTATTTCTGGACTTGCACCACCTTCATTACTTGTGTTATCTTCCTCATCAACAACACAGCACTTCACTTTCCGTACAATGCTTTCAGTACTTACCTCTTCGATATTCTTTATATTCCCATCGTATTACCATTGTGTTAATAGGATAGTGGGGTAAACATTTTCAAGTTACATCACTACACACATTTTTTTCTGGTCTTGCACCTTCTTAATTACTTGGTGTATCATCTTCTTCAACAGCACAGCACTCATTAAAGACACTTTTTTTGAATAATGTTCTTCCCTCTGTGTTATACTTATATTTCTACTCGTTTTTATCAAGATATCGAAACGTAAAAACAATAATAAAAGAACGGTTAAATTTGTTTTATCTTTCGTTTACTAAGATAATAATATTCCAATAAGGATAATGCAAAGGTGCATTCCCGGTCGAGTCAGAACCGTATCTAATACGTGCTACTCTCTGTTTCTAGTCATATTTAGGAGTTCTCGATTAGAATATAATTGAAATTATTAATAACGGCAATTTAATTGACAAATGTTGCGTGATAGAAGAAAGATGAGAGGCAAGAGGCACGTATTATGTTAGAATAAAAATTAATGTGAACCTCAACGCTCAATCATATCTACTTAAGAGAAAGTTTGTTTTGTTGAGTTGAAATGAGCAATGTGAACATAAAACGGACCCAAAGTCTTAAACCATACAGTGAATAAACTGTGAAAAGAGATTGATTTTTGACGACGTGATTGTCGGAAAACGACCAACCGGGCCGCTTTTTAAATTTCAACTTTTTGAATGGTCGGTTTTCACACTTCCAAAGGTCGATTTTCGCATTTTTAAATTGGTCGGTTTTCGTTCATTTAATATATAATCATGACTCGAATAGACCAACATCGGGTCGTTAATTAAGTCGGAATATTGTATTTCAAATATTATAAAAATTTAATCATTGAGAAACATTTTGGAAACCAAATAAATTCATTGAACGGAAAGAGAGGATAGTACTTTTTCTTGAGAATATTGGAACGTTGAGAAATTCGCAAAAACTCAAATCAATAATAAACGGAATAATAATATAAACATATAAACAATAATAAAGAAAAAAACACATCAACATTATTGCGAGGGGTAACCGACTCTTTTTTGATCTCTTGGGCGTAGAAAAAGGTATAAAATGGAGAAATGCCTAGAAAAGCAAGAAAAGGTAGTAAAAGGTGGTAAATTTGTTACGTTTTCTAGACAAAAAAAATCGGTAATTTTTTCATTTTTCCGTAATTTTCTCATCTTTTCTTACTTTCCTACGCTTTATCTTCCTTTTCTACGGCCAAGAAAATTACTAGTAGCCAGTACTTCTTGACGAAGTAGGGCCTCGAGCGAGAGAAAAATGAACGTGTGAACATTTTAAAAACAATATAAGTTGAAACAAAAGAAGTTGGTATGAGCCCAGGGCAGCCCAGGATCCGTTATTAGTTCAGTCAGTCCATCATCAAAGAAGTCACTTTAAGTGATCATCTGGGTATGGCTGAAATTAAATACCAAAGAGTGAAAGAGATACAGTATTTGTTTAACCAGATGCTACGAATGAAGATGTACAGTTCTTACTAGGCAGCGCAAAAAGAATTATGCTTTTTTTTGTCTTACCTTAAACTCTTGAAGACATGTGGCTTCAACCTAAATTGCTGGAAAGTATATATTTATTTTTAAAAAGCCCACGAATCGACGTATTATTATTGTTTTTTTAATCTTACCTACTGCTTCACCTACAACATAGACTTCTCATTTCTCAGTGGATGCTCATATCCCAGTCGGTTGCCTATTATATCTTGGTCTGTAAATGTTCTTCATTCTCTGCGGGTGATGCCTTCTCTTTCTTTTTGTTTCTTTTGTCCCAGCGCGTTTATTGCGTCTCTGGATGTGTGCTTGATTTGGTCCAATAAAAAAAATCTTTGCACCAAATTACTTTACAGATTGACTGGTAGATTGATTGAGCGATTAATAATATGAGCCTCGTATACGAAATAGCCCATTGATAAGGGCTTCATTGTTCGACAACCGCTTTTTACGTTTCTTCTTCATCCATATTTATGTGAATAGCATTTGCTTGGCAAATCATGGTTAAAGCAACAGAGTTTATCCATGTTGAAGCAAAGAGCAGCAAAAGTTCAACATAGAGTATCACATTTCGGGTAGCTTCCAATTCCAATCGGCTCACCATCTGGTTTCGAATTCTCACAATTTGATAGCTATTTTTGCCAAAGGTTTGATTTGCTTCTACTTGTAATGGCTCAATTGCTTCTTCTGGGTGATATGAGACTCTTTTTTCCATTTATTTTAGGCAGAGGAGCTGTAATTTGAGGTACTTCCTGTTGAATGTTGGTCGTTGAAATTTCTGATGCTCTTGCATTAATAGTAGTATTAATACCTCCATTTGTTTTTTGCCTTTTGTACTTTAACGTGACACAATTCCGTAGCTTCAGGCTAGTAAATGACGGAAAACTCTAAAATATTGATAAGTAAGATAAAAATGTTTGAGAAGCCAATCCCAATCCAATTATGTTGCGTGGCTAACGACGGGAAAAAACGATGAAAACGATGAAAACGAAGTTCATTGGCGGTTTGGCGGTAAAAATGTATCCAGAAACACTGGCAGGTTTGCACGTTCTGCTGCGTTGGTGGACTCGCTATTCGTATCCATATTTCACACCAACAATTTATGCCCACGGATTAGAGTATGTTAGTCTGGTTTCATATGATGGGTCTTTTTCTGTGTCTTTCAATGTTATAGTAGCAGAATCTTTCCGCTTATTCGTCCTCGTCACTTCTTTGCCATCTTGACGCATTACTCCAGAATGCGAAGTCTTAATTGTTTATCCCTTGTTGGCTCCATAAGTAAGTTCTCTTTGTTACATTCGATGTGGCAGATGTTTCTTGGAAGATATGAAAGAACTAGTGGAAAAATCAATAATATTTGAAAGCTTTTTGATGCTGCACATGTATGGTATGGAAATTGAATTTTTTTTCTTAGTATTCTTAAATTAGGGTGTTTTGTATAGGTGCTTAAGTTTCATTACATGAATCCTGTATTTCAATAATGGAAAAAATGAATCCCTTTTCCTTATTACATTGTTATTTGTCTGATATATTTTTCATTTTTATTATATTTACAACTTATCACCCATCAAATAACATATATATTTTAAAAACCTCTCTGTCGTCCACCAGGTAATTTTGATCAGTAGAAATGGGAGAAGCTTAAAGGTACGATTTTCTATTCTTCAGCACTATTTCAACTCCCCGCCGCACGTACAGTGTGCAATAACGCTATTGAACGCCCCATTAGTGTTGTGTACAGGCGATCTATTATTTTTATGTATTTGAAAAAGGAGAATTGCAATCCAGGAAATAATTTTTCCTTTAATTGCATCATTATGACACTCTTGTGCATTCCATCACCTCTATACCACTTTGTCCCACACATATGTATAGTGAATGTAACATATTTAGCTGATTCTTTTCAATTTATACAATTTCAAATTGAATAATGCGATAATTTAACTTCCTAATGCTTCCAGTACTTACTTCTTCGAGTTCTGACACCCTTTTTACATTACATTATAGCAAATTGTTTGGTCTATTACAATAATTATGAAATTACATGTATAGCTCTTTGTCGCTGCCTGTTTTAATCGTCGTTTTTAAACCACGTAATTCCTATGTAGAATAATTACTTAGGAAGTTAAGATGTTCTTGTAATGGTCTTAGAAGTAAAACAATAATGCGCACATACTGATGCTAATTATAAAACTCCAGCAATATTTTAATTATTTCATGACTATTTATATCAATGTTAATCTAGAATAAACCTTATCCTCGACTGCACTTTAATAAAACATCAGGGTTGATGAACCAATAACCATTTTAAAATTTAGAGGATTAAAATCTCTCTGAAAACATTAGTTTAGGGTTGATGCTAAGACAATGATTTGTCTTGCAATTTCAAGTTTTTTGGTGTATCTAAACATCATGATGAAAGTATTTCACTGAAAGAAAATCATGTTCAAATTAGTTTGTGTTTTCAATTTTCTCAGATTGACCGTACTAAATTTTCCTCTTTTCACATCATTGAAGTCCAGAGTATTTTCTCTTGAGAACATTAAGAACTCTGATAGTTAACTAAAGAAAGCATTTTTATTCCCAATAGTTTATCTTCTATTAAACTTTTCGTCCGAGACCTTTGACACAGGCTGGAGAATCAGACAATGCCTTAATAATTCCGACCGGTACTGTAAAATCAGAAGATTTGGGTAAAGGTACTGTCAAAGTTTCCGTGGAGAAACTGCCGATGCCGTCAAATAACACGTCAATCAGTATTCAGTAGGGGTGAAAGAGCCAGTGTATAATATACATTATTCCAGTCACATAATCTGCTGTGCCTTACTGCTTTTCAGGATACTGTACCGTGAACTAAGGTTTTTATTGGTTCTAAACTACAAATGATGCGGTTCAAACTTACGATGTACGGTTACAGTCAAATCAGATTAGCATTAGATGATGATGCTGATAGCGAAGTTTCTCCCTCCATATTGACTATTCATTTCAGAGCAAGTAAAGTGAATGAGATTTGGCTAATGACAAAGCCATTAAAGCCCAAGCCATTATAGCATCCACGTATCGTTTAAATGTCTATATAGTGCATCATCACTCAATCAGAGAAATCTTTCGGACCCCTTTCGGTCACACAACGGCGATACCAATGTGAGCGAAAAAAGAGAGTTGTCGATTAACTGTAGGAGAAAATGTCCATCAAAAGGGAAGAAATTCAACCAAACTAACCTTGTCATGCAAAATCGTTTCGTCACGGTTGCAAAATGCAAAGCGTGAATCAAAAAGGGGGAAAATTGTGAGAGAAAATGCCAATAATATCTTGATTGTAATCGACGACGAAGGCGTCGAAAAAAATGATGCATAATATTATTTTTACGTTTATCACCCTTTCACACCAGGCACAGATGAGGGGACAGGAGACTAAATATGTACTCGTGTACCCACTGCCCAGGCTCTTAGGTATCAATAACTTCTACTCATGCCGTATTGATGTATAAGTGCCATTTGTATCCAGTACATAAGTACTGCAGCTGCTTCTCTACGGAGGATAACTATAGTACCTCTATTCTCTACCAATGTTAACACCTATTCTCTTATTGCATTTTAATGAAGAAAGAGGAGTAGCAGCTTTTTTATTCTTTTACACCGCAACACCCTCCAGGTGCGTACCTCCCATCCGTAATTATGTCCGCTAGCCCGGCCCTTATCGCGTTGCTAACCTGATTACTCCAGGTTTAAGTATGTTTACGAGTTAATTTTACTCATACCTATGTATAATTAAAAATAGATGTTATCTATATATATTTGACCTTAACTTAATGTATGGTAATGGCTGATTATTGTATTTCGTTTGTATATTAATATGATAATGGAGTAAAAGTTTACAGTTTGTACTATACTTATATACTACACGCATTTTTCTGGTCTTCGTTGAAGTCTAGAGGCGAGTGGTATGTAAGAATATGAAATAGTAGCATTTATGAGCCTGAGTGCTCAATCCTATATGCTTAAGAGAAAGTTTGTCTGAGTCGAGTTGAAACGAGCTCACGTGACAGCTCACAGCAGGGGATACATATTCAAATTTCACTTTTACATGGTGATTGAAAAAGTGATTGCATTTCTCAAAGAATTTTTATTATAACTATTAGCTGATTACTATAATCGTTTACAGATGTTTGAAGAGAATCGATACAAAGAGATCTTAATAATACAACTAAAAAGCATAGTTGATTTGGTCTTGACTCTTCTATCATCCGTTACATAACGAGCTCAATCATTATCCCATCGTGTGTAGTAGAGTACACGCCGCTCGTGTGACAAGTCCTGTAGTAGCCCCCCCCCCCTCCGATTGTATCTCATTACAGCACTTTCCATCTATTCTATCTTCTCTAGCATGCCAATTAAATGTCATTCAGTATATGCGATGAATATATATCGGTGATGCAAGTGTGTTTGCAAAAAAAAGCAACTTAATAAGCCCTTGAATAATTCTTAAGTTCTTGTTCCTTTAATATTGTAATTATTTAAATTGATCGGCGTCAGGTTTTTTATCGAATTTACAAAAGGTCGAAAAGTCGTAATATTATATTTCAAAAGTAATGCAGTTATCCAACCACTAATTAAAAAATACAATGAGCCAATGAGAGGATTACATTTTCTTTGAAACATGTAGAACATTGAGAAATTCGCCAAAAATTAAAGTAATAATAAAAAAATTGAGACATATAAACATCTATGCACACAAAAACACTGAGTAAATATTTAGTCCCTAATATCATAGTATGTGTTCGCAAACTTTCTTCTAAGAAAAAGTGATTTGAGAAATTAGACAACAATAATCTGTTTGTGTAGTTCTGCTTATTTTAGGTGCATGGGAAGATGTTGCAGCGTTGACGTTTTCCTTTATGCATGTACAATATATTGCACGACGAAGAGACTCCAGGAAGAGGAAATTGAGCGCTGTGTGACATTAAACAAGCTGGTATGAGCCTAGGGCAACAATGAAACGTTACTAGTTCTGGGTTTTGCTGAGATAAAAAAGAAAAGAAAAAAAGATAAAGTATTTATTGAACCAGATGGTGCAAGAAAAGGTGTACATAGTCCTAGCATAGAAAAATATTATGTATTTTATTTTTTTACCTCGAACTCTTGAAAACATCTGGCTTCAACTTCAAATGCTAAAAAGTAGATATTTATTTTTAAAAGCCCCCAAAATGACATATTACTGTTTTATTTTCTTGCCTTCTGCCTCGTCTGCAACATGAAACTGCCTTGTTGTGGAACATTGGCATTGAGTTCGGACCATTGCTCTGTAGATGCTCAAATCTTAATTGGGTACGCGGCTGCCTATTATACGTTGGTCTGTATATGTTCCTTATTCTCTGTGGGTGATGCATGATCTTTCTTGTGGGTACTTTTCGAGTCCTATTAGCGCATGCTTTGCGTCTGCGGGTATGTACTTGATTTGGTTGAGTGAAAAAGTCTTTACTTCGAATTACGTAACAGATTGACTGATAGATTGAGTGAGCGATAAGTAATATGAACCTTGTGTAGGAAATAGCCCAGTGATACGGGCTGCATTGTTCGACAACCGCTTTTGACTTTTGTTCTTCATCCAAGTATTTGTTGGTAGATATAGTATATGCTTGGCAAATCAAGGTTAAAGCAGTAGAGATCATCCATGTTGAAGCAACGAGTAGCAAAAGTCCAACGTTGAGTATCACATTTCGGGTAGCTTCCAATTCTAATCGGCTCACCATCTGGTTTCGAATTCTCACAAATTGGTGGTCCTGTTGGCCAATGGTTTGCATTATGTCTTCTTGTAATGGCTCAGTAGCTTCTTCTAGTGCGATATGAGACTGTATGGTTCTTTCAGGTGGAGGAGCCGTTATAGGAAAATCCTGTTGAATGTTTCTGGTTGCAGCTGCTGCTCCTCCAGCATTTGTACCACCATTAGTATTATTTTGGTCTCCATTTGTATCGGGTACCTCCAAATATTGTTTTATCATTTTGTAGAGTGTAAGTTGACCGGCAAAGCAGAGAACAAGGAAGAATATGATAAAAAAGAAATAAATTGTTCTGTCCAACGGATGAGCCACGGTGCACTTGACTTCTGCGAGACCAAAAATGAAGTGAGACTTCATCAAAAAGAGTAGCAGAATGAAAGCGGCTAACTGGATGCCGCACACCAAACGGGCCGTCACGCAACGACGGTACCAAAGTAAGTGAAATATAGCAAGGTAGCGTTCAACTAGGGAAAAAAAGTTGTTCATAAAAATAGTGGCACCGGGCAATCCATTCAAAAAGAATTTAAGGTGACACAATTCCATATCCTCGGGTGAGTAAAACAGTGAAAGTTCTAAAATATTCATAAGTAAAATGAAAATGTTTGAGAAACCAATCCCAATCCAAATTATGTTGCGTGGCTGACGACGTAGGCGACGGCAAAAAACGATGAAAACGATTATTATTAAGTTCATTGGCACTCCTAGCAAAGCGCAGACGAGGTGACCACAAGCTAAAAATGTATCCATAAACACTGGCACTTTAACAGGTTCTGTTTCTGGAAGTGCATTGATAGACTCGTTATTCGGATTCATATTTCACAACAACAACTTTCTTCGGCGGATGACTCCGGTCTGATATGACGAATCTCTTACTCCTGGAGTTACAATGTGTAAGAGAAGCAGGATTTTTACGATTCTGCGCCGTCATTTCTCGCCTTCTTGCTACGCCACTTTACTGTGGAGTGCGCCGTCTTATTCCTTACATTGTTGGGCAAGGGAATGGGCGTCGTAATCGTTACTCTACCTCTGTAGCGCCGTTTATGGACACCGATTCCGATGTGAAACGGTAATGCCATTACCGATATGGCTAATTTGCTATCAAATAAAAAAAACAACACCGAGACAGATACTCAAATTCAGTTTCTAATATTAATTGAGGAATAAGAACAAATTATTCAATGAGATAAAGAAAGAGCAAAATAAGAAAAGATAAATTGAGTGTTAGTGGTAAAAGCACGAGAATGAGCATTTGCCATTGACAATTACTTCTACACATGCTTAGGGTGGGAGAAAAAAGGCTTGTAGGCTTACGAATTTTTAATTAATTCTTGAACTAGTAAAAAAATGACATGCGAATCTTATCGATGATGAGGCACTGCATACAGGGAAAGGAGTATTAAACGTTTTGAAAGACATTTTCCCTTATTGGCATGATTACATTTGGCATACATATACACACATGCTCTTGCCTTGCCATGACTTCTGTCATTCTCCTGAGAAACAACTAATCCGAAGCTTTTTAATTCATATAATTTTAAGTTGAATTATGTGACAGTTTTACCTTTTTTGTCAAATAGAAAATTATACGTCCTTTTACAATAATTATGGAGTGAGATGAATAGGTCCTTGCTGCTGTCTATTTGAATTCATTTTTTTAAGAGTCGAGCGCGCTAACGCTCCCGCTCATTTCCGCCATCTATCAGCAAAAACTTAAACTATTTTTGCATGAATGATTTGTTTTGAATCGACTGTGTTTGGTACGCCCGAACCTTAGAGGGGTAAAATGTTAATATAGTTCATATATTCATATATTTTTGTTGGTTTGTTAAACTTAAGTAATGCTTTCGTTGTTTAACAAGGAAATATATTAGTTTTGATCTTTGAAACCCTATACTATACTAGCAGACTTTTATAAAACTGAGGGATTGATGAGTTATTTATAATTTTACATTTTTATGATTCAAAACAAAATAATTGAAAAACGCCCTATAGCACCGCACGAAGCATTAATGCATAATAAGTACGCTAAAAATAAAAATTTCCCAGCTAGTTTTCTATTTGGCTTTTTATAGCAATCTTTTAGAGCAAAAACAACTTTTTGTTCCGAAAATTATATTATTTATCAATGAACAAAAAATATTCTCCGATCCTAGTTTTGGTAACGTGAGTGGAGCTTTTCTTTTTTCTGGGAGCTGGAACTGTTTTGTATTTTTTTACCTTTCCAAACAAGCTAGTCTACCGTCGGCTAATGGAAAATTTCAATAAGACTGTTGTGTTGTAATTCTTAATAAAAAAAGTTTCATGTTAAATAAGTAACGAGAGAAAAGCTTTTGTCTGTTTTTTTTTATGCTTTAAAGTGGAATCGTCGTCTTATTCTTTTCGCAATATATAATATACAGCACTTAGTCGTCATAAAAGTTTCTATTTAATTGATAAATTGATGATAGATTTAATTTGACGTCGAAGAGGTTTCAAAGGCATTTAAATGATACTGCGATACAGAATTTTGGATTCAAAATCGTTTTGATAGGTGAATGGCTATTTATTGGCTGGTCCCTGGAATAAACTTAACAGTAGGTAATCTTATCCGTTTGATCATTCAGTATCGACTGCTTATTGCTTTGTCTATTCCTTTACGATTTTGTAAATCATTCGTCTGTGGAAGAAGGGACCGAAAAAAATATGTTGGATCTAATTGAATGCCAGAATTTGATTGGCCACAGGTCTGAAAAAAAATATTGCCACGAACTGGGCAATAAAAAATTCTCTAATCAAAAGAACTAATCAACAGACAGACAGAGCGTTATTAAAATTTCCCCTGCTACCGCGGATTAGAAGCTTCGCATTAGAGCAGTCTAATTAACGGTATCGATTGTCACGTTCTGTATTCAAATCTATTTGTAGCCTAATACAAAGATAGCTTAGGCTGGGGCACATTATCAGATTTATTCATCCATATAAAATGCATTATTGCCTGGTATTAGGCCTACACGGTTGATCAGTCTGTGTTTTCAAAACTGTTTCTACAGCAACGAGAAAGAGACCGTGATGTATACTGTACGTTCAATACCACTTACAGATAATAGCAAAGAATATATATATATACATTGCATACAAGCTTCTATATTGTTTTGACTTGTGTGGTCGGTTGAGAGCATATGTGTGATGTATATATCACTGAGACTTTTTCCTATTTGATCCTTAGTGCTGTTTTAGTAACAGTCCGACAAAGAACAACAATACTGTGTACATTACAAGTGTACATTATATTCCCTTTTGTGATGAAGATGGCAATGCTGTGTTTTGGCTTATTGCTTAATACAGCTCTACTAATTATGCTGTGGTCTAAAGGTGGACAAGCTGCTGAATCCTCGGCTGAAACGCTCAATGGGAAGCATATCTTAGTTCTACCTCAACCAGTATATATTCTATTTTTTTTCAAAGATCATTTTTATTAATGGCAATAATTTGGTTATGTAAAAAAAATAGCTCAGCCCTATTATGACAATTGAGCGGAATGCGAGCGGTCACATAACTCGGCTTTTTGGTGTTGCCCAGTTAGCCTTTGAATTGCTAGCTGAAAAACTCAATTTCACGTATATGTTATAAAACATAAAAAGGAAAAATCGCACACCAAAATCGTGTATCGTTTAAAAAAATCTAATATTAATAGGTATGAATTGGTGCAGGATGTCGTTGCTACTGTTTCGGATTCGCCAACTTTTGGAAAGGGTAGCATCACCTATTTACTACAAGGAGTATATTTTAAGATGATGGCTATACTGACTTTAAAGCTGTTTTAATTTGAAAGAAACTTAACTTTTTGAGATAGAAAACGGATTTTATTTGTACGTCATTAGTCATGACGAGTCAGAGGGCAGCAATAGTGGATTTGCCTTACGTTTTTTTGGTGACCCCTTTTGCTTTGATGATCCCCATGCCTCGTCCTTTTATCGACTCCGGTGCTTTCTGGAAGCCTTTTCAACCCTATGTAATAGTTATTCGAATAAAAAATTAATCAATCTTTATAAACTATTTAATTTTTAAGGTTTGGTTGTCCCTGTTCATTTCACTCCCCTGTTTCATTTTCTTTTTCTGGATGAGCATGAAATGTCTGTTCAAAGTTAAGATCAAAAGTTTAGTTCTTCAGTATAACAAGATGAATAGCCTTTATCGGAAACCTTTCTTTATGGCTAGATACACAATTGCAGTCTTGCTTTCACAAGGTATGCACACTGCATTCAAGTATCTTAATAATAACTTCAGTCAAAATTAAAAAATAAATTGTTTTAAAGGGGGTCTTGTTTTGCGACATCGTGGAACGGCCATTCGAATCGGATTAGCTGCTTTTTGCTTGGCTGCTTTCGTATTGAACAAGGCTTACTCGAGCGTCCTCATCTCTTTTGCTACGACGCCGATTTTCCGTCCAATAATCGATTCAATTTACGACATCCCGAAAACCCCTAATGTACGACCAATCACGGAGAAGGACCAAGGAACCGATGTTTTCTTCAGGGTTATTTTAAATAAAGTTTTTAATTTTGATATCATGATTTCTGTAGTGTTAAAATTGATTAATAAATAGGAAGCAGAGAACGGAATTGGAAAGATTATCGGGGAAATGTTGAAGAATGATCCTTATCCGAGATGCTCTGACATCAGAGCTGGATGTCTCGATCAAGTCCGTAATGGATCGGGTGTTTATATTCAGGTGATTTCAATATAGTGACTAGAGTAATATATACTTCTTTGATATACTTATAAATGAATTATTTCAGCGGAATGAAGCCATTCTGGACCTAATTGGTCGAGAATACAAGAAAACTGGTCAATGTGATTTCGCAATTGCTAAAAAGAAGTACATGACAATCAATTACAGCCTTTTCGCCATGCGTAAAAATTGGCCCTACACTCGGGAAGTCACCATCAAGTATGTTAAGACCGCCCACCTGTATAAAATGAATCAAAATTCATTAAAATGCTTCTTGATGATCTGAGAAAGATTGATGGAAATGGAAGCGGCCGGTTTATTTCGAATTTGGTGGAAAAGAATGACGGCTGATTACGAAAGGTGTTTAAAATACACAGAGGAGAAAAAGGGACGTCTTTCACCTCTGAATTTCGGCAATGTGAGTGGGGCTTTCTACATTCTGGCTGCGGGAATTTCTTTGTCATTATTAATCTTCACGGTCGAGATAATCTATTAAGATAGCAAAGCGCGCTTTGAAGCTCGCCGGGTTGATATGAGTAATCCAGTTCCACTGAATCAGCTTTAAAACAACCCAAACATGTAACGCATGTGTTGGTAATCGGCCGGCAGGTTAGTCGGTTAAGTAGGCGGCAAACTGACCGGTATATGGTCGGGATTATTGGGCCTGCGAACGGCCAATTTGTCGGGAAAGAAGCCTGCAAACTTGTCAGCAAAGAAGCCGGCAACCTGATCGGCTTTGTATTCATCGGGCCTGCGGCCGGCAAATTTGTCATTAGGCAACCAATAAATTTAGTACTTTAATCGGGCCTGCGGCCGGCAAAATGGTCGGTAAAGAACCGGCAAATTGGCTATTTCGATGGGGCCTGCGGCCGGCAAATTTGCCATATATAGATACGATCAATTTAAGTTCATTTGCAACTGTTTATCCCCCATAAGATGACGTTGACACTAGCGCCACCGCTAGATTTAAACACATTTTAATTGATTTCATTAATTTGAAATCAATATTTTTCACTCATATTTACGTCAGCACAAAAGAATAAAATTTCCTTTTTTTTAAGACCAAGATCGTTAAATTCTGTTGAGTCTGTGCCGAGTTATTTGCGTTGATAAACAAAGAGACAGAGAGACAGAGAGAGTCCAGGAGAGACGGCCGTGCTTTTTTTACCACCCTCTCATTTAGAAGCTCTCCCTTTCGGGTCGCAGCAGTCTTCGTTTGTTTTTGTCTTTTTCCTGACTGCTGCGAGCCCTTCGGGCTCGCAATTATTCTTGCTTTAAGTTGAACAATCAAAAAAAGAATTAAATTTAAAATTAAAAAGAAAAATCTTTAAAAATAAGGTAAGAAAAATATACAAGCTAAAATGTAGAAATAGTACAACGGCAACTGGTAGATTGGTCATTAAAAAAACTGTATTTTAAAAACTGTTTCATCGTAATTCCACTGTCGTAATAATATATTGATTAGCCTTGTACAAATGCTCGCTGAACCAAAAAAATAAATTTAAGAAAACCGATAAAAAATTCGTGCTGAACAATTTTTTTTTGATTTAGATTTTAGCACCATATAGTGCTAATTTTCTACGCGTCGTCTGACAACGCCGCATTTGGCTAACCGTTTGTGCACGAAATTCAAAAAGAGAGCTTGAAGGTATTATGCTTTTTGAATTTTGTGCACAAACGGTTAGCCAAATGTGGCGTTGTCAGCTGACGCACAGGTAGGGTGTAAACAGCCCTATAAACGTACTTGTCAGGGAGTTCGCTAGCAAGCAAGTCCGCCAAATAGGAGGTCCACTTCCGTTGTGCTTTCGTGTTCCCTATGTTTTCCAGCCAAAAAGCATCTATTTCTCTTCTTTGGGGATACAATAGAATAGCGTTATTTGTTATGACTCAACTCTTCTATCACTACCACACATTAAACCTCAACCATGGTCTCATTGTGTATGGTAGAAAACACCACTCAAGACACAAGTTTTGTAGTTATTCCGCAAATTGAATCTCATGATTTATCATCGTCAGTTTACAGTGCATACGATGTGCCATCTTTGCTCTCAGAATCATGCCCTTTGATCCGCCATTCAGTATTCACTGAACGATGACAAAATATGAAACCAATATTTACTCGGCTTGTTTATAGAGGGATTTGAATACAGGCATTTGAGAGAAGAAAGAGGTTAGAGGTGCGGTAAGTTTTTTTTTATAAAACGTCAACAGTTCACGAAAATTAAATCAATAGTGTACCATTATGAAAATAAACATTTTACACTTGCGCCTGCACACAAAATACGCTGAGTAATAATCTTGTCGGCAAACATATATATATGCTGACAAACTGTATCCTATATTTTGAGAAATATTAAAGCAACAAAAATCAGTTTGTGAAATGCTGCTTATTGACATTGTAGGTGTACATGGAATGATGTTGTGTTGAGGTTAACCTTTATGCATGCAGCATGTACATCTTGACTAAGAAAAGCCTCGAGGGAGAGAAAAATGAGCGCTGTATAACATTGAACGATGATTGTAGAAGCTGGTGTGCGCCCAGGGGCAGCCCAGGAATCGTTATAAGTTTAGGAGTCCATTATGAAAGAACTAAAGAAGTCACAGGAAGTCGGGTGTTGCTAAAATGAAATACAAAAGAGGTACACTTACAGTACTTATTAAGTCAGATGCTATGAACTATACATGGTTCACCCCGAAAGGCATTATAGCTTTTATTTTTGCCTGGGACTTTTGAAAATGGCTTGGCTTCAACCAAAAATGCTAAGAATAAGTAGATATTAAACACCCAAAAGAGAACGAGTTAGTTTGATTATCTTGCCATCTGCATAGAACTGTCGTATTTTCGAGCATTGGCGCTAGCATCTTCATTTCTCTTTTTTGCTCGATGAACCCCATATCGGCTACGAGATTACCCATGTTCCTCATTCTCTGTGGGTGATATCTGATCTTGTCTCACTGGTACTTATCTAGCCCCACCGTAGCCATTTTGTCTCTGGATATGTATTTCGTCTGGTTCATGAAAAAAATCTTTACTGCGAATTACGTAACAGATCGACTGATAGATAGAAATAAGACTGATAGCTCATATTACTCGTCGATACTCGGTAGTATGAGCCTCGTATACGAAATGATCGTCCCGCGCTCTGTTTTGAGCGCGCTCATCCCAACCCTGCATTAGTAGTAGTATGAATACCACCATTAGTCGTTTGATCGAGATTAGCGCCGGATATCTATTTTTTAGAATTTTATATAGTGCTAGTTGACTGGAGAAGCAGAAAATGAGGAAAACTAAAAATATTTAGAGGTTAAGTAGTTCATAAGAAGAGTGGTGGCGGGAAATTCATTAAAAAGTCAGATGAAAATGTTTTAGAAGCCGATCCCAATCCAAGTTATGTTGCGTGGTTGACTTCTTCCGTCTTTTCGACGACCTACGCGCTCTAAAGTTAGAGAATAAAAAGCGCACTTAGACTTAGACGGGCGCACTACATTCAGTCGACTGATGTTTCATGAAGGAGGTAATAAAATTATTTGAAAATCGAAATAACTTTATAACAAAAAACTTCTCGCAGCTGGAAACATGACATGAAAAATGCTTTTACAAGCTTTCTTTAATGGCTAACTTCTTTTCATAGGTGGAGTTGGTGAGAGGGATCCAATAGCTGCTGCTCCGTATGTATTAAAAAGGGCGTCTATATACACTACACTGAAACAGTAACAGCGTTTAACAGCACTGGGCGATGTTTGATTGCATTGCATAGATCGTGTATGCATTATATTTCTATTTCCGTTTCAAATGCTCCTCTCTTGCACCCTTGACAGTTGGAGCTTTATTGAACACCACTAGGCGACATTTCATTGAACTATTTCCGATCTTCCATGATGAATATCATATGACAAAGAGCGTTCTAAATAGAGGATAGTCGGATTTGGATCGATATAAAAGGGACGAGGGTCAAGAGGTACAGGGGCGCCTATAATAAAAACGCATTCAACCGAAGAGTGTCTATTTACATCTCTTCGGTCGGTAATCGAAATCGGACGAAAAAAAGGTATCGGAAATTTCAGGTAATAGGTACGATGCATTATCTTAAACAAGATACACTATTAGGAGGGCTATGGGTACATGTAATATCATCGAAAAATAAAGACCTCCACGCACTTTAAAGTACCCGATTTTCACTGTGTGAAAAGTGTTTCACTTAGGTACAAAACATTAAATGTAACAAGTACATGATTCAATAGCCCTTTTGATTACAAACATTTTCTAAACGAACAGTTTCTATGGAAAATGTGTTTTAGAATTATAAATTTATATAAATCATAAATTCTTAGTTTTTTATCCCATAGCAGATAAAACGCAGTCCCAGCCCGTTCGTTCGTTGTTAGCAACGTTGCCGTGTGTTAATTTTTGAATTATTCATAGTCGATGTTATTACGTGAATTTCACCATTTGATGGTACAGTACCGAAATCTCGGCCGGACACACGGCGCGCGCCTATTATATCAATATTGTACTTTCCTCATTCGGTATGAGTAATGCCTTACCATGTCTGCAGTTACGTTCTCGGTTCACTATCGGGAATTGTAGAATAGCAGTAAATCCGGCCGAAGTTGGCATGGAAATTAAGGCGCTCCGCGCTCGGAGAGGCGTAAACCACAATGAGATTTCGAAGTCTGACAGGTACTTTAGGCAACGGAAACAAATGAGCGGCGCCTGATTTGCTGATTATAAAGCAGATGCCGACTACGGGGCCCTTTTGAATAAATGTTCACATAAGTATTTAGTCTTCATTTTTAATCCCCTCCTCTTTAGGGATTTCCAGCATTAATGGAGCAACCGCGGAATCTAAATAACTTGGCAGAATTGTTTTCTCTAAATTATGAATCAAGTCATTTTAGAGTTAAATTTTACTAGTTATATGTCCTGTACAGCATGGTATGCGCACAAAAAAAATGCGCAATCAATATCGATTATGCACTGTTTTCTCATTTTAAAATAAAAGAATTAAGCACAAAGGTATTTAGGTCTGGCTCGGGTCTGGCCAACTTGAACCTTAACTAGCCTCAGTATTCCCTACTAGATATGATCAAACTACAGATCAAACCAAAAAGAATACTACTGGGTACATACACAGTAACTTTGTTTTTAGTTTTTTTTTTAATGCAATAACTGAAAAACATTGTTTTAGATAATGAAATAAATACATTAAACAAAAATAGAACGATGTCTTCCTTGAAATATTGCAGAAATAAAATATTTTCAGGGAATCAAATCAATAATAAGTCACCGTAATGATGAAATATTTAAATACTTATTAACTTTAAAATATTATTGGCAAATATATACAAGAAAACAATACAGCCCATGAAATATGAATCTTGATGTATATATTAATATATATATGTTATATGTAATGTTACATATACACGAACTGCGTCAACATTTTTCTTTATAGAAGATCAACAATTAGAGGGGTAAAAGCTACGCATGCCATTAAGCAACTTTGGAGAAGCAGATATGGCCCAGAGGCATTCCAGGAATTTTTTAGCTCAGGGACCCATAATCAAATTAGTCGCACTAGGTGATCTTAGTGTTACTGAAAATAAAAACAAAGAGATAGTCACCAAACTCGATATTCCAAGAGAACGGTGTGCAAAAAATAATTAAAAATAAAATGGTTAATTATATTTTACCAAAAAAGCCTGGAGAAATGCTAAAATTGAGTTTTATGTATGGCATTATTTTTGTATTATCTTGTCTTTTCCATAGAATTGTCTTATTGTCGAGCATTGGGATTGACTTCTCCATTTCTCTGTAGGTGTTCAAATCCCAGTCGGGCATGTGGTTGCCTACTAAACGTTGGTCTGAAAATGTTCCTCATTCTCTGATGCGGGTGATGCCTTATATTTCTTGTTGTTGTTTTTTTTTGCCTGATCTGGTGATTTTTTGCATTTGATTTGGTACAGTAAAAAATTCTTTGCTTCGAATTACGTAACATATCGACTAATAGATTGAGTGAGCGATAAGTAATATGAACCTCGTGTAGGAGATGGCCCATTGATACGGGCTGCATTGTTCGACAACCGCTTTTGACGTCTCATCTTCATCCATATTCATGCGAATAATATTTGCTTGGCAGATCAAGGTCAAAACAACAGAGGTGATCCATGCTGAAGCAAAGAGCAGCAAAAGTCCAACATTGAGCATTACATTTCGAGTAGCTTCCAATTCCAATCGGCTCACCATCTGGTCTCGAATTCTCACAAATTGGTGGTTCTTTTTTATGATGGTTTGATTTGAATCTACTTGTGATTCCCTAACAGCTTCTTCTGGCGTGATATAAGTCTCTTCGTTTCTCTCAGGTGGAGGGGCAGTAAAAGGCACGTCCTGTTCAATGTGGCTGGTTGCAGCTGCCTCTGCTCCAGTATTGTTAGTAGTATTTATACCTCCATTAGTATTTTGATTTTCATTGGTACGGGGTACCTCCAGATGTTTTGTTATCATTTTGTAAAGTTAAGTTGACCGGAAAAGACCGGAAAAGAATATGAGTTGACCGGAAAAGACCGGAAAAGAATATGATAAATACGAAATAAATTGTTCTGTCCAACGGATGAATCACGGTGCACTTGGCTTCTGTGAGTGTGAGACCAAAAATGTAGTGAGACTTCATAAAAAAAAAGTAGCAGGACGAATGCGGCAAACTGGATGCCGCTCACTAAACGGACCGTAACGTAACGACGGTTCCAAAGTAAGTGAAATATAGCAAGGTAGCGTTCAACTAGGGAAAAAAGTAGTTCATAAAAAGAGTGGTGGCGGGAAATCCATTCAAAAAGAATCGAAGGCTACACAATTCTGTAGCTTCAGGGTGGTAAAACACCAAAAGCTTCAAAATGTTGATAAGTAGGATGAAAATATTCGAGAAGCCGATCTCAATCCAGATTATGTTGCGCGGCTGACGACGTTGGTGACGGTCAAAAATTATGAACTCGATGATCATTAAGTTTATTGGCGTTCCTAACAAAGCACAGACGATGTGACCACAAGCTTAAAATGTATCCATGAACACTGGCAGATTAGCAGGTTCTGCTGCTGCGTTGATAGAAACGTTATGTGTATCCATATTTCACACCAACAACTTTTTCTCACGGATAACTCTAGTCTAAAATGAGGAATCTCTCTCTCTTTATTTCAATGTTAGAGGAGCAGAATCTATCTGCCTCTGCGCCCTCATAATTTCTTACTGCCCTCTTGGTGCATATCTTACTGCAGAGTGGGACAATCCGACTGTTTACGCATTGTTGGCCCCATAAGTTAGTCTAAAAGCGTACTTAGAACTATCGGCTACGCATCAACGCATTACCCTTTTTTTTTAATTCGATAGGCAGCTAGATGTGTCAAGAAAGAGATGACAGAACCATTTGAAAATCTAAATAAAAGCTTTTTGAAAGCTTCCTGATGCTGCATATATAAGACATGCAGAATGCTTTTTTCTAGTTCCCTTTAATGAGGGTGTTTTGTGCATGGCAATATACGTGTTCAGATTTCATTACGCGAAGCCTGTATTTTAATAATTAAAAAATTGTTCTTTTCCTTATTATATATATATATATATATATTTGTTTGACTTATATTTTTTTAAATTTTTTTATTCATACCAGAAACTAATACATTTTAGAAACCTTCATCAATGGAAATGAGAGTCGGCTGATTTTATCTTCTTCAGCCCCATTTCGACTCCCCTTGAAGAAGTCTAAATTCAGTAAATTGCGCATGAAAATAGTAGTTTGGGGGATAACGTATCGACATTTTATTTGTTAAGTTCTCTATTGATTTATTGACTAGTATTTATAACTTACAAAAGTTCAACAAAAAACGACCACCTATATTTTTTCATTGGCACCCCTGGGCCCTGTATCTTTTTGCCCTCCACTTTACATCGATTCAACTTCAACTACTCTTTATAGTTGGCATTTTTAAACATATAGTCAGCATGACTGTTTGGGAATCATTCGATGAAAATGTCGTTCAATGAAGATTCAACGCCATATATGCACAGAAAGGAATAATTGAAACGGAGAAAATGACAGCTGTGAGGCTGTTGCAGCACAAAATATCTTGTAAATATACATAGAAGATTAAGTGTACAATAATGCAATAAAACGTTGCTCGTCAATGTTGTTCAAAGCTGTTACTAACATAGTATTGCATGCAGGCTAGCTATTTATTATTTTTTGTACATTAAAAAAATAGAATCGGAGTGCAGGAAATACGTTTTGTATTGCATCAAAAGAAACGCATGCATCCTCTTATACCTTTCCTTTGATTGCATTAATACAATCGCGTGCATCCTCTTTTGTTACCATGCTATTATCTTTGCATCATTTTCCCAACACAATATGCTCAACTGATTCTTTTAAATTTATACAATTGTAAGTTGAATAATTGCGAGCCAGCGGAGTTTTTTGAGCGAAGCGAAAAAAACGAAGCGTAGGCGGAGCTGATAAGTCGTGCGTAAGCGTGAATAAGAATGTTCTGCTTAGGGACTGTTTTTTCCTTGACCGTTTCTGTTTGCGCCCGAAAACTGATAAAAATACAGCGCCTGAAAATGATAAAATACAGGTACACTTTTCCCACGTAGGGACTGTTTTTTCCTTGACCGTTTCTGTTTGCGCCTGAAAATGATAAAAATACAGATACACATTTTCTGCGTATAGGGACTGTTTTTTCCTTGAACGTTTCTGTTTGCGCCCGAATACTGATAAAAATACAACGCCTGAGAATGATAAAATACAGGTACACTTTTCCTACGTAGGGACTGTTTTTTCCTTGACCGTTTCTGTTTGCGCCCGAAAATGATATTTTTTCTCTTCTAAAAAGTCAGCCACAAACTTATATATATACATTTGAGAAGATGCAACCTTATTTGCAATCATTGGTCAAAATAAAAATTCCTAGCAGTCATGATGTGTATAATACAGCTATGCTGGATTACTCTATCTATAAGGCGAGCTGAAAAGCTCTGCTTTACTATCTTTTGATAATTTTACGTTCTAATGCTTCCAGTATCTCTTCTGACACCCTTTTCACCTTATCTTAGAGCCAATTATTTGGCCAATTACCATAATTGTGAAGTGAGATGTATAGCTCTCTTTGTCGCTGCCTGTTTTAATGGTCGTTTTCAAATCACATAGAATATTTGTTTAAAATAATAATTGCTTACGAAGTTAAGATGTACTTGTAATAGATGAGACATTGGCATAATAACGAGTTCAATAATTATCTCATTGTGTGTAGTAGAATACACCACTCACGTGGTAAGTTCTCCAATTGTATAAAAGAAAAACATAGCCCCCCCCCCTCCCCATTCAATCTTACTATTTATGATTGTCAGTTTACAGCGCATATGCGTGCCATCTTTCTCTGCATGCCAATTAATTCGTCATTCAGTATTCACTGGACGATGCGGAAAGACGTATTAATGTCTAAGAGGCTCGTTTTTTTAGAGGGTTTTGAATACAACCATTTGAAATTACATCGGCCTGATACCTACTTGCTGCTTTTAAAATTGCTTCCGCGCACTGACTTTGTTATTGCCGGTACGCCACTTGCTGCTGTGCGATGGAACACTGTCAAACATATGTCAGCCCGTGCACCGTAGACTATCATATACTTTATAATTTCCTTTTCTTGACTGCGAAGCTAATTCCAATTAATCATAGGTTCTTTAGCTAGCTGAGAATAGTGCATCTTTTTACACATTATACTCCATAGTATACTATTTGAATACAAAAAAAAAATACTTAGGTGTATAAAAGCAAATAGGGGGGGGGGGGATTAATTTTTAAATTTTATTGTTATAAGAAGCATTTACTGATATCAAATACATACGATGAACGAAAAGAGGGGAGTATCTATTTTCTTCATAATATGATGCGAAACAATGCGGATTTCGTTAAGAATTAAATCAAGAATTAAAGCGTTATGTACATGCAGTTACACATGGACATACAAAAAAAAGGGTAAAAGTTTTGTCAGCAAAATATATGTTGGCAAACTTCACCATATAAAATCCATTAATTTTAATAAATAATGCAACAATAAGAGTTGTTTTGTGTAGTGCGGCTTGTAGGTGTATGGAATGATGTTGCGTCGATGTTTTCCCTTATACATGCATACGACGAAGAGACTCGATAGAGAGAAAAACGAGCGCTGTGCAGTGATCTATAAGTCACGCTTTTTTTGTTAAGTCAAAAGTCAAACTTGGAAGTTTAATACAGTCAAAAATCGAAGTAAAAAAGTCACAGTCAGTCATGTTCAAAGTCAAACTTCAAAGTCACAAAAAAGTCACATTTTATTTTGATTTTCACCTCAGATTTTTTAACAACTAAAAGAGTAAAAATAAAGTATGCATCACATTGTCAACTATTTTATCAGCAATTCCAACTGTAGTTATTTTAATTAAATAATATGATGCCATTATATGCTTTGAGCTATATTCTAGTTGTGTGGCTTTGACTGTGACTGATTTATCCAGATTTAAGTCAAAAGTTAAAGTCAAAACTAAATAACTAAGATAAGAAGAAACAGTCAAAGTAACTTCATAAGTCAAAGAAGCAAAAAAATGACTTAAGTCGTGACTTTGCCTATGATGTTTACTTTGGTTAATTCAAATTTTGACTTAAGTCAGATAATAACATTAAACAATGTATTACAGAAGTTGCTATGAGCCTAGGGCAGCCCAGGAATCGTTATTAGTTCAGGAATCTGTTATGAGTTTGAGAGAGTAAACTAATTTGTATGTTTACGTCATACGTAAACACAGATACACTAGTTCTGCGACTCACATAAGATGAGGGAGAGAGCAACACTAGAATGCTGTACTACGTTTAGCGAGAGAAATCTGACGATAACCAATTAACCTCTATTATTAACATCAGCACGGAAAAAATAACTTAGATTTGTAAGAAAAATAAACTATAGTGATGGTCACTGATGAAAGGGAATTTTTTTATTTGATCCTAAATAAATAAAATAAGATTGGATAGTAAAAAAAAATTATAATTTTTCCAATTATTTGTATCCAAAACGTGAGCACTGCAGCTGATTCTTCGCAGACTAGAAACTCTATTCTTTAGCAATGTTAACACATACCTCTCTTGCTGCGTTTTAATGTAAAACGCAGAAACGAGCTCGCGGACAAGCTCACAGCAGGGCAACTTATTCGCCGCAATAAGTGAATGTATTTTTTAAAGATTTTTTTATAACTTAATAAGCTATGACGATGACTAGAATCGTTTTAAAGATGCTTAAATAGACTGGCGCACTTAGTTAGTTAGTTCACGGATGTTGAAAAAGAAACTAATGGGAAACTTGGATGTTGAAAAGAAGCAACAGCGCCGGTAACTTTGTATACATACGAGATGTTAATAATACAACTGAAAAGCGTTATTAATTATGACTCAACTTTTCTAAAGCCATATAACGAGCTCAATCTTGATCTCATTGTCTAAGTAGAATGCAGCGCTCACAAGTTCTGCAGTTCCCTCTCCACCCCCCCCCCCCCCCCCCCCAATTAAAACTCTTTATTTTTCATCATCGCCAGTATTATTATTATCGTCAGTAAATATTATTTACGTTGCATACATTGTACATAAAAAAACATTATACTAAATAAACACTAAAAACAGAAAAATTGATATAAAAGCAAAAAGAGGTAGGGGCGGAGAGTATCATGTAGTAACAATGCTGATCTCTATCTGTCTGTCTGTCTTAAACAATACAGTGAATGAACTGTGAAAAAGAGGTCGTTTTACGACGACGTATTTGTCAGAAAAAACGACCAGCTTCACCTTTTTGAGAGGTCAGTTTTCGTATTTTTAATGCTGTTTTTAGTTCATTTAATATAGTAGTTACTAGATTGGATCAGCGTCGAAAACTAAATAAGCCGGAAGATTATATATTTATATTTCAAACATTTTTCAAATGTAATCATTGAGAACTGAGAAATCTTTTTAAAATCAAATAAAAACATTGAACGAGAAGAAAGGATAGAAAAAAGTAAAAAAACAAAAAAAAACATCAGTTTGTGTAGTGCTGCTTTTTGACATTGTAGGTGTAAGGAATGATGCTGCGTTGTCGTTTTCCACATCTTGACGACGAAGAGACTCAAGGGAAAGAATAACGAACGCTAAGTGATATTAAACAGTGTATTGTGGAAGCTAGTATAAGTCCTGGGCAGCCCAGGAACTGTTATCTTGAAAGAAGTGGCATTAAGGGATTATCCGGGTATGGCTGAAATTAAATAATACCAAAGAGATTTAATATTTATTAAACCAGATGCTACACGAAGACGGTGTACATGGTACACAGCACAGAAAAATTTAATGTATTTTATTTCTTACCTCGAACTCTTAAGACATCTGGCTTTAAGCTGAAATGCTGAAAAGTAAGTAAATATTTTAAAAAGCCCTTGCTTACTGCCCATCTTGCCTACTGCCTCGCCTACAACGTAGAACTGGTTTGTTGTCGAGCATTGACATTAACTTCTCCATTTCTATGTAGGTGTTGAAATTCCAGTCGGGTACGTGGCTGCCTAATATACGTTGGCCTGAAAATGCTCCTCATTCTCTGTGGGTGATGCTTTATCTTTCTTGCTGGTTTTTTTGCCCCGGCGCATTCATTGCGTCTCCGGATATATGCTTGATTAAGCTCAGTAAAAAAATTGTTACTTCGAATCACGTAACAGATCGACTGATAAATTGATTGAACGATCAGTAATATGAACCTAGTGTAGGAGATGGCCCATTGATACGGGCTGCATTGTTCGACAACCGCTTTTGACGTCTCTTCTTCATCCATATCCATGCGAATAATATTTGCTTGGCAGATCATGGTCAAAACAACAGAGGTGATCCATGTTGAAGCAAAGAGCAGCAAAAGTCCAACATTGAGCATTACATTTCGAGTAGCTTCCAATTCCAATCGGCTCACCATCTGGTCTCGAATTTTCACAAATTTATGGTTCTGTTTGATAATGGTTGGATTTGATTCTACTTGCAAAGCCCTAACAGCTTCTTCTGGTGCAATATTAGTATCTTCGTTTCTTTCAAGTGGAGGGGTCAAGTGAAAAGGAACGTCCTGTTCAATGTTGCTCGTTACCGCTGCTTCGTCTCCAGAATTATTAGTAGTATTTATACTTCCATTAATATTTTGATCTTCATTGGTACCGGGTACCATCAAATGTTTTTTTATCATTTTGTAAAGTATTAGTTGACCGGAAAAGACGAGGATGAGGAAGAATACGATAAACACGAAATAAATTGTTCTGTCCAACGGATGAACCACGGAGCACTTGACTTCTGTGAGGCCAAAAATGTAGTGAAACTTCATCAAAAATAGTAACAGGACGAAAGCGGCTAATTGGATGCCGCTCACTAAACGGACCGTCATGCAACGGCGGTACCAAACCAAGTGAAATATAGAAAGGTAACGTTCAACTAGTGAAAAGAAGTAGTACATAAGAAGATTAGCGGCTGGCATTCCATTCAAAAAGAATCGAACGCGACACAGTTCCGTAGCTTCAGGAGAGTAAAACACCGAAAGCTCTAAAATATTGACAACTAAGATGAAAATGTTTGAGAAGCCAATCCCAATCCAAATTATGTTGCGTGGCTGACGACGCAGGCGACGACAAAAAACGATGAATAGAATGATCATTAAATTTATTGGGGTTCCTAGCAAAGCGCAGACGATATGACCACTAGCTAAAAAATCATCCATAAACACTGGCACTTTAGCTGGTTCTGCTGCTTGTGAAGCATCGATAGACTTGTTATTGGTATCCATTTTTACATCAACAACGTTTTACGACGGGTTACTGTGGTCTGATATGACGAGTCTCTGTGCCCTGTATTTATAATGTTCGAGAAGCAGAATCTCTCCGCTTCTGCGCCGTCATATTCTTGCTCTCTTGGCACATCTCTTACTGTGGAGTGCAACGCCCCAACTCTTAATCAATAATTAATAAGTTAGGGTAATAGCGTACTTGGAATTCGACTTATACGTACATCAACGTAACTTTTTTTGCATTCGATTGGCAGATGTTTAATGTAAGCAGAGATGAAAGAATCATTTTGAAATTCAAAGATCTTTTTCGAAACGTTCTCGAAGCTGCATTCATGACATGGAAAATACTTTTAACTACCTTCTTTAATGAGAGTGATTTGTGAACTGATGTATACGAAGTAAATGCTCAAGTTTTCATTTTAAAATCTTGTATTTAAGTAATGGAAAGATTGACTATTTGCCTTATCATATTTTTTGTTGGTTTATATTTTTCAGTTTTATTTTATTCACAGTTAAAAAAATTATTTATCAAAAAAATATTTTAATTGTCTAAATGCTGTTTTCACAGATGCTGTTTTCACAGGAGTAGGTGATAAGAGGGACGCGATCGCGAATAGGCGATTGTTTTGGTTCAATTTTTTTTTTTTTTGGGGGGGGGGGGGGAATAACAAAAAAAATGTTGGCGTTTTATTGCTCAAACTTGTGTTTTATTAGAAAACAATTATTTACAAGACAGTCGGTTATTTTCTGTTATTGGCGCCCCTTTATTTTTCCCCCTCTCCCCTTTCTATCGATCGAAATCTGACTATTTACTCTATTTAGAATGCTTTTCGATACATTCATCATGGGTGATTAGAAATAGCGCAATGGAATGTCGCCTAGCGATGTTCAATAAAGCTTCCAACGCCATGTACAGAAAGGTGTATTGAAATCGGAGAAAATGAATTATGCAAGAGCATTGCTGTGAGAATTTGTTTAATTGATTATATAATATGATGCATCGAATATTAAGTATGCAATGGAATTATAAACATCGCCCAGTGGCGAAAGTATAAATATAGACAAAATATCTGTCGAATAAATACGAAAGGGGTATTGTATTAACGTTTCAAAAAACGTTTTCCTTTATTCTCAGGATTACAACGTGCATCCTCTTGCCATAACTCTGCCATTCTCCCCAAACACAAGAAACCTTTACTGATTCTTTGTAATTTATGTAGATTAATTGAATAACGTGACGTCCTATTACCATAATTATGAAGTGAGTTGTATGGATCCTTACTACTTTTTAAACCTCCGTTTACTGAATCACGTGACGCCTATTTAGAATAATTCCATATCAAAAGTTATGATGCACTAGAAGAGTCGTAGATCGATAAAATGATAATAATGTATATACTTATGTTATTATAGATTTTCAAACTTAAATGTATTCCTTATTTAACAAAGAATCATATAATTTATTATTTTTGAAACCTTATTATTAATTACACTATTACAAATCAGTTGCATTGATGAGTCAAATCGCCACCCTTAAAAAAAATTCGCGAGATTTGATCATGATCTATAGATCACTATAGCCCTAATCATGCAATTATCTTGATTAAGTCATGACACCATAGATGATGTATCACTCCGATATCATGCTGTTTTCAGCTATGGGTACATGACGTTGTCACGACGGTCTTCTGATTTTTAACTTAAAAACAAATCCACAGAAGAGATTCAAAATTTTTTCTCCTGAGTGGTATTCAAGTGCTCTACCTACTGAGCTATCCGGAATATGTTTTATGGTGTTATAAATGAATATATATTCGAACAATGAATAAATTATTGCAATGGAACGGATCTTCTAAGGAATAATAGTAATTAAAACGAATAACTGTGATATAATATTACTGTGCAGTATAGCTAACTAAAATAAACTAACAAAACTTTTTTTTATTATATATATTGTTATGAATAATACACCAATATAGTTACATGATATATACATTCAACATGATGATTATTATGTCTTCCCGATTCATATTTAAAATGGAGGGTTAGGAAATATGGCTCTTCAAATTACATATACGTTTTAAATTTGTATACGGCGTCATGACGAGGTCCTGATGTGGTGATGTGTTAAGATAGATTGCTTCATTAATATATACTAAAGTATTTTACTGAATTTAAACTGTACATCATTGTAACATGATGAGAGTGTGATAAAAGCAGTATACATATTTCTATGACCCAATCATGATTTGAACGTCATCATCTAATGTTGCCATGATGCATCACGATCTTATCACGCTTAAAACTTGATCATGGTTGACGCAAATATAGGCATGTTTTAAAAAAAACATGCCTCAATCACGCCTCAATCACGATGATACAATGATGTGTCATGCTGTAAACGCACTACGGTTGTGGCCAATCAATGATCAAATCATGTATTGATCACGTCAACATGATAATTTTTTGTTAGTGCAATTATGATTTTTAAAATTTCGATGAAACTAATGGAAATACGCTTTATAGCACCATGTGAGGCGTTATTAACGCATAGCAAGTGCGCTAAAAACAAATTTGCTCAGCTCGCTTTCTCGTTTATCAAAATGAAAATTACCAGGATTGATAAAAAAAATACTAGTAAATATGGATATCTCATATATTTTTAGTCTAACTGACAACATGTTCAAACCATACACTCCAAAGGCGTGGCTTAGTTACGGTCATCATATACCCCTATGTATTAGTGTTTTAAACTATTCACTCATTCATTGAAATTTTTCATGGCATTAACACGGGGAGCAAAACTGAAACTGTCGAACACCACCGATCAACTGCAATCACATCCGATTTGGTCAGTGATCAAAATGGAAATGAAATAAACGTGGTGGCCGGGGTACTAGACTCAAGGCCGTGCTCAGGGTATCAGCGTGAAAAATTAAGAGGGCTATTGAAATGTGTATATAATAATAATTTAATTCAAATTATATATATATATACATACATACATAACTATTTCTGAATATTGCATCTCTTATTTAGGTTCTGGTATTTAATCGCTATTAATCGTGAATAGCGTTTCATTTAAACAAGATATTAAATGTTTACAAATTTTATGGTAATTTGACAGCGTTATTCATTATTGTGAATATTTGTTAATTAAACATTTCCTATGAAACAATGTTGTAATATCAGAAATTGGAAAAAAATCGAGAATTCATATTTTTCGAATTCACAAAGTTGATGCTGATAAAATGTATTCACGGGCAAAGCTAGTTCATTGGTAGACAGCGTCGCCTCGTATTCATTGTTGAACTATGTATGATCGATAATTGATGGCGTGCACTTCTTCATTGTTTTATTGTGCGTACTCAAATCTCAGTCAAACACGCGACTGCCTATTACAACTATGACGCACTTTCCTCATTATGTACAAGTGATGACCGATCTTCCTGCTGTCACGTTCTTGGTTCACTATCGAGAAACATATAGAACAGCAATATTTCTGGGAAAAGTTGGCACGGAAATCAAGGCACGCTCGGAGAGGCGGAAACCACCATAAGATATCAAAGCCTAAGAGGTATCCTAAGCAACGGAAACATTTAGTGGCACTCGAAAAACTGTATAGGTTGTAACTTATAACATAGCCACCAACTACTGGGGGGGAGGGGGGGGGGGGGATATCAGGATGGTCACCAATTACTACCATTCGTTTAAGAATTGTCGAAATGTAGATACAGTACCCTCAAGATAAATAGGGACACTCCCTTTTTCTGTCCTTCTTAGCACGTATCCATTTCGTCCAACACAATTCTGGTATTTTCCGAGAGAAATGAACGGCCTTTCAACAACTTTTTTTTTTACAATCATGTCATTTTTTTTTACAATCATGTCATTGGTCCACGTGCCGATTAGGATCTTAGTAAATCTCACGTTCACCTCCCCCCCCCCCTCCCCTTGGTTCAGGTCATAGCTGTCGACACACCTAGTTTTAGCGTCCATTTCAATGGGAAATATTATCTAAGGCGTTTCCTCCCCCCCCCCCCCCCCCCCCGCACACCCACTGATAAATCTTACAAGTTTTGCACCTAGTTCAAATCTGAGCGCTAGGTGGCTGAGTGATGCCACCCGAACCAAAGGGAGTTTTTTTTTGGGGGTGGGGGGGGGGATCGAAGATTTTAAACAATATAAATTAGCAAGATTATCATATGTTTACGATGATTAACGACAACATAAGAAGAAGGACTAAAAGAAAAGAAGTAAAATTCGCTACAGCTATATTATACTTGCACATAAAAATAACGATGTACAGGCCAGTTTGATTCTTATACAATGGAATTGCATTTCACCAAGGAACAAAAAAAATGTGATTATCGTAAATTGTTCTTGAAATAAATATGAGTGGAATGAATTGATTTTTTGTAAACGACACCAATTAAACATTGCATGTTGTATTAAAAAAAAAACCTTAACAAGAACTTAATTGATGTCTTGTCTTGAATGCTAGCTGACCGGTCAGGCAGATAATGAGGAAGAAGAAGATGAATCCGAAATAGGTGGCTTTGTCCAAAGAAGGAACGACGGTGCAATTCACTGGAATTAATCTGAAGATGTAATGAGGCTTCATCAGGAAAAATAGAAGAATGAAGGCGGTTAACTGAATGCCGAACACCCATCGAACCGTGACGCACCGTCGGTACCAAACTGAGTGAAATATTGAGAGGTAACGATCAACTAGAGAAAGAACGTGGTTCATCATAAGAGAGGCTACAGGGAATCCGATCAAGAAGAATCGAATGCGACACAAATCCGAAGCTTCGGTTGAATAAAACCCAATCAGCTCTAAAAGATTGGCGAATAGAAAGAGAATGTTTGAGACACCAATCCCAATCCATATGGTATTCCGGGGCTGGCGACGGAGGTGACGCCGAAAAATAATCAATAAAATGATCATCAAGTTTGCTGGTATTCCGAAGAGAACACATAAGAGTTGAGCACATGTTGAAAATTTATCCATGAAAACTTGTTGTTCTTTGGCACTAGCTGCGATTGCTGCTGTCGTATTGATCGACATGTTTTTTTCGCATCCACTGTGTTTCGACAACTATACTTCGACAAAGTTTGTGCTACATCGCCGCTGTTTGTGTAACTTATGGTGTGTGCTGCAATCTTTCTCGCTTTCCTTTTAACTTATTTTGTGAGTTCAATTAATGTGAGCTGGGCAACTTCAATGTATAAATCACTTTTTCGCATTATAATTATACGAAGTGTAAATCTATGACTAATAGCTTACATTCAGGTGGTTCATCCATATATCATAATTTATTTTCATCCATTACGTTCGTGGAAAAGAAAAACATTTGAACGTATGATGTTATGTCGTTATCTGTTAAATGGTACAGTGGCAATATCCCCGGCAAAAATATTTAGGACACCATCCGAATTCAGACGATGTAGTTTCGATATCGGTATTTCAAACAATAGGACACAAAACATCTGTTCACCAACACTGACGGCACTTTGGTATATGTGATGCTGATGCTATTATATCGATGGATATGTCATTTAAATCTATTTAGTTGTGACAATCGCTTCCTCACGGTTCACGGATGACTGTGGTCTCAGAAAATGTGTAAATTTGGCCAGCATGCAACTTTGATAACACGGGCGCTGCTTTTAGCTGTATTCTGCTTCTGCGCCATCAATTCCTTTAGTGATGACCGGCAAGTCCTATTTCCTTACCTTACTTGTCGGCCCAAGTCTTTCCAACAGTAAGTGGGTTTGACTACACTTTAATCGATTTTTCTTGTATAATGTGCAACAGCTAGTGTATTATGCATGATTTAAATGATGTGCCATTTACATGCCATCTCATGAAAGTAACATTATAATCTAACCATAAAATTGAATCATTGCTGCTGTTTTAAATCGATGTCATATAATTTATCGCTAAAGACATTTACAGCTTTAAGAAATTTTCCAAAGTTCAGTTCCATTATTCTAAACGAACTGTATTGATCGTCGTACTTGTTACCAGCTTCATTGTATAATGAAGCAGGATTTTACCCGTTATTGTTTGGATATCCTTCTCCATAATTTTAGAGGGTTGTTGCATAGTTGCATTTCATCATTAATGCCTACACCTTATCTTCAACAAAAGTAGAAGCACGCTAATTAAAAATGACATGTGTTGTACTGTACAGTACAAAACATCAACACACATATCGGGTAACAACGTTGTTATCCGATATTTGTTTTTCGTTGCTAATATTTCTATACATAGGTAATATACTCTCATACTTTGCTCATACTGATCATAGTCAGGATAAAACAACGTCTAAGCATGCTAAGTTAAAGTTATATAACTATATTGCATTCATTAATTGGATCCATTCATTCATTTGACCCAGTAATCTCTAGACTGTTTTTAGAGAAAAGGTACAATAGGTACAAACAAGTTATTGTATAACCAATTATTTGCATGGGTAACCCGAAGATGGAATTTTAAACTGCTTTATTATTAGTATATCGTACAAGTGGGCTAATGGAACTTGCTGAATGAATAAACGGGGTCTAATAACTGAAACTTGTTATGGTAAAAGAAAATGTAATAAGAAGAAGAAAGTTCTGCGCTTAAAAATTATACGACAATTTAATAGAACCGAGTATTCAAGGTCAATAAGGAATCTAGTTCCTACAACATAAAAGTTCAATGTAATAAATGTAATTCATTTCAAAGTAACGCCACAACGAGAGTGTGACATTATGCTGGCTTCTGCTCTGTATGAAGTAACCATCCTTGTCAAATTCTTTTCAAATGAAAAACTTTTTCCATTTTTTTTTCTTACTGTTGTGTGAGAATGTATAGAAGTTCAGATACGTTAATAGTCCTAAGGTGTGCCGTCATTATGCGTTATCTGTTTTGTCAAACATTGACAATAAATCGAGATGATGATGTATGAACTTTCATTAATTATATATGTGTTATGCCTAATTGGCGTACTCTGAGAAAACTGAGTTTAGAAATTTTCTAAACATTTTGCGTTTAGTGACTAATTAAACAATTTTGTTCAATTTTATTGGATTTGTGTTTTATTTTACCAAACAAAGATCCACAAATATTTTAAAAACAATTTGTTTTAATATTTCATTCTCAGTGTTCTTCACTGAACATGCAGTATTTTTAAAGTAGGGTCTATTTAAGAGTACATTCCCCTCTTTTTTTCTCATAACAGGATTGTTAAAAATTACCTTCGGAGATGAGATTCGAACTCAGAGCCTCTTGAGTGCTATGCACACACTCTAACCACTACACCATGTCAGATGTAGACAAAATAAAATTTTAAAGTATATATACTGAAAGAGCGCATCGCGCATGCGCCACGCTATACTGCCTATACACACACGCATTGTCATTCATTTTAAAAAGTTTCAAAAGCTTATTTTTATAATGATTTATGTGAAACGCTATTGGAAAAACTATTTGTAAAATGAACTGTAATCTTCAATACAATTGGAATATCATTGATGCTACTATTCAAAGTAACTGGGATTAAGTAAGTAACTGGGGTTTACCGTTTACGTACGCAACAGTAAGTTACAGGTAATCATAATCATAAGTTACTGACGTTGTAGAGGACTCAAGGTACGCTAAGTAAAAAAGTCTCCCTCAACACATTCGCTAGTGGCGCATAGGAACAGCACTCGTCTCTCATCGTCAAGTCTTCAGGTTCGAATCTCGGTATGTCATATATATTCTATGCTCTTCTTTATGCGTGTGTGTGCCATATAATGTGCCAGGCTGCCAACCAAAGATGATACTTGGGAACGGATAGGAAAAAGAAAATCATTTCATTTACAGAAAAATATTTAATCAAAATTATGAGTATGTCTTATAAACTTGAAAATTTAAAACAAGAAACAAAATTAATTGAATAATTTGTTTTATATAAATTGAACAGTATTGTTTAATCTTTTCATATTCCCATGTTCACAATGATTTCTAAACAAAATTGTTTTAATGACCATGCGAGAACAAAAATGTTCACAAATATGTGAACAAATATTTAATTTTAGTGAACTTATTTTTTTCAGAGTATTCTAGTATAATCATTAATTTGCTTTTCATACAATAATACATGCATATCTTAACCTTTCATCCTTTCAGTTCCCAATTCAGTATTCGTCCCTTTGTTTTATCAACCGCCCTATAGTTCTACTTCGCAAATCTCAGATATATAGAAAGAGAAAGTAAAACAGTTGTATTTGACAAGTATTAGGCTTCCTCTTGCCATCTGTATTGGTAGCAAGAGATTATTCGCATTCATTATCTGTATCGCGTTGAATGATGAAACATGAGAAGTCGTAAAAAGGCTATTCTGCTGGATGTCCTGCGCACATGATTAGGCTGGAGCGTTTGAAGTAGTGTCGTTGCCTCCATTAATACTGTCCACTTTATAAGTGGCCACCCAATGCTGTCTTTTTATCGCACATTGAAGATCGGGTACTTTGAAGTGCGTGGAGGTCTTTATTTTTCGATGATACAGTATCATAATGGTACTGGATCGGAAAATCAGTACCCTAAAAGATACTGAATCATCGAAACAAAGACCTCCACGCACTTTTAAGTATCAGAATAAAGTACCTGATCTCCGCCGTGCATTACGAAAACTGTTATCTGTCCAGATAGATTATCGAACATAGAAAAATGAGAAGAATCCGATATAAATGGTTCGTTCTAACGGAAGAACAGCGTTGCACTTCACTTGAATGAGCTCTAAGGTGTAGTGAGACTTCATCAGAAAGAATAGAAGAATGAAGGCGGCTAATTGAATGGCGAGGGCCATCGAACCGTGGCGTATCGCCGGTACCAAACTGAGTGGAAAATAGAGAAGTAGCGATCAAATAGAGAAAGACAATTGTTCAAAAGAAATGAGGCTTCGGGAAATCCAACCAAGAAGAAATGAATGTGACACACTTCTGTAGTTTTTGGTCCTGGAGTAAAATATAATCGGCTCTAAGAGATTAGTGGTAAATAAGATAATTAAAATTAAATAACTATTCATACTATGTTCCGGAGCTGACGATGGAGACGACGCAACGTAACGATGGGGAAAAATGATTGTCATTTGTCATATTCATGGTATTTAACAATGCACTGATGAGGTGGCCTGAAGCCATAAAGGTATCCATGAACATTGACTCTTTAGAACCTACTGCTGATGAGGTATTGGTCGATGTCTTATTTGCCTCCATTGCTTTATTTTGACAACTGTTAGACTGCAGCTTCACCACGGATAACCAGTCGTTGTCTGACAGTATGTCAACCTAATTCTCCTGGATTTGTGATGTTAGGAGGATTTGTGGTTAAGCATATTAGAAAAGCAGAGTTTCTGGTTCTTCGCTGTCGTCTCCATAGTGCTATTCGATGCATAACAATCTCTTCATTACCATCAGTTAAATCAGGAAGAGCTCTATTATCATCCATATGGCTCTTCAATGTTCTCTGTTCGGGCGTTCGGCACAGTGTCGCGAGCGACTGGGCACGGAGTTTGTGAGGGGGATTAGTACCGCACCCCCCTGTTCCTGACTTCCTGCTGCTTCTTCCATTGAGTTATTATGGGGGTATTGTTCCCTCCATTAGTATTTTTTTTTGTTCTTCATTGGTAGAAGGTATTATCAAATACTTTTTTTTACCATTATGAAAACTGCATGTTACCTGACCGGATAAGCAGTAGAGAAAGAGAAACAATGTTATAAATACAAAATAGATTGTTCGTTCCAACGGGCGAACCATGTTGCACTTAACTTGAGCGAATCCAAATAAAAATTGAAGCTTCATCAATAGGAATGAAAGGATGCAGGCGACAAACTGGATGCCGCGAACGCCAATCGGACCGTCACGCATCGCCGGTACCAGACTGAGTGCATTGTTAATAGATAACGATCAATTAAAGAAAGCAAATTGTTCATTAGAAAAGTGGTGGCAGATCAAGAAGAAACGAATGCGACACAATTCCGTGGTCTCGATGGAGTAAAACCCAGTAAACTTCAAAAGATTAGCGAATAGGACGAAAATGATGTTTGAGGAGCATAATCCTGCTCAGATAATGTTCCGCGGCTTGCAACGAAGATGACGCCAAGTAACGATGAGTGAGATTATCATCAAGTTTAACGGTATTCCAAACAATAAGGGGCAGATAAGGTGGTGAATAAAATTAATACAAGTGAATAATACTATCGGTGCCCGTCGATCCTTTACCAATGACGACATAGTTCGTTTTAGTACCGAAATTTAGTGCAGTTAGTTCCCAGGTAGCACCGAATATTGCCACAACATCGCAACGACGTATGAAAGTGCAACTTAATGTCGCGAGCGTGTCAAGTATTTACTGAACATCGCAGCAACATCGGCGAAACATTCTTTCGAGACCGAAAAACAAATGTTTAAATTTAATATTATTAGAATGTTTTAATGATGTAAAAAAATGACATTAAAATTCATGTTAAAGCCCAACCAATATACGATATCCACTGAACATTTAAAAAAATGTCTGGTTAATATATTACCCCAGAAACATTCGTATGATGTTTCTTTTAAGTTTTATAGTAATAATGAGGTATGAATATTGGAAAAGAGTGTCCGGAGTACTCGGCTATGACATTGCTAGTACATTGCGATACTATATGTATACAACGTCTAACTTAAAGATCCGATAGACGTTTATATATATCGTTTCAAATTTCCTAAGATAACATGTCAGGGGCTCACACAGAAGTGATATCCCGAGAACATAGCAAAAATACATACCCCAATATACTAAAAACCATTCAAGTATAAATAAATCTGATTTTTTAAATAAACAAAAATCATAATGTGACGTTAATATGATGTCTAAAGAACATTGGACCGATGTATCCAAAATATACGGAACAAAATGGTGTATTAGACATGTACCAGCACGGATTATCAGGAAAGACGATTGACAACTTTAGAGAGACTGATAAGAGAGTAAAGAGACAACACGAAAGCGACATCCATGAAATATAGCATAATTATATGTCCAAAATATTTACAAAATAATGTCTATCTACATAGTTATTTTCCGATCAAGACGTGGAAACACAAAAGCGATACCCAGGAAATATAGCAAAACTATATAGCCGCAATATTAAAAAACATCTATTCCAAATAATTGACAGTTTTTTTTTTCTAGACAGACCAGAGAGCAAGCGACTTGAAAGCGACATCCACAAGATATAGCTAAATGATATATCCGCAATATTAAAAATAATCTATTAAATGCTCATCTGCATTTTTTTCTCTATACAGATCCGTAATCTAGTGACACGAAAGCGACATCCACAAAACATAGCAAAATTATATACCCGCAATATAAAAAAAAAATTATTCATATTTATTTTTCATTTTCTAGATAGATCAGAACGCAAGCGACATGAATGCGACATCAACAAAACATAGCGGAAGGATATATCCGCAATATTTAAAAAAAATCTACCCCATGCTCAACATATTAAGCAGTTTTTTTTTCTAGACCGTTCCGAGTTAAATACAGATGTCAAAATGGGACGTGAAGGTGGCATCCAGGAAACATAGCTGGATATTTTTTGTACAACTTTTAAGATATGAGGAATCAGGTGAAATGAAATTAAATATTCTTCAATTGTTGCATAATAGCCACCAGTAAAATAAAAAGAAATATTTTGTTATCTCAGTGAACAGCTAATCTCGCAGCTGCGACCACAAAGTTGAATGTGAACAATCCCTGTAAGCAGAGTATATCTGTAAGATATCTTATTGATGAATTGAATTGGACTGGATTTTTATCTTAAGATATCGAATAGTTATCTCATAAATAACTAATTGACAGTCTATATGGTGGCTTATAAGATAACTTGAAGATCTCTTAATAATTTAAAATTAAAATCAATAAAAAAAAATAAAAAAAATTAAATTTCTTCCCTCTCCCTCCTCCCTGTCTCCCTACCGTGCACGACACCACGCTCATGTTTACAGAAATTCTGCGCCGGTAGTGAGAACCATTAACCCTCGGCATGAGACGCCAGGCGCTTAATCCACCCAGCTATGACCGGTGTAGGATGGATAACATCAAACATGTATTTATATTGTAAGCCGTACTAGTATACATGAATTTATTTTTATTTTTATTTTTTTGAAAAATAACTTGAGATATCTGAGAGAAATCAAGATTTATGTCAATAAAATGAGATATCTTTGAGACATTCAAATGCTATTTAAGTAAGCTATGACTATACTCTAGACCAATAACTTAGCGACAAAAATAAGATATCTTATGGATATCTTAAGAATATATTATAAGAGAAAAGGTCCAAAGATAGTAACAACACTTGAAACTATCTCAAAGATATCTTATAGCTATACTGTGCTTACAGGGATAATACCATTTGTGAGAATGGAATGGCAAAACAAAATAAAGTAATGAGAATGCATTGATGAAAGCCTCTTGGGAGAATGGAAATGCACTTAAAAAAATTAAACTATGATTTGCTGAAGGCTTGAGTAATTCAGTAGACTATCGCCAGATATTAACAAAGAGGAACTCGGTAATACTTTTGAACTTTACAGTGCCACTTTTCACTATATTACAAATATCACTGAGATGTGGAACTGATCAACTGAGAACTGACAGTCTTAAAACGTCGCTTTGACGCTCCTTTAAATGTCTGATGAATTTATATTCTCTAATGCTGTAAAGCAGACGACATGTCAATCTAAAAGCGCCCAGAGCTCCAGGCAAAATAAGTGTGTAGCTGTTTGTGGGGGAGTAGATTGGCGTTGAGAACTTGAGACTTGAGACTAGATCACTAGAGGCAGAGGACTAGAGGTTGTCGTTCGTTTAGTTTTGAATGGTTGTATTTGACAGTGACTCAGTTCAATTTTAAAAACCTGTGCGTGAAAATGTTACGAGTACTCTCTAGTGTATTTTTATGCGCCTTATTTGTTATTACGCGTTGAATGTGTACCCGTAGACTCTGCTATTCGAGTTTATCATGTAAACAACAAATTGTGGCTGTGCAAATGTCTGACCTTGGTGCCTGGTGGGTGAAAAGGGGTGGAAGCTGTAGAATAGATTTTTAGCCGTACATACTTCCCCCTAATGACCTTCGTTTGCAAAAAAACGGAATCTAAAAAATGTTCATTTCTATCTTTTTGAGAAGTAACTTTAGATTTCATCCATACATTTGTATTACCTAATTACCTTTCTTTACTCATGGGTATTATTTTCTCTCAGACTCTGTGTGCTGTCGACAGCACAACGAATAAGAACAGCGTTGTGTTAACCCAGTCATCAGTTCTTTTTTTGTTGTTGAGTAGTATATATATAATATAAACATATTTTTTCACATTTGAAACGAACATTCTAGACCTCGCGCTTCAATTATTGATTTTTCTTTTCTTATCCCTTAAAAAAAGTTACCGAATGTCATATCGATGTCGCTAATATATCGGGAAATGACATTTTAGACTCAGCTTTGATTGTCTCATATCGCTTACATGCTTTTCTCGATGATTATTTATTCTAAAAAATACGCTTGATATTGAATATTATTACTGCTATTAAATTATGGAGAGCAGCATTGTTGCGGCTTACGTGATTTTCTTATGTCCCTAATTTGATATTCCCTTCAATGTGTTGTAGCCCGCTTTTCTAAATACAATAAAATGTTGCATGTTAAGTTTTTTGTTGTGTTTTGTTTCTACAGTAATGAAATATTGCCTCAATATTTCCGCGTGATATTCGCAACTAAAATATTCTATACATTGCAAAGATATCAAATATGAATGTGATCATAATATCGTAGAATTAACATCCCAGCGACATCAGGTTAAAACATAAAAATCATAAATGAAATGTAGGATTATGATATTCTTAAGACATTCGGCTGATATATTGAATATCGTAGGAAAATATCGCTATGATGTAAGATTCCTACATTTAGAACGCTCAATCAAATGTCAGTATGCATTGTTCCTAAAACATCTCAGCAATATTTTCTTTGAATGTCGTGTTAAGCTAAAAAAAGCGGTCAAACAGCTTGTCATCCCGATGTATTTGGCGTGTAACATTTTGATATCGCGAATGTCGTTAAGTGACAAAAATACGATATCTTGGCGACATTACGGTGCTGCCTGGGTTACGTATTTATTCCCCATTTCGTACCACCCGAGCCCTCTATGAGGAGTATCCTTAAGCTAGCTTTTTTCCTTATAATAATAATATATACTATTACATTCATTAATCAAATCGACCATACAACGCTTTCATTTCTAATTATCTTATTTATGAATCATTGTAACATCAAGCTTACTAATATGCTTAGCTAAGTGTCCGGTACCCACCGGACCTATTATTACACATCTCATATTTACTCTTAAGCGCACGGGTTACACTGCCGTACATCATGTAACGACTCCTTTACATGAAAAAGAACTCGTATGTTCATATGTGATTAAAAGGAGTCAAGTTTTTAAATTTCGTTTAAAATTTAATTAAATGATTAAAAAAATGAATTGATTGATTCAGAATAATTACAAAACATTCAAAAGAATGGGCGCTGAATGCTGTATCTAAAAAAATTGGCCCAAGAGTTGCGTAATAACCCAAATATCGGTAGAGATGTGAAATATATTAATATATGTGTAAAAAAACGATACATTTTGCAAGTGACTGTTAAAAATTTGAAGAATAATAAAAAAGAAACACATATTTGAGTGACTGAAATTCAAAAATAATTGGATGTGCTCAAATAAGTTTATGGAAAAAGTACTCCTACCCCTTTTCACCGTTTACAGCATATATACCACGACTTATGGACGACCTCTCATGGTGCACCTTTCCCAAAGAAACTGAATCAGAGCTAGGACGTAGCCGGTGAAAAGGACAACGAATGCCACGAAAAACTGTCCAAGTTTAAGTCGAGCTTTGTCAACTAATTGGACGGATACGCCCTGATTGTTGTACTGCAGCATACATTGGCGTGGAGCATATTGGCCCAGTTTTTGCATCCAATACTCCAGAAATCCAAACGCATGCCACCAAAACGATCTATTAGACATAGAAAAATGGTACCCAAAAATTTGAAAATTAATTCCAAATATTCCAAATTTTGATATAAATATTGTCAACATACTCTTTGTTGAGCTCCATGACGTAAGGGCTATTTTTAGGCACTCCAAAAAACAAATTCACAAAGTTCATTTTTGATTGGCCCATAGACAGCTTGCATTCGCGGTTTGAAATATGTTTTCTAGTGAAGTAGTTTCCCAGAGTGGTTGGCTGAAAATATGATATGCATTATTCGATACCGATATTATACCCAAAATTAAAGTTTAGATTTTTATCATGATTGCTGAATATAAGTGGATTTGGTATCGTTTACAATATCTCTATACTTTCATATATAATCATTATTTCTATCTTAATTAAATCTTTATTGATAACTCTTACGCACTTTCAATTAAAATTTGATAAGGCATGCTTTTGACATAAACCTTGTTAAAAAGAAGTTTATGTTGTTGCCTAAATGGCTATATTAAATTTGTTAGGTTCTTTGATTAACCTTTTTTATCATACATAGATTTACTGTAAATCACTCACCACAATGGCGGCATAATTGCCTTCGAAAATTTTCTCGATCGCTTCATCACCCTTTATATTGCTGCAGCCGTCACCACATTGCATTAATTTGGTTCCAATTTTGCCATGGATTGTTCCTGGTTTTGATTCCTGCGTAGAGCATGTTAAACATAAAACTTTTAGTTATTAAACGAGTAAACGGGTGTTAATGTGTTATACCGATACATTTATTTCAAAGCTCCCAATTAATAATTATTTTAAGAAGTCAGATGATTTATTTACCAAACAAATGAACTCGATACTAGTCCCTTTAATAGTGCTGGGTTTGTATTCATGGTCATTTGCCAAATCTTCAAATGTTGAATTATCGGGTCGCTGGAATCTCAGCGACATGTAAGAAGCCAAGCATGAAGAATAAATGTTGACGAAAACAAATGTTGTCAGCAGCCAAATAACTGCTACTATTCCAACAGAACTGGGACCGTTGCGATGACCATTATTTATGTTTACAGCTTCAGAAAAAATTGTGCAATTTATAGTATAGAAAATAGTTCCTTATTTCAAAGAAATTCTTTACAATGATTGGTGAGAGTGCCGAGGATATACAACCAGGCATCGCCCAGCAGAGTAATACTTTGGTATTGGCTTTGTACCAAATATTTCCTAGTCAGAAAATATAGAAGCTTGATAATGCCAATGCAGGAAATCATCGAAATTAACAGCCCAATCCAAACCTAGAAATCAAAGAAAATTATTGTTTCTTTCTTCTCAATTTTCCTGCCCATATTTTAAAAATTATTATTGAGAAAAGCTCATTTTTGTGTTATAAGTATAAGTAGTATACAATACAAGTAGCATACATATCACCAAAAAGCTACACCAGTTTCATCTATAGAAGAGAAAAAAACATATATATATGATTACATTTAGAGAAAAGACGTTAATGGCTCCATCATTTGCCATAATAGGCATGGGATATTTGATAAAAATGCCAAATGAATCTCCCACAATATAGATAGCCATCTCTACAATGTCATTAGCCACAGCACCAGCATTAGGATTACAGGCTAAATCAATCTCCTGTGAGATTAATAAAATAGATACAAACTGTTGTTGTGAAATAAATATTGAATTTCACTCGAACCCCTCGCTGTAGCTGCCCTCTCATTCCAGTCCAGTTTCCATTTATGAGAAGACCAAAAGAATTATCGCCCGATTGTTTCACTTCAAAACTGAAAAATAGAAGAACAAACTGATTACAATGACCTTCTATGTCACGTCGATAAGAAAGAGAAAAATGGATATTTAGTAATAAGAAGGAACCAGATATTAAAGAAAGGCAGTTATCAATATTTGTAATAAGCATCACCTGAAATTCATTTTACGAGAAAGCCAGGTCAATTCCTCCCAAAACACGCCGCCGTATCCAACCACATGCCCTGTGGAATTCCGATAAACTTGAGCCGAGGAACCTAACTGCAACATTTTAAAATAAATTTACTTATTATAATGTATTTAGAAGACTCGGCGTATAATACTTCGGGGAAAGCCACTTTCAGATGTTTCCCTGATAAAGAATTGATTGGCAGCTCCCCATCCTTCCCTTCAATTCTCTTCAGGACAAAAAGGAATGATGAAACAATAATGAAACACAGATGATCCATTATTGTTTATATTAACCTGAAAGCTGTACAGTTTGAAGGTGATAAGAATGTTATGATACAGTATATAATACCATTCGATAAATGAATATAAATGTACATGGGTTTACCTCTGTCATAATTCTTTATTTTTTTTTGTAGCAGGCACTATAATTCTCTGGATTGATTCTCGCTTCTCACTGAAAGATCATCGCGGATTCTGATGGTCTTTGTATATTCACATGCAAAGCGCTAACTCCTGGAGCTAGGGCGCACTGATGCGCACTAAAGCAGCTATACTGCTATTGACTGTGCGCCTTCATTCATCAAATAAAGCAGCATTGTGGTAAACAAAATAAAACATAGTGGAGATTCAAAGCTTCAAAATCCAAACAAATATGGAACCTGAATAAGTTGGATTAGCGGTTTCTATCCTTAAACGATGGACTGCAGTAAATCCTAAAGGGAAGAAATCGGCCGGTCTAAACTGAATGATATTTATCAGAATGTAAATCCTGTTGGGTATTGCAGCCAGCAGTTCCTAGTAGGTAGCACAGTGTTGAATTGTTTTAGTCGTATGATATTTAAAATTAATAATGCGAATTTTGATAACAAAACATTTTTCTATAAGAAGAAAAAAAGAGCGAATATTTGTACCGCAGCAAATTAGTGCAGCAGTATTGGAATGCTTATTATGCATTCCTGTTTCCTTTAAAAATATTGGATTTGAAGCAAACAAAGTAAACCTATTGTTATGCATACAATGTTATGAAAACAAGTGAAATGGTAACAGTTTGAATGGATTTCAAGGCTCTATTCTAATTCGTCGACCACCCATTCATTCCAGCCTACTATATCAGTGTTTTTCAACTCTTAAGAATGAGAAATTAGCGTTGGATGCTCAATACTTCGCGAAGTATAATAGTCATATCGACCCTCCACGTTAGGTACATGTGCACTGGAGCCATTCGGGAATGCTCTGCGATCGACTGATTTTTTTTTGTGTGTGTTGCCTCATCGCATCAAACGACATAAGAGGTAGGCCTAATAACGCTCAACTAGAGAGAAAAAGTAGTAAAGATGTCAATTGATAATACTTACTTATTACTATAACTATACTAATTATCAACGGTACTAATTAGCTACTAAAAATTGTTAAACCTGCTTCTTTACCGACAAATTGGCCGGCCGCAGTCCCGATAAACCCTACTATATACCGGTCAATTTTCAGGCTTACTTACAGACCAGTTTGCCGCCTACTTTACCGACTACCTTGCCGGCCGATTTACCAACACATGCGTCATATGTTTGGGTTGTTTTATAAATTTTCAGTGGAACTGAATTACTCATATGAATCCGGCGAGCTTCAAAGCGCGCTTTGCTATCTTTATTAAAGATTAAAAGTTAATAATACTATCAGTGCCCGTCGATCATTTATCAATGACGACATATTCCAAGTAAGTACCGAAATTTCGTGCGGTTAGTTACCGTATTTATTCCTTTTCCGTACCACCCAAGCCCTCTATGAAGAGTATCCTCAGGCTAGCTTCCCCCCCTATAATATGTACTATTTTAATCAAATAGATTTAATCAGCCATACAACGCCTTCAGTTATAACTTTTTAGCATCGTAGGCCTATCATCAGGCTTACTATAATGTGGTTAGCTAAGTATCTATTACCCACCGGACCTATAATTACACTTTCATTTACCCTTTTCAGCAAATAATGTATTTAAAAACGGGGAAAAATGTGACCAAACATGACAGGAGAGGGGGTCGTTGGAAAGTGTGAATTGTCATTGTCATCAAATGGGAAGGTTTAATTATTATTGTCTTAGAATCTTTTCTCTCTTTTTTTCAATTCAAATCTTGGAGTAGCAAGTTTTAGCTATAAATCAATATTTTTTATACTAAAATTTAAAAAATTGCCATTTTTGCCAATTTTTATATGATAATGTAAAGGGGGAAGGGGTCTCAGAATTATGTCCTTTTGAAGGGTGGTTTAAAATTTTGGGACAACTTATGACAAAGAGGGGGGGGGGGAGGGGAGGGTCTAAAATGGCAAAAAAAAACGTGTGACGTCCTTTATGAAAAGCCACATACGTGAATATGAATATATGTGTAGAATAATAAGAAAAGAAATACGTATTTGAGTGTCAAAATTAATTTGTTGTGCTCACATTTCCGCATAAGTTCATGGAAAAAGTTCTCCTTCTCCTTTTCACCATATACTCTTTCGTTGAAAGCATATATACCACGACAGCACGACTTATGGACGACCTCTCATGATAAACTTTTCCCAAAGAAACAGAATCAGCGCAAGAAGGTAGCCGGTGAAAAGGACAACGAATGCCACGAAAAACTGCCCAAGTTTGAGCCGGGCTCTATCAACTAAATGGACGGATACGCCCTGATTGTTGTACTGCAGCATACATTGGCGTGGAGCATATTGGCCCGCAGTTTTTGCATCCAATACTCCAGAAATCCAAACGCATGCCACCAAAACGATCTATTAGACATAGAAAAATGATACCCAAATTGCAAGAATTCATTCCAATTATTTCACATCTATATATACTCTTTGTTAAACTCCATGACGTAAGGGCTGTTTTTTGGTACTCCAAAAAACAAATTCGCAAATTTCATTGTTGCTTGGCCCCTAGTCAGCTTGCATTCGCGGTTTGAAATATGTTTTTTTTTTATAAAGTAGTTTCCCAGATTGGTTGCCTAAAAATATGGTATTCATTATTCGATATCGATATCATTAAAAATAAATTTAGATTTTGGGTCATTATTTTTGTTATAATATAAATATTCTTGTTATAGTCATTATTTCTATCTTAATTAAATCTTTATTCATAATTCTTGCGCACTTTCAATTAAAACTTACTTAGGCTTATTGACATCAATATCTTGTCAAAAAGATGGTTGATGTTGTTGCCTAAATGGCTAAATTGAACTTTTTAGGTTCTTGAATTAACGTTGTAAATCACTCGCCACAATGGCGGCATAATTGACATCAAAAACTTTTCCGATCGCTGCATCACCCTTTATATTGCTACATCCGTCACCACATTGCCGTAATTTGATTCCAATTTTGGTAAGGATTGTTCCTGGTTTAGCTTCCTGCGTAGAACATATTAAAACATCAAATTTTTAGTTATTGAAGGAGTAAACGGGCGTTATACCGATACTTTTTTTTATTTCTAAAGTCCAAATTAATAATTATTTTAAGAATTCAGATGATTTATTTACCAAAAAAATGACCTCGATACTAGTCCCTTTAATAGTGCTGGGTTTGTATACATGGTCATTTGCTAAATCTTCAAATGTTGAAATATCGGGTCGCTGGAATCTCAATGACATTTAAGAAGCCAAGCATGAAGAATAAATGTTGACGAAAACAAATGTTGTCAGCAGCCAAATAACTGCTACTATTCCAATAGATCTGGGATCGTTGCGATTACCGTTATTTCTGTTTACAGCTTCAGAGTAAATGGTACAATTTATAGTATATAAATGATTTCTAATTTCACAGAAGTTTTTTTTTTTACAGTGATTGGTGAGAGTGCCGATGATATACAACCAGGCATCGCTCAGAGTAATACTTTGGTATTGGCTTTGTGCCAAATATTTCCTAGTCAGAAAATATAAAAGCTTGATAAAGCCAATGCAGGAAATCATCGAAATTAACAGCCCAATCCAAACCTAGAAATAAAAGAAAATTATTGTTTCTCTTTTCCATATTTTAATTGTTTCTTTCCATATTAAAAAACTATTATTGAGAAAAGCTCATTTTGAGTCCACCAACTACACCTAAGTACGGTAGCCTATATACCACCATAAAGCAAGACTAGTTACATCTAGAGAAGAAAATAAAATACATATATACGATTACATTTAGAGAAAAAACGTGAATGGCTCCATCATTTGCCATAATAGGCATGGGATATTTGATAAAAATGCCAAATGAATCTCTCACAATATAGATAGCCATCTCTACAATGTCATTATAGCCGCAGCACCAGAATTAGGATTACAGGCTAAATCAATCTCCTGTGAGATTAATAAAATAGATACAAACTGTTGTTGTGAAATAAATATTGAATTTCACTCGAACCCCTCGTTGTAGCTGCCCTCTCATTCCAGTCCAGTTTCCGTTTATGAGAACACCAAAAGAATTATCGCCCGATTGTTTCACTTCAAAACTAAAAAATAGAAGAAAAAATAAAAATTACTTCCTACGTCACGTCGATAAGAAATAGAAAGAAATAGATTTCTAGTAATATTAAGGAACCGCAGCTATTGAAAAAAGGCAATAATCATCAATATTTTTAATAAGCAGCACCTGAAATTCATTTTGCGAGAAAGCCAGGTCAATTCCTCCCAAAACACGCCGCCGTATCCAACCACATGCCTTGTAGAATTCCGATAAACTTGAGCCGAGGAACCTAACTGCAACATTTAAAAAAATCGTGGCTCATTATATCGTGTTTTAGAAGATCAGGAGTGTAATACTTCGGGGAAAGCCACTTTCAGATGTCTTCCTGATAAAGAATTGACTGAGTTTAGCAGCTCATCAGCCTTCCCTTCCATTGCCTTCAAGACAATAAGAAATGATGAAACAACAATAAAGCACAGATGATCCATTATTGTTTATAATCTGGAAAACTGTACAATTTGAACCTGATATAAATGCTATGATACATTCATACCAGCTACACACATTCTATAGTATATACAATTTGATAAATTAATATTAAAGTATACATGGGTTTTACCCCTGTCATAATTCTTTTAAATTTTTGTGTAGCAGGCACTATAATTCTCTGGATTGATCCTCGATCCCCACTGAAATATCATCGCGGTTACTGATGGCCTTTAACTATTGGACCGAGGGCCCACTAATGCGCACTAAAGATGCTATACTGCTATTGACTGGGCGCCTTCATTCATAAAATTAAACAGCATTGAAGCAAACAGCATAAAATATAATGACCACTGAGATTGAAAGCTTCAAAATCCAAACAAATATGGGACCTGAATAGGTTGAATGAGTGGTTTCTATCCTCATGGGATGGACTGCAGTGATCCTATAGGGAAGAAATCGGCAGGTCTATTACAGTTCGCAATATCTCTGAAATCCTGTTTCCTTAAATATTGGATTTAAAGCAAACAAAGTAAACCTATTGCTCTGAAAACAAGTGAAATCATATTAACCAATTGAATGGATTTCAGGGCTCTCTTCTAATTCGTCGACCACCCATTCATCCCAGCCTACTATTGTAATAGTGTTCTGGAACTCTTAAGAATGAGAAATCAACGTTGGGTGCTCTATACACTCCGCGGAGTATAATAGCCATATCGACCCTCCTCGTTAGGTACACGTGCACTAGAGTCTTCCAGGAACGCTCTGCTATCGAATGATCTTTTTTCCCTTTTTTGCGACTTATCGCGTCAAATCTCATATGAGGTAACGATCAACTAAAGAGAAGAAGTTGTCAAGAGGTCAAGTGATAATAATTACTTATTACTATAACTGTACTAATTAGCAACGGTACTTATTAGAAACAAAAAAAAAGCCTAAATATAGTTATATTGATTATTGGACCGAAAGAAGGACTCCATAGATCTCCCACAATGGACGTCACTTGCATCTTCTTGGTCAGCCCCTCGCTCTGATGATCCTGACGCCTCACCCCCTCTCCGACGACGGTGGTTTTTGAAAAAATTCAACGATATACAATTATGCAAACAATATTTCACAACGGTTCTTGTACTATACTAACTTTTGTTGAAACGCCCTATCACGGAGAAGGACCAAGGAGTCGATATTTTCAACAGTATAGATGAAAATGAGACCTTTTTGTTAGACGTTCATTTTTTTAAATTGAAATTTAATAATGTATTACCTCGAATCAAAGGAAGTTTGAGAATGTGATGATTGAAATCTGAGACAGGTCGCAGTTAGTTCTAAAAATAGTGACGAATGAAGGTTTCAATTATGTTTCAAATTCTTCGGTATTTATAAGGATGTCGATTTCTCACCTTGAATTAGATTCTTATTGTATTATTTTATGATGCTCTATGTAGCGCAGTGCGAAAGTCTTAGATTCGCATTACTTAGCAGATGGACTGGTAGATTGAGTGAGCAATCAGTAAATATCAATCTCGTGGACGGAATGATCCAGTAGTACGAGCTGCAGTATAAAATAGGTTAACAACATCTTTCCACACAATTAGTAGTCCACTAAGCGATCATTAACATCGTTCCATGCAATTGTTAATGATTCCACACAGTTAAGAGTCCACTAAACGATCATTACTAACATCGTTCTAGAGTGTGCCGTTTCTTCTTTACATATAACCTGGTGAATTATTTTTCCTTGGCAGATCAAGGTTAAAACAACAACAACAAAAAACAACATGATCCACGTTGAAGCAAAACGCAGCATCGTCCATGATTAAGAATCAAGTTTTCGAGCAGATTATAATTCCAATCGGCTTACTATTATGTCTCTAATGGTCACGAAGAGTAGATATTCCTTTGATTTTGTCTAATGATAGTGGTATTTAATTTCGCCTGTTGGCCCAATGTCCATATAATCATTTCTTCTGGTGCGATAGAAGTCTCTTGGTTATTATCAGCAGTTGGAGGATGAACCCTAATCATGGGGTCAACCGGCTGAGCGATTCTAGCCTCTGCTACTCCAGCATGAGTAGTAGTATCGTTACCTTCATTAGTAGTTCTTATTTCCATCAACACTTCTACTGGACCGTGTTGGCACTAAAATTTATACCGTGCTTATTCGTTTAATGTACACAGTTTCATGCGGTATATAATACCACATATCATTATTTATTATCTCACCCGGAAGAGAATTGTCCTTGCTATTTGTTTTATAGTCGACCATTAACTAATACTATCCCGTTTCTTTTTAGGTGCCCAATCTAAAATAATCTATGTTGAGCATTACCTATATGCCTATACCTAAATATAGGTACCTTTTCTCATCCTCTGCTGTCGATGCCTGTGCTTTTTTCAATTTTTTTTTCAGCCTTAGAGCACCTATTAGATCTGCGTCTTTGTGCTCGACATAGTGCAGAACAAAAGTCTGTGCTTCGAATTATGTAATAGACGGACTGCTAGATAGAGTGAGCGATAATAAGTAGTATAAATTTCGTTTTGTACGAAATAGTCCAGTAGACTGAGTTGTACTGTCCTAAAAACGGCCTCTGCTTTTTATTCTCTTTATTACACATGGCCTGACGAACGGCATTCCAGTGACAAATCAGGGATAAATTTAGCCTTATCAGTGCAATGCGAGACATTTCCAACCTAAATCATGAATCTATGCATCCTATATTCCTATACCAAAAGAGAGTTTAACACCATTCGATATTTTGTTCTCCAACATCAATTGCGTTGCAAAATGCGCGCAATGTAATCCTAATTCATGATGAACTCGATCGTTTCCAAGCTCTTTTAGCAATAACAATAATTAGTTAGTATAGTATTTTGGATATGATGGAATCGCCCGCCGGGCCTCACCAGTGCTAGTAAAAAAAAAACGTATATTTTGCCAACTTCATCAAAATTAATGGAGATATATTGGAAATGTATTTAAAGGTGGCGTCGCCAATATTGAAAATTAGAAATACGCTTCCCAATATATTTCTAAAATATCTCCTTAAAATGTGAACAGGATTTGGCCGTAATTTTTTAAGATTTTTGACTGGCACTGGTGAGGCCCGTCGGCACAACATAAATCCAAAAAAGCAAAACAAAAAACCGCCAATGTACTCCCTACACTTGTGTGCTACCCGGGGCATGTGTACATCAATGGCGTTTCTTTATGTGCACTGTACCGATAAAAGATCATTAACTGCTTTGTCCGTCGTTTTTCTTTCTTTTCCTTTGAGAGAGTTTATTTAAGATGGGGAACCTTATAAGGATCCGAATAATAAAATAAATAAATAAAACTAGTGTATATAAAGGTTGATTATGTAAAACTTTAGGTGTATGCATTACATCTTTACAATACTTGGCTAAACAAAAGTAGCAGCTAGAGAAAAAATAAAATAAAATTATAAGATTGTAACTTTTGAAATGTTGATAAAATGAAAGTATACCTTTATATGTGGCTAGGAAAAAAGGACGGCGGAGAAGTCAATTCAAATCCCACTGTGTAATTGAAAATCTACAGGTTGTTGCTGACTGAGAAAAATTATAAATTTAATAAAAACAAAAGGCAAAGAAGATGCTATTACACATAATTTATTGTTTTAAAAATATCTTACCTTGAAATTAAATTCCGTTGACCGTTGACTGCTTGACTTCTTTTATTGCCCTGAGTTTGCTCAAATCTCAGTCGGACACGCGCCTGTCCATTATATCTGGACGGTCTGTTCATTTTTGTCATTCTCTGCTGGTGCCTGTACTTCTCTGCGGGTCTTCTAGTCCCACAGCATTCAATGCATCTGCGTCCATGTGCTCGACCTAGTCCAGCACAAAATTCTTTTCTCCGTGTTACAAAACCGACAAACTGATAAGTGGTGTGACCAATCAATAAGATCAATCTCGTGTAAGATATGGCCCAGTAGTAAATGCTGCACTGTTCAACAAGTGCTTCTTCCGTTTCTTCTTTGCTCGTAGCCTGATGGATAACACTTGCATTACAAATCAGGGATAAAACGTAACACACGAACCAAGGTGAAAAAAAGAGCAGGCAAATTCCAACACTGAGAATCACGTTTCGTGTAGCCTCCAATTCCAATCGGCTCACCAGCTGGTCTCTAATTCTCACAAAGTGAAGATTCTTCTTTGTGATGCTTCTCGACTCCACAGGTTGGCTTAATGCCCTAACCGCTTCTTCTGGTGCTACATTAATCTCTATAACGTTAATAGTATAGTCCTGCTGTTGAACATTTCTTGTCGATGTTTCTGCTCCCGTAGTGTGAGTAGTAGTATCGTTACTCCCATTAGTATTTTGGTCTTCATTGAAACTTGACAACGCCAAATGTTTTTTTATCATGAAGTATAATGTTAGCTGACCGGTTAGGCAGAGAATGACTAATAAAATGACGAACCCGAAAAAAATCGTTCTATCCAACGGATGGACAACGTTGCACTTGACTTCAATGAGTCCAAAGATGTAGTGAGGCTTCATCAGAAACAAAAGAAGGATGAAGGCGGCTAACTGGATGGTGCTCACCAATCGTACCGTGACGTATCTCCGGTACCAAACTGAGTGAAATATTGAGAGGTAGCGATCAACTAAAGAGAGAAAATGGTTCATAAAAAATGATGTGTAGGGCAATCCGAACAAGAAGAAACGAAAGCGACACAATTCCGTAGCTTCGATCGAGTAAAATCCAAATGATAGAACGAAAATGTTTGAACAACTAATCCCGATCCAGATAATGTTTCGGGGCTGGCGGCGGAGGCGACGGCCAACAATGATGAGTAAGATGATCGCCAAATTCAGTGGTATTCCGAACAAGGCGCAGAAGATGTTTCCACAGGTTAAAAATGTATCCAAGAACACTGGCGACTCTTTAGCACTTGTCACTGTTGTTATATTGATCGAAATGTTAGCGCCCATTACTTCGGATGGCGTATTGATCGACATACTGCTCACCATCACCATCACTATATGTCAACTCCTTCTCTACGGATGACTGTAATCTATGACAATGAGTGCTCCTTCCTCTCCTGTACCTAAGGTGCTTGGAAGATAAATGGTTTATACAACGTCGTCGTCATAGAGAAGGAAAGATGTCCCGCTTTTGCGCAGCCGCCCTTTAGCACACCTACTGCTAATGCCTGCTTTTAATCTTATTTGTACATGATTTATAAAAAAATGATTCCTTTTTCTTACGTTAGCGGTAAATGCACTCAAGACGTAGTCCTTTCCTTGCTGCACTAATAACTGTGTGCTTGTTGGCGATACACCCGCATAGCAATATAAAGTGTTTCATGACTGTATGAAGGATGACGTTACGCATTAGTTTATGTATAAACTATATAAACTAATGAAATGAAAGTACTTTTTCCCACCCTTAAATAAATCATATATTTAAAAATATATGTGCAGCTAGCTCGAATAAGTTATGAAGAATGAAGGTTGACGTTCATAGAGGATTCAAGGTGCGCCCACTATGCTCCCTATAGGTACTGTTTTCTTTATTTATATTACCTGTGATTATAAATATTTCATGTTAGTTTTCTAACTAATACAACTTAACTTTATTTCTTCTGTATTTGAGTCTTGGAAACTATAAATAAATTTTACAATTCAAAGAGTGGAGTCTGATCCTATCATCATGGCATGGTGATCATTATTTACAACCTATATGTGCTGCTACAAACCATTAAGCTTTGCATAATTTTCCATTATTTTGGTTTCTCGCACCGATGAATGCATTTTATTATGAAAATTTTATACCGCTGCTATAGATTCCTCGCTTTTTTATGTATTTATCATACAATCTCTCTTTGAAAACTATATAAATTAGTTGATAACATAATATAACATTAGATAATATTCATTCTTGGACCGCCCTGGCACCCTTAAAGAATTCAACGCATACTGTGGCAATTAATTTCACGAAATGAATAGATTTCAAGTATGTTTTGGTTGAAATGGCGTAGAGACAACTTCAAGTGAATTCTCCTAAAATTGCTACATTGAATTGAATTTTTTTAAGTATCTTACGTAAGGGTAATCTTGCTGGTATAGCAGCCATCCCTAAATGTATAATAGAGGTTACAGCCATAGTTTTTTTCAGTCTGTACGCAATAACATTGGCGATTCCGTCTTGAGAGTCTCTTCTGCTCTTGAACGTGTGAAGCTAATTTCAATATTTTGTATGATAGAAAATAATCAGCCATCATGTAGGCCTATGGCCACCTTATTCATTAGTAACTTCATAAAAAATCATTAATCATGCATGTAAATTGTAAACGTGTAAATAATAGAGCTATTCCATCAAAGTAAGAACCTAAGCCGGGTATATACCAGAAATCTTTAGGAACCAAACAAATGCAGGTATTTTAATAGGAGTTTAATATCGTTAACAGCTTCTTCTGATGTCATATAACCAGTCTTTTACACTAGACCATCAAATGATGATGACCTTTTTAGGAAATTTTAGGTTACGTAATGTGGTATTCTACCAATTTTCGAGTCCTACTTGCATGTGCTGAGGATACATACAAATTACAAATCAAGTTTTTAATCCTAATCATGATGGTCTAAAATGATATCCATGATTATAACCAAAAGTTTACCCGTGGTCTAAATAAAAATACGGTACAAAAATGATTGCAACGCGAACTACACACAGACGTAGACCATACAGCAAAGAGGGGGTGGGAGCGGGATTAGTAAGGATTCATGAACTGAGTATACAGGCATGTGCAATGGCTTCAAGTCCAAAAACCACCAAATTCTTCTTTTCACAATAAAATATGGATATACAAACTCTAAAAAACTGTTTTCAATCTACTGCATCATCAACGAGAATCATCAAACTGGTAACTTGCCAATATTTTGTTACTGTTCAACGGCGCCTATTAGGGAACCATGCTTGTGAACAAAAAAAAAATACATGCTATGGATCGTTTCCACTTCTTTATAGAGAGAAAGAAAAAAAAACAGAATCCACTTAGTGCGCATATCACATGGGCATAAATAATGTTATTGCTTTATGTTTGTGTAGACCACGCATTATTAGTTGCTTTGCCTTTTTTCCTTACCCATTGAGTGTGTTATTAAGGAAGGAATACATTGAGAATCCCACAGTTTAGCAGGAAAAACATCATGATAAATAGGACGAGGGACTAGGAGAGAAGAATAAATTGAGCTGCAGCAGCTTTTGAATTATTAATAATAAAAAATGAACAAAAGTGTACATTATGGTACTGCGTATTAAAAAATCGACGATAGACAAGCCGGTCTGATTTCTACCGTAGATTCGAAGCTATTTTTGCTGAAATCGCAAATATTAATTTTTATAAACCCAAAACAATAAGATATTTTATATTGTTTTAAAATATACGCGCCTTAAAGAAAATTCCAGTGTTTTTTTTATGGCCGAAAATTGTCGTGGACGTCTTCGTTTCTCTGGGAACGCTCAAATCTTATACGTGCGGGCGGTTGCCTATTGTATCTAGGTCTGTACATTTTCCTCATTCTCTGGTTTGGTACGGGTCCTCTATTAGTCCCAGAGAAGCTATTACATTTGCGCCTATTCACTGCAGTCGTTTAAGTTGTAGTATTTTTTATCACCAAATACTTTTTAATCATTACATAAGCCGTTAGCTGATCATCCAGGTAGAGAATTAAGAAAAAAACGACGAATGCGAAACAGATTTTTTTTTCTATCTAACGGATGGTCAACGTTTGACTTGACTTAATCGTGTCCAAAGATGTAGTGAGACTTTATCATAAAGAAGAAAAGTATGAGGGCATCCCTGTTAGCCCATTTTGTTCTAAACCAAGTGCAGCAGAAAGGCCCAAAATTTGTGTTGAATCGCAGACTGACTGGTAGATGGAGGGAGCGATCAGTAATAGTTGCATTGTAGTGCTCGAAGTAGCACGAGAGCTGCATTGTTAGATCTGCCCTATGGCTTGCTACTGAGCCCTTTCGCCTTGTTGATTCCTCATACCGCAACCATCAACAGACGTCGGCATTTTCTGGAAATAACCTTTTTCAACCCTATGTATTACGTTACTATAGATTTACAGAAATTTCAATAATTACTTTTTTTTAATGCGTCATCACAGGTTTGGTTGTCCCTTTTCATTTCCTTACCATATATTATCTTCTGCTTTTGGATGGCGATGAAGTTTTTGTTCAAAGGGAAGATCACAAGTTTAAGACTGCGTATATTGTTTTGTTTTGTCTTCCGTTACGGTTTTGTGAATCATTCGACTGTAGAAGAAGGGGCCGAGGAAATATGTCGGATCTAATTGTATGCCAGGCTTTGATAGGCCACATGCCTGAAGAAAAAAAGCTTATCAGGAATTGGGCAATACAAAATTCTCTAATTAGAAGATCTAATTACCAGACAGATAGAGCGTTATTTTAAAGTTCCCATGCTACCGCGGATTAGAAGCTCCGCCGCATAAGGGCAGTAGTGCTTTCCGCTATGCAAAAAACGGTACCCACCGATCCCGTTCTACGCATTCACATCTATTTTTAGTCTATAAATAGTACGAAAAAAGATTTTTGAAAATATACTTCGTTGATAAACGTAATTCAGTAATTTCAGCGGAATAAAGCCATTCTGAACCTAATTGGTCGAGAATATACAAGAAAAGTAAGATTCCATCGCAGGGATGTAAAGTGTATTGCCAGTCGAGTCAGAATCGTCTCTTACGTACTACTCAATGTTAATATATTTTTGCTGAGCTGTCGACAGATTGAAATGTTGAATGATGAAAGAAAGATGATGAAAGTCAAGAGTGGTGCGCGTTATGTTAGACTAAGAAGTAATAATTATGAACCTGGGCGCTCGATTATATCAGCGCTACTGAAGAGAAAGTTTGTATAAGTCGATTTGAAACGAGCTTACGTGAAACAATAACGAAATCTCAGCTTCGAGGTGCACTGTTTGAAACTACGCAGGGCGTCGTATTATGACTGCATTTTCAACGAATTGTAATTAAAACCTAATTAGCTGATGACTGGAATAATTCACAGATATTATGAGACAATAGATGCGCAGAGTTCACCTATGTTTAGAGAGAAACTAATGGTTTGTTTTTAAAGAAGCAGCAGCGGCTGATGTAACTCTGTATATTACGTAAATGTTACGGATACAATAAAAAGGCGGTATATTGATAAAGTCTCAACTATTCTATCACTACCACTCATTAACAACTCATTGTGTATGTAGTATAGAAAACACCACTCGCGATATAAGCTGTGCTGTTGCTTCCCCAATCGAATATCATTATTTATCATCGTCAGTTTACAGCGCGTATGTGCCATCTTGAGTACTAAAATCATGGTCATTAATCCTTCGTTCAGTGTTCACTGAATGATAAAAAATACGAATCCAATATTTAATGGGCTCGATTTTAGAGGATTTTGAGTACAAGCCAGGCATTCAAAAGGACATTGATGTGGATACGACACGCTTTTAAAGAAAAAGATGAACGTTGAGGAATTCGTGAAAAATAAAATCAATCAAAAACTATTATAAACATAAACAAAAAGTTATTGCTCATGCATAAAAAGTTTAAAGATCTTGTCGGCAAACATATGTTGACAAACTGTATCTTATGAAGACAGTAATTTTGAAAAATAAAGCACAAATCTGCTTGTGTAGTGCTGCTAATAGTATTTCTTTGTTCATGTACATCTTGACGACAAAGACTCGAGGGAGCGACAAATGAGCACTGCATAACATAAAACAATGTATTGTAGAAGCTGGTATGCGTCCAACGTAGCCCAGGAATCGCCCGTAAATTTATGGAATTTATTTATAGAGGGTCTAAACTTTTGGATACGACTATAGTACTACATTTTAAGTCTAATCCAATTTCCAATTACTATTTAGAAGGAGGGAGGGGGCCGTGCTTGGAACATCCATATGGAACATCCACATGAATGTTGCTTGTTGCAGCTGCTGCTCCTTCAGCATTTGTAGTAGTATTCATACCGCCATTAGTATTTTGATCTTCATTGGTACCGGGTACTTCCAGACGATTTTTTAACATTCTTAGTTGATCGGAACAGCAGAGAATGGGGAAAAATAAGATGACAACGAAACTAATTGTTCTGTAAAATGGATGGATCACGGTTCACATAACTTCTATAAGGCCAAAGTGTAGTGAGACCTCATCAGAAATAGTAACAGGACGAAAACGGCTAGATGGATCATGGATATCACTCACTAAGCAGACCGTCTGGCAAAAAGGTTCAAAAGAAAGTGAAACCTACTGTAGAGAGGTGACTTTCAACTAGCAAAAAGTTTCCCCCAACGGATGACTGTGATCTCATATGACGAATATCTTTCTCCTTCATTTTCAGTGTTACTGTGTTAGAGAAGTAGAGAGTCATATATCGCTTCTGCGCCACTTCTTCCTTTGTTGGCGCAATGACTGGTTTATTAAGCATTATATCAATTAAAACAAGTTTCTCCGTGTTTCTGGGAAATATTCCAGAGAGAAGGCATGGATTTTCGGTCGCTCCTTCTCCCTGCTGCCACCTAGCGGAGTACAAAAGCTTTTCCTAATAAGGGAGATAGCACATATCTCTGCTTACTTAGTTACCCTTCTTCTCCCCGAAGGGACTAAACAGATAAACTAAGATTACCTGAATTTATAAGGGGGAATTTATTATTTTTAGAACAAACCGTGTTTTAGTTATTAATTTTAAAACTTAATAATTTGATAATTATTTTTGCATTGATGGGAGTGGCCTTAAAAAGCTTGCCAATCGATTTCGAGTCTCACCTGATCATCCGAACACTTCTTCTACGGTCGTCAAGGAAGATTTAGAGTGTAAGAAGACGACGGAAGAAATGCCCCTTTTTCGTCCTCCCCTTTCCAACAGCTGTAATCCGTATATGTAGATTAGTTAGCCTTAATACGTGGTAGTATAGTCTATTACAATAATAAACAATCAGATATACCAAGAGTCAACATTTTATATAAACATCTAAATTCCTTTCAGCCCTTGTTTATTTTTAACGACAACTGTTGCGTGTTGTTGTTTTAATTGAGATTCCCAGGCCTTCATATACATGGTTCGTCGTGTTATCAAAATGTTATGATGGAATCGATATAATGACCAAGACATTGAAAATTTCAATATGGATGACACTAGGGATCTTTGTTTCACTTGATGTGCATTACTATTTAATTTGAGTCTATATACAGCTCTGGTAAGTGTGGTAGCAATACATGCGCGGGATTATATACCCACCGAAAGAGAAGTGAAAGTTAACCGAACTAACTCTTCATTCTTCCGGGCATGACTCATACACCGAAATAAATGATCATAACGCACTAGAGTCTTCCGAATTCTGACCCCGACTGTTCCGGGTCTCCTGACACACTGATTACGCAGTAGTTGCGCTGAGTCTAAATTAAACACGGAATCAATAAATACGCAGTATATTAGTTGCTCTGGCGCGCCTTCCGGGATGATCAAGTCTCTTCCTTATGCACGAGATCTACTCGTAGCGCTTCCGGGCGCTATATTATTACCATGTATTATTACAATATCATCCGTATTTTTATGCTCGATTCTATATTCTTTAGAATTCTTCTCTACTAAAACGCCTTCCTCACCATACATGTCATGGTATGGTCGCTACATCAATCGAACCTTATTTCATGGTTCAGAATTCCGATCAAGGCACTACTGCTGATGTGACTTGAATAAAGGATTAACACTTGCTCTAAGCGACTATACCTATACTGCGACATCGAACGTTGCTTCGACGCGACAAGTTACTTGCTTTCATGGATGCCTTATGTTGACAACTGCTGATTCTCAACGGATAACCAATCCTTTTCTGACAGTAAGGTTACTTTAATCTACTTCATTTATTATGTTATAAACATTGTGGTTATTAATGTAAGAAGGGAAGAGTTTCCACCTCAAAGGCGTACATATATGATGTCAGGAAAAGTCGCCCTAATTTAGAAACACAACTCATCCCCTCTCCCCTCGCGTAAAGAGTAAGGTGTCAAAGATTATAATCAATAAAAATCTTGATTTGATGTTCAAAGAAAAAAAAATATTGCAGTTCCTAGACATCTGGCGTTGCCAAGTACAAAATAGTTCTCATTCCCCATAAATTCTATTTAAAACTATTGTATAAACCAGTGAAAAAAATAAATTCTGACTTTAGAGGGATTCGATCCCTCGCCCTCTTTATATTTAAGTCTAGTACCATAGCCACTGTACCAAAGAAATCCTATTTATACTGGCTTATAGGGGATCCATATATCTTTCGATCAATTTATATCATGATACATGACTTGAGTGTTAGTTTAGCTTTCTATGATAAAATAATCCAGATTTAAATAGGTGCCGTGCGTTGGAATAAAATTCAATGCCTGTATGTAGTAAAATATAGCTGTATTTTAGCTTTCTGGGAAAGGACAATTCATATTTAATTATAGGTGCCGTACGTTGGAATAAAGTTTAACTGCTGGGAGCATTTTAGGCTTCTCATCGTTATTATTATTATTATTATTATTATTTTTCTTCTGTATTTTTTCCGGCGTCTGGCCTTATTCAATTGAACGTAGACTTAAATGTGGTCCACAATGAAGCATATATACATAAAAAAGAACTGCGATGTTCGCTTTCGTTTAAATTTGTTATAAGGAAGTTTGATGGCCGATCCTTTCGTACAAGAACGTATGAAACATTAAGCGAAAGCTGCTCGGTATTCAATCATTAGCCCTATCATTCAATTCAACGTAGTCTTAAATTAAGTCCACAATGAAGCATGTACGCATGCACTATAATAATTTTTTTTTATAAGAATGTTTGATGTCCAATACTTCCGTACAAGAACCTGTGAAACATAAGCGACGAAAGCAGCTTGTCAACCACGACGTGTTTGTAATTGTAAACTAACACAAGACAATTACAGAAAAATTATAATAGCTATATATGGCTTTCACGAAACAATCTACCTCTTAAAAAATATTCGTTATCATGTAAAACTGCTCATTATTTGTAGAGGACCGGCATTAGGGTCTAAGTCCACTTCCTTCACTGACTTTAGGGCCTCGTCCAAGGAGTAGAAATAATGTAATGCTAAAGAAGAATAGAAGATAAATCGCTTCTTCGCGCTTCTCTCGTTTTCAGTAATAAAAACAAAGCTATTGGACGACATAACGATTTCTGAAGTACGTAAGTTAGGGCTATAAGTAAAAAAAAAAATGAAAAATTAGCTAACATAAGCTTTGTGTAAAGAAAATTAAACACGTATATTGCCGCACACAAAGAACCCTCGTCAAAGAAAACTAGGGAAAAAATATGTTGCATGCTTGGAGTATATATATGCAGCGTCGGGAAGCTTTCAAAAGGCTATTATTTGATTATTAAAATGGTTCTTTCATCTCTTTCAAGAAACATCTGCCCATCGAATGTAAAAAAGAAAAAAGAACGTTGGGCGTTTATTGATGCGTATTCAGTAATATAAAGTACGCTTTTAGACTAACAATTGGGCCAACAAGGCATAGACAGCTAGGACCACGCACACTGCAGTATAAGAGGTGCGCCAAGAAGGCAATAAGAAAGGATGACGGCGCAGAAGCGGATAGATTCTGCTCCTCTAGGATTTGAAATGCAGAAGATAGAGAATCGTCTTGTCAGACCAGCAGAGAAATCCGTGTGATAAAAGTTGTTGATGTATAAAATGGATAAAAATAATGAATTTGTCAACGCAACATCAGAAACCGAGCATGTTAAAGTGCTGCCAGTGTTTATGGATGCATTATTAGCTTATGGTCACCTTGTCTGCGCTTTGTTAGGAACGCCAATAAACCTAATAATCATCCTGTTCATCGTTTTTTGCCGTCGCCTACGTCGTCAGCCTCGCAACATAATTTGGATTGGCATTAGCCTCTCAAACATTTTCGTACTATTCATCAATATCTTAGAACTTGCTGTGTTTCTCTGCCCTGAAGGTACGGAATTGTGTTGTGTTCGATTCTTTTTTAACGGATTACCCATCGCCACTCTTCTTATGAATTACTTCTTTTCCCTAGTTGAACGTTACCTCTCTATGTTTCACTTACTTTGGTACCGTCGTTGCGTGACGGTCCGCTTAGTGAGCGGCATCCAGTTAGCCGCTTTCGTCCTGTTACTATTTCTAATGAAGTCTCACTACATTTTTGGTCTCACGGAAGTTAAGTGCACCGTGGTTCATCCGTTGGACAGAACAATTTATTTCGTTTTCACCACATTTTTCCTCATTCTCTGCTTTTCCGGTCAACTAACTCTTTACAAAATGATAAAAAAACATCTGAAGATTCCCGGTACCAATGAAGATCAAAATACTAATGGAGGTATAAATACTACTAAAAATGCTCCAGGAGCAGCAACTGCAACAAGCAACATTCAACAGAATTTTCCTATTACTGCCCCTCCACCTGAAAGAAACGAAGAGCCTAATATCGCACCAGATGAGGCTGTTAGGACATTACTATTACTATCAAATCAAACCATTATCAAACAAAACCACCAATTTGTGAAAATTCGAGACCAGATGGTGAGCCGATTGGAATTGGAAGCTACTCGAAATGTAATTCTTAATGTTGGACTTTTGCTACTCTTTGGTTCAACATGGATCACCTCTGTTGTTTTGACCATGATCTGCCAAGCCTACACCATTGACACGGATATGGATGAAGAACAAAAGTTAAAAGCAGTTGTCGAACAATGCAGCCCGTATCAATGGGCCATATCTTACACGAGGCTCATATTACTGTTCGCTCACTCATTCTATCAATCGATCTGTTACGCGATTCGAAGCAAAGAATTCTGAACAATGTTAAGCGCGTATTACCCGAAGATATAATAGCTGCGCTTTGGCCAAAGAATACGTAAGAAATATTAGTCATCACCCGCATAGAATGAGGAACATCTACCGACCTAGTTATATTAGGGCAGCGGCCTGCCCGACTGAGATTTTAGTTTGAGCACTCACAGATAAGTGAAGAACAAGTCAACTCTTTTGCTCGACAACAAAACAGTTCTATGGAGTAGGCAAGATGATAAAATGAAATTAATTTCAACTTGTAAAGGAAACGTCAACGGAGCATCTTTTTATACCTGCACCATAACCCTACATGTACCACCCTACATATACTACATGTATCAAATTTCTTTCCTTTACTTATTTTATAAACAGCGGGATACATATTAGTTTTTTAAACATATATTTTCCGACAAGATTTTATTAAAATTGCATTTTACTATTTCGGTGTATGTTATTATACGGTTTATTATTGATTTAATGTTTGGTGTATTATAGTCAACGTCCCACATGTTTGTAAGGAAACATATCAAGTAATCCTTTTTCGTTCTCTTTATTTATTTGATATCAGACATTCATAGCTATATCTATATTAATAGGCAATGTTCCGGCGATGTCGCTATCCCTTGGGATCCCACGGGCTAAGGGTCTCCTCGATCCAGGTGGATCAGTTCCTCGAAAGGCCGTACGGACAAAACGGCCAGTTCGATTTAGATGAAAGAGCTACTACATTATGCCCTGTACAACATTGTAACCAGCAAATGTATTTGAGTAAAATGCCAACTGTTACGGCGAGAACCTCTTAGCTCTCTATGTGTTTGTAAGTTTCCCTAATTGGCCCTACGTTGTCGCTTTTAGAGGTGTTGTATATCGTCTGCTTTGACAGGCGTTTTCACCAGTCACGTTCATGGCTTTGTGGATCCTATATTTTATTTCCTCATCTGTACATCTATCTTCTGAGTCTCAGTCTCACTACATCTTGTGATTCCATTTCGCCACGAGGGGCTCATTATCTTGTCCCCTCGCCGAGGAAATGTGTATCATACAGATAGACTGAATACTTCTTATTGGCTACTCCTCTCCAATAAATTACAGCTTAAGATAGCATTTCAACTAGTCTAGTCTTCATTCTCATCCGCTCAATTTACTCTATCAGCCATTGCACCAACTTTCTTCACGCGATGGAAAAATATGAATTGATTGTAATTTTAGCCCCTCTTTCCATAGTGCTTTACCAATATTTAATATTAAAAATTAATTTGGGCATTAACTTTCATCATTAACTACGTCTAGTTAGTTAATAAGCTAAGAATCTAAAAAAAGTTGGTTAATTGGTTTTTTTAATGCGCTTCAATCCTTAAAATTTATTACAAATGTGTGCTATAATATCTCGATACATTTTTCTTCTGACTTTAACGGTTAAAGGGATGCGTATGAGGATTTTGTGGAAATTTTGGGTTTGGTTAAAAGCAAATGTAGTTGTAATGTATCTGATCGATTTCCCGTAAAACAGATCAAGTTTTTGTCCAAAGTGAAGATTACAAGTTTAAGATTTAGTTACAATACGATGTAGCTTCATAACTTGCTTAATCACCAAACCAAACTTGTAAAAACAACAGTTTGTCAGTTTCCCCGTATCTTCGAACCTAATTAATATTCAATGCTGTGATACATCAACTTTCGATTTAAATCAATTCTCGTTGATTTATTGATTTATCTCTTTTTTTTATTTTTTATTTTTTGTATATGAATCTTAAGTGAATGCAGGAGAAGTTGGCACGGAAATTTAATCGATCGAAGAGGCAAAAACCACCATAAGATTTCAAAGCCTGACAGGTATTCTAAGAAACAATAAATGGTACTTGGAGGATGTTAAACAGACGCCGACTACGGGGCCCCTTATATAAATGTTTACACAAGTATTTAGTCTTCGGTTTTAATCCTACCTTTTCAGGGATTTCCCGCATCTAAATAATTCTAAATAACTTTGCGCATTTTTTTTTTCTAAAATTATGAACCTATTTGTTTTAGAGTTAAACTTTACCACTAGATGTCGTGCACAACTAGATGTCGTGCACAAGATATGTGCACAAGAAAAAGTAGAAAATCAATTTTTTTAACGCACCTATCGCTTTCAGCGCTAGGAGGTTCCGAAGGGATCGTATTAATATTTGTGATTAATAATACAGCACATGCACAATCTGATCTATCATGATATGAATGACTTTTATTCCAGAAATAGGACTGATCGGTAGTCACCTATCTTGGCGTGTGCTTTTTTTTGCTGATATCATCACAATGAGCGAACTCGGCCAAAATTACAGACAAAGTTTATTCCACGAGTTCCACGAGTTTCCAAATCAAATCAATTGGCGATGCCATTCTTACAAAGTGGTTTTGGCGAATGTCAAAGAAATATTGTTCTATAGACTCATCGCTCAAGACTTATTATACCTCTATTGTACCGTAATTGACAGCAATGAATGGAACATCACTTTTTTTATGATGTTTGAGAACACGCCAAACATCACATTAAAAAAAGTTAACATTGTAGATTACATATAAAAATTTAAAATATGAGCATTTCAAAAGTAAGCATAAACTCTCACACTTAACCAGGAGTTTTAAACTTTTTTTAAAGCGAAGAATTATTCTAAAATCAGAAAGCAACATAGGGAGGGATGTTGGTGTATGTATGTTTCGATTTTTACTTTTTTCTAGTATCATAAAGTTTAAAGACTCCCCCCTCCCTTCCCCCTAGCTTTAGAAGAAGAATGGGCTATTGCACTTGTTTTGTTTTTTTTACTTCGAATGATGATTTGAGGAGGAGGACAACTGGGTATAGAGATAGTAGCATATCAATCCTTTATTTTTTAAATCAAAAGGAGTTAGACCGGTATAAGCCTATTGCGGAGTCCATTGAGCAGATTGCAACAGAGAGGCAAGAGTGGGGGTGGGTGGGGGATTATAGAAATATAATCCTTAGAAGGAATATATTTAATAAAACTAGTTCAACGTAATAAACCTCTGCACAAGGCGCGATTCGGACTCCCACTAACCAACTTCGCTGAAAATAGTTTGTTGGTTAAAATTTACCTGCCATATCAAGTGAAAACTTGAGAAAATTATCCATAACTCTCTGCATGTAATAAGCTACCGGTACTTAATTACCACAATTAGATAATGGATGAGCCAAGATTTATTTCCTACAATATTAATATGCTGATTTCAAAGACTGTCATCAAATGTTGACAATATAAATCTGATTTATCTTGAACCTAAGTAAGTTAGTACTGTTATTCTAACAGAATGCCACTCACTAAGTGAACCGTCACGCAACGACGGTACCAAAGTAAATGAAAAATTGAGAGGTAACGTTCGACTAGGGAAAAGAAGTAGTTCATAAGAAGATTGGCAATGGGTAATCCATTCAAAAAGAATCAGACGCGACACAATTCCGTAGCTTCAGGGGAAAGAAACAATGTAAGCTCTAAAATATTGATGAGTAAAATTAAAATGTTTGAGCAGCTAATGCCAATCCAAATTATATTGCGGGACTGACGACGTAGGCGACGGTAAAAAATTATGAACTCACTGATCATTAAATTTATTGGCGTTCCTAACAAAGCGCAGACGAGGTGATCACAAGCTAAAAATATATCCATAAACACTGGCAGATTAGCAGGCTCTGATGCTGAGGTTTCTTTGATATATAGACCCATTAATTGTATCCATATTTTCACGCCAACAACGTTTTCTCATGGATGCCTCTGGTCTTATATGAGCTCGAATCTCGAATGTCTTTCTCCTGCATTTTTAATGTTCAGAGTGCTCGGTCCTAATGGTTTATGCCTTGTTGGCCCCATACGTTTTCAAAAGCGTAGTTGGAATTATCGGTTACGCATCAATGCATAGCGTGTTTATTCATTCGATGGGCAGATGTTTCATGAAAGAGATGAGAGAACCATTTGAAAATCTAAATTAAAGCCCTTTGAGCTTCCCGACGCTGCATATATATGCTGTAAGCATGCAAAATGCTTTTTTGTCTTGTTTCATTTAAAGATGGTGTTTTGTGTGTGGCAATATACATGTTTAAGTTGCATTACATGAATTCTGTATTTCAATAGTGGGGAAAATGAATCTTTTCCCTTTCATTTTTTAAAATTTATTATTTATTTGTATCCCTAACTAATACATTTTTAAACCGTCCAACAGCTCTTTTCCATTAGTGGGAATGAGAGAAATGCTAAACGCGCGACTTCCTGTTCTTCAGCACTAGCCCGATTATCAAGTGAACATCAGTTCAAAAATATGATTTTTTCCGTAAGGGACGGTCGGCCATAAGAATGCACGTAAAAAAGAGGGTCGTACTTAATAACTTCCTGGATTTTGCATGCTGATGGCTAAAAAGTAATTTGAAAGATAGATTAGCTTTTTGCTCTCACGGAATAAATCATAAAAAATTCCAGCTCCAAAACTCGTTTTTTCCCGAGCCAAAATTCGGAGGGAGCTTTTACACACGCGCTTATGGGACCAAGCGCGGCGTACTTAATAATTTGGTGGCTACTGGATAGGCGAGCTATTATTTTTTTTGGTGTGTGTGTATATATATATATAAAGGAGTATCTCAGTGCAGAAAATAAGTTTTTCTTTAATTGCATTATAACAATCGCGTGCATCCTCTTATACCATGGGATTACCTTTACCGCTTTTTCCCAACACAATATGCTCAACTGATTCTTTTAAATTTATATAATTATATAAGCTGAATAATACGATAATTTAACTTTCTGATGCTTCCAGTACCTACTTACCTCTCCTGACACTATATTCATCGTACCTTATAGCCATAATTATTTGGCCTATTACAATGATTATGAAGTGAGATGTATATTATCCCTGAGGGTTTTGCTTTAGCAAATAACCCGACAGGTAACTAATAAATGTAAAAGCCCCAAGGGCCTGGACAGGGACTCTGAGCTGTTTAAAGCTAAAAAAATATTACTGCTGGGGAGTGCCTTTTCTCTGAAAATAGTCAATAGAACTGCTTCATATTACACCAAAATGATGATAAAATCAAGTTACATCCGGTGACGGCGGCCAAAATTTAATTTTATTAAGCAAAAAATTTGCATATTAGTTAAAAATGGCGCCTAAAGGTGGCGTTGTCGATTTACATGTGATAAGTGATAGAATTACTAATTAATTTTTCCTTAATGATAAAATAAAGTCAATATGTTGGTTTTCATTGGGAAATGGTACTATGAAAAATTGCTTAATGAATGTTATGTAATCAATTGAAATCAATATGAAAATAGTGCTGTAGGACTCGGGATCGCTCCCACAATTAGCGTGATTTTTTTTTCCTCGGCTGCATGTTAATTTTTATTTTGAGCTATCATTATAATATATAGATCAATAGATCAATGCCAAAAAGCGATTAATTACTTTTTTTTATGAAGTAGGTAATTAAAAAGAATATCATGTTGCATCAAAATAATACGGTAAAAATATCCACGGTAAAAATATCCCCATTAAAACGACGTCTACAGTCTAGTGGATTAAGACGTCAGGTACGTGTCCAGTTAACACGGGTTCAAACCTCTTGACATGGATCACATATTTCTTTTATTATAAATTTGCATAAGCTTTTTTAAAGCTATATATTAATTGGCTTTATCTACTGATGATCTAATGGCGAATAAAAAGATGAAAAATGCGTATTTAATTTTGTCCATCTATTTTGTGACGTATTTTCGTGTACGCATAAAAAAATGTTTAAAATTATGAAAATGTTTCCAAAAACAAATTTAATGAAGATGTTTTTGACAACACACATAAAAAAACTATTTTCTTGCTCTTATTGAGATAGTCGAAAATTCTCTATCCCGGCAAGCGACTGCGACCTTGCCGAGGGCAAGCGGAGCAGGAGTTTGCCGGGACACCTTCATTCACTACTTAGGCCTATATTCTGCTCATAGTGCTCGTAGTGACATAATCATCATGATCTTGTTAAGTGACACAGACTTGATGCATTACTTTATTATTATTTATAATTCGTAATAAATTGCGGTAATTATGTAAAAAACGGTGATAGAACTATTAATAGGGTTATTGATTAATTAAAGAATATATAGTTTAAAATAAAGGTCATGAAATTCATAATATACTCTAATTGATGCATACACAATTAATAATTATAAAAATTTGCTGTAGAGCATTATGATCAAAACTTATGATTTTTAAAAAGATTATGTATGTTGTAAAAGTAATCAATCTTAACCAAATACCCGAAGGCTGATAATTCATGATCTTGTAACTCTAAACGAGATGTATAACCCCTATCTAAACGATTGCTTACAAAGTTAAGTTGTACTTGTAATAGAGCCTTAGAAATAAAACAACAATGCGCACATACTGATGTTAGTTTATTCAACTTTAACAATGTTTTAGTTATCTCACTGATGTTATAAAACAACGGGATTGACAAATCAATTACGATTTCAAAATTTCGAAGATTCAAAACAAAATCTATCTAAAAACATTTTTTTTCAGGATTCATATTAAGGCAACGATTTTTCTTGCAGTTTCACGACATTTTGTCCTAAATTTTGGGATGTTTTTTTGTCCTAGGATCTGATTTTTTTAAGATTTCACTTTTTCAGCGATGGAAATACGCTCCATAGTACCGCGAGTGGCATTGACGCGTAATATGTATGCTAAAAATAGACCTAGCTTACTGCTAATCAAAATGAAGCTCCCGGAAAAAAGAGCTAGCCTATAGAATCTGATGCTATTAGGTCCAGTGATACGGACCTAAACATTTTGCCCTTGTTATATTATTAACAAATCTTTCTAATATAAGTAGAGAAGGTTAGGTAGAGAAACTGTAAGAGATTAACTTGTTTCCGTAGAGAAGCTACAGATGTCGAAATAAGCATCGATGGAGGCAAATGACATGTCGATCAGTATTCGACGAAGACGAACAATGATTACTAAGATTAATTTTACATTTATCGCCCTTCCACACCAGGCACAGCTGAGGTGACAGGAGGCTAAATATGTACCGGAACTCATGTACACCAATAACTTCTGCTGAAGTCGTATTCACGAAAATGCCATTTGTATTAAATACTTGGGCACTGCAGCTGGTTTACCAGAGATGACTAGAATCTCTATTCTCTATAGGAATGTTAACACCTGTTTCTCTTACTGCATTTTAACGTAAAAAAAGGATTAGCGGAAGCTTTTTGATTATTTTACGTCGCAACACGCTGCAAATGCGCACCACCCATCCGTACTATGAAATACTACCGAATTTTACTCATGCCTATATATAATTAACACACGTCACTCGCCAACGCTTTATTAGGTATAAATGTTATCTATTAAATATATTCGATACCTCAATTTAATTTGCGGTAATGAAGCTTATCGTATCCCATTGTATGTTACAATATGATATAATGGGTATAATAAAAGTTTTCAATTTTCACCACAAGCACTTTTACTTACACTTAGAAAAATTTTCTCAGTTGAGTTGAAACGAGCTCAAGTGACAGATCACAGGAAGACTTTCATTACGGGTGCCTCTTTCAAAGAGTTTTTATTATGACTAGAACCGTTTACATATGTTTAAAGAGAAATAGCGCACATAGTTCACAGATGTTTAAAAGGAACCCAATGGGAAACTTGATTGTTTTTAAAGAAGCAGCAGCACTTGTAACTTTGTATATAAAATAGGCCTTAATGATTCAACCGAAAGGCGTTATCGATTAGGTCTCGACTCTCATCCCAGACATACATTAAAGAGCTCAATCGGGATCTTATTGTGCATAGTAGGATTAATGGGGATTAAAAAAAACAACAATAAACACAGAAATATTCATATAAAAAGAGAAGGAGGGGCGGGAGGGGTAATCATGTTGTAGCGTACTGATCGTTTGTGCCGAAGTATATGTAATAGAATCCCGCCGCTCGGCCCACTCCGATTTATACGAGTACAGATGCGATAACAAAAATACGAATACGGATGCGGGTACATAAACAGGGTAAATGTTTTTTTTTTTTAAATATAATCATTATTTGAAAATCATTTTTTAAAAATAAATTCAATACACTGAACGAAAGAGAGTATAGTGTTTTTTTCGTGAGAATATGTGGAACCAGGAACCTTGAGAAAGTCACGAAAACTTAAATCAGTAGATTAACCAAATTAAACATAACATAACCATATACTTAAACCATTTTAAACATAAAAATTCTTGCACACAAAAACACTGTATATTTTTTTGTCACAAATATATGTTCGCAAACTAAATCCTGTTTAATCAGTAATTTTGAGAAAGAAAACCAAAAAAATCGGTTCGTTTGCTGATTGACATTGTAGTAGGTGCATGGAATGATGCTGCGTTGCTGTTTTCTTAAATGCATGTACAGTATCCTTCAGTGAAATGTGCCACCCCGATATGAGTGGTGGAAAACAAAGGCCAATCCGAAAATTTTGTTTTCCTATGAATGATTTTCAATAGGACAGTTCACAGGGGGGAAAAATCAAAGGACCAATAAATAGCAACGACCTTGTCGTCGGATTGGTCTTTGTTTTCCACCACTCATGCCGGGGTGGCACATTTCACTGAAGGATACTGTACAGTACATTCTGACGACGAAGATACTCGAGCGAGAGAAAAATGGGCGCTATGTGACATTGAAAAATGTGTTCTGTAAGCTGGTATGAGCAAGCGTATGAGCCCAGGAATCCATCATGAAAAAAGTCACATTAAGTGATCATCTGGGTATGGCTGAAATTAAATACTAAAGAGATGCAGTATTTATTAAACCAGATGCTACAAATGATGAAAGCAAAGAAAGATACTAAGCTCATTATTTCTTACCTCGAATTCTTGAAGACGAGTTGGCTTGAACCTCAAATGCTGAAAAATATATATTTACTTTAAAAAGACCAAAAGATGACACATTATTGTTTTATTATCTTACCTTTTGCCTCGCCTACAACATAGAATTGTCTTGTTGTCGAACATTGGCATTGACTTCTCCATTTCTCTGTGGGTGTTCAAATCCCAGTCGGGCACGCGGCTGCCTATTATACCTAGGCCTGTATATGATCCTCATTCTCTGCGGGTGATGCCTTATCTTTCTTGCGGATTCCTTAGCCCAAGCGCATTCATTACGTCTCTGGATATGAGCTTGATTTGGTTCAGTAAAAAAGTCTTTGCTTCGAATTACGTAACAGATTGACTGATAAATTGATTGAGCAATCAGTAATATGAGCCTTGTGTATGAAATGGCCCAGTGATACGGGCTGCATTGTTCAACAACCGCTTTTGATGTTTCTTCTTCATCCATATTCTTGTGAATAATATTTGCTTGGCAGATCATAGTTAAAACAATAGAGGTGATCCATGTTAAAGCAAAGAACAGCAAAAGTCTAATATTAAGCATTACATTTCGAGTAGCTTCCAATTCCAATTGGCTTACTATCTGGTCTCGAATTCTCACAAATTGATAGTTCTGTTTGATAACAGTTTGGGTTGATTCTACTTGTAATGCCCTGGCAGCTTCTTTGAGTGCGGTGTTAGTCTCTTCGTTGCTTTCAGGTGAAGGGGAAGTAATAGGAACATCCTGTTGAATATTGTTGCTTGTTGAAGCTACTACGCCTCCAGTTTTATTAGTAGTATTTATAATTCCATTAGTATTTTGGTCTTCATTGGTACCGGGTACCTCCAAATGTTGTTTTATCATTTTGTAAAGTGTTAGCTGACCAGAAATTACGAGGATGAGGAAGAAGACGACAAATACGAAATAAATTGTTCTGTCCAAAGGATGAATCACGGTGCACTTGACTTCTGTGAGGCCGAAAATGTAGTGAAACTTCATAAAAAATAGTAGCAGGACGAAAGCGGCTAACTGGATGCCGCTCACTAAACGGACCGTCACGCAACGACGATACCAAAGTAAGTGAAACATAGAGAGGTATCGTTCAACTAACGAAAAGAAGTAGTACATTAGAAGGGTGGCAGCTGGCATTCCATTAAGAAAGAATCGAACGCGACACAATTCCGTAGCTTCAGGGTAGTGAAAAACCGAAAGCTCCAAAATATTGATAAGTAAAATGAAAATGTTCGAGAAGCCAATCCCAATCCAAATTATGTTTCGCGGCTGACGACGTAATCGACGGTAAAAAACGATGAATAGGATGATTATTAAATTTATTGGCGTTCCTAACAAAGCACAGACGAGGTGACCATAAGCTAAAAATGTATCCATAAACACTGGCACTTTAGCAGGCTCTGCTGCTGACGATGGATTGATAGAGTCGTTTTTCGTATCCATTTTCACATCAACAACTTTTTACGACGGCCGATGAATGTGGTCTGATATGACGAATCTCTGTCTCTTGTATTTGTAGTGTTAGAGAAGCAGAATCTTTCCGCTTCTGCGCCGTCATTTCTTACTTCTTGGTACATCTTTTACTGTATAGTGCGACGCCCAATAATTAATCAATAACTAATAAGTTAGGGTAAAAACGTACTTGGAATTAGACTACTTTATTCTATTAACGCAATTTTTAAACATTCAATCGGCAGAAGTTCCATGAAAGACATGCAACAAATTAAAAAATCTATAAAGATCTTTTTGAATGGTTCTTAAAGCTGCATACCTGACTCGGAACATGCTATTAACGAACTTTTTTTAATGAGTATGATTTCTGTGATATAGTGCTTGCTCAAGTTTTAATGCACGAAAATCTGTATTTAAATAATAGAAAATCTGAATAGTTGCATTGTAATATTTTTGTGTTTTTATTTATAATATCATTATTATTGTATGCGCAATTACCAAAAATAATTTTAATTTTTTTCGCTATCAAGTGTAAAAAAAGCTGTTACCATTAAAGTATCAAAATTTTAACTTTGAATTTGTTAGAAACAATTGTTCACAAAACGGCAGATTATTTGCTGTTATCGGCGCTTCTGTTTCTTTTATTTCCCCTCTCCTCTTTCTATTGATCGAAATCCGACTGCCCTCTATCTAGATCACCTAGTAGATGTAGGTCGCCTAGTGATGTTCAGTAAAGTTTCGAATGCCATATACAGATATAGGATAAGGGGTATTTAAAACGGAGAAAATGAAATCTGAGAGAGTAGCCTATTGCAGAGGGATTAAAAAAATTGAACGTCGTAGGCACATACCGTTAAGTTTGCAATGCGATCAAACATCGCATGTTGCTGTGTGTGTTGTATATACAGTCAACAGTCATCATTCCTTCATTTGCATGATTCCAAAAGTATGCATCCTCTTTCCTTACCATTATTTCTATCATTCGCGACTGCCTTTTATATATCCATGACGAGCGTACGTACTTTCTTTATGTTCTACAAGTGATGCGATCTTTTCCGCTGTCACGTTCTTGGTTCGCTAACGAGGAACGTAGAACAGCATTAAATATGAACGAAGTTGACACGGAAATCAAGGCGCACTGGGAGAGGCTGAAACGATCACAAGATCTAAAAGCCGAACAGACATTCTAGGCTACGAGAAAAATAAGTGCCACTCGAACTGCAGGTTATAACTCACAGCATTCATTTGAGTGCATACAGATTAACTAGACTAACAGTAAAAGCAAATCCAAAATTGAAAGAAGAAAGAAGTGGCAATCGGTTTAGTATACGTGAGTGTCACCTCACTACTTTATTCATTTTTTTCAGGGTAAGAATCAGAATCCCATTGTATTGAAACAATTTTTTTCTTGGCACATCGTTTATATCGGCAATGTATAATACTAGTATAAAGCTATGTATTTCCACTCGTAATTTATACTCTTGATTAGCACATGTCACTTAAGAAAATAATTATACATTCAACTCTTTTAAATACAGGATAAAGCCTTGTTATATTTTAACAGCTCAATGGGGAATTCCCACCAAAAAAAAAGTTGAAATTTTATTACATGAATCGATAGAGAATCGAATTCTGATCAAGATCGCGCAGTCGGAAAAAATTAAAAAAATTAATTGATCTAGTTATAAGCGATTTACTGCGTGATTTTTCAAATTAAGCTCCTCCCACTTTCTTTCGCGCGGTTCGGCGGAGTTAGGGGAGCGAGTAGCCGTTTAGCCTGAGGGGCTCAGCTGTCTGTACCAAAGCAAAACAAACAAGCAGACGATTTTTTTCTATTTCCATTGCTATTTTCAAATTTAATCTTTGCCTATTTTGGTAAAACAAAAATGGCACTAAAATTACTGCCTGGCTACGATAAAGCTAACTCTAATAACCTCCCAATCATTGATGTTGTTATGATGTATGAATGCATGGAGAGAGATAAACGATTCCAAGCTCCAGAAATTGCGAATGTCAAGTCGTTGAGAAGTCTAAAGGAGTCTTATGGAGAGGCGGCTATCGGTCATGTACAGGCTCGCAGAGAAGGCAACAAAGTTTCTGTCATAGCTGCTGTATCTCCTGAGCAAAAAGTTGCTAGCAAAAGCTATAAAGTTGAGATTATAGTTGATATTAAAGCTGGAAATGTAACATCAATGGGATGTTATGATTGTAAAAGTAGCAGAGGGGGATGTAAACACCATTTAGCTCTGCTTGCCTGGCTACATCGACGATCAGAAGAACCATCACCAACAGAAATCAGATGCTATTGGAAAAAAAGTGAGCTCTCAAAAGTTGGAAAGACTATGAAGTACATTGAAGCCTACAAAATGAAACCAAAGAAGAGGAAAGAGCAAGCAGTTTTGCGAAAAACAACCCCACCCGGAAGTTTCCTACTAGAAGTTTTGGATCATATCGAATTAAACATCGAAAAAGCCTCAAGAAAACCAGAAATTTTCCGTCATTTTCAAACGAAGCCAAACTGGTGGGACTGCATTGACCTTTATTCTCTCGCGCTGGACTTTATGGATCATACACAGTCTACCAACGCCGAAGATTTCTTGAAATTTTGTAGTGAAAAAATGATTCTATCTGCATGTGAAAAGGGAAACAGATTTACAGAGTCTCAGGCCGACAACAAACTCTGGCATAAGCTACGGTAAACAATATTTTAGTACTTCAAATAAAAATTTTAACCAGACAATCATCTAATAACTTTATACTTCCACCATTTCAGTTTTGCCCGATGTACTGCTTCTTTACTTCATCAGATATCGGTTTGCAAAACATCCGATGGATCCTTAGTAAACACCTTATTTGGTGCCAAAATTATGGAAAACAAAGCCATGGAAAGGGGAAAGCGACTAGAAGGAGAGGTGCTAAAAGAGGTTGAGAAGAAGACAAATCAAAAATTCAGGCGAAGTGGTCTTATCCTTGACCCATCACTGCCCATTTTTGGTTCATCTCCCGATGGCATAAATGATACATCAGTGGTGGAAATAAAATGTCCATTCACCGTCAAGTCAAAGAAGAACTACATCAAATCATCTGGCGCAATATCAGATAAATGTCTAGCACAGATTCAACTACAAATGCACATGACAAAGCGTCAATCTGGATTTTTCTGTGTCGCCTCTCCATCATTTGAAAAGGATCGAAAAGTTCAAATCATCAATGTTCCTTATAATGAAGAACTAGTTGAATCATTGCTGGCCAAAGCTCTTTCCTTTTGGAAAACAAACATCGCACCCATTCTTCTATCTTGAACATTGTGTATTATTTGCAATAACGATGTAATCTGTATTTTCATTTCACAGAATAATACAACTTAGAATGTATAAATTAGTTCGATGAATTTATTGATATACAGGATGAAAGAGTATCACTTAATGATGGCCGATTGCAAGTTTACCAAGCCACAGATAGCCCTCATGGCAAAATCAATGTTATGGACTGATTGAATCGGAATACAAGCATGGGGAGCAACATATCGAAACTCGCGAACGCGCCTAATAACTCGTTCAACATGAATGCGGATTCCAGAAACTCTTCTAGAAAAGTAAACCTCTTCTACCGTTGGCTGTACATCCGCAGAAACACTTGGGGGACGTACAAGCTTGCAACCATTTTTTAAAAGCTGCTCCTCGATTCTCTTGAATCCTCTATCAGCGAGAACGGTAACAGGAGCTCTCTGAGATAACTCTTCAAGAAAACCACCGGCAATCGTAATGGCTTCGTCGGCGATCCTACCACTATATCCAATAGATATGTACGTTATTATTCCGTTTGGCGTAACACTGATAAGGAACTTGATAGTGTTGGTATTTTTATAACTTGACCATGTTAACGCTTGAAGTAAGACACTGCCAGGTTTTTCCATCTCAATTTCTAAACAGTCAATGACACTTTGAATATCCCGAAAAGTCTTTGATTTCCTAAATGAAATAGGGAGGGCTCTTCTAATTGAACTTCTACTCGGCCATACGATAAGCTCAGCTAAGTGATCGGACACAAACGGCAAAAATCTGTTAAATAAACGAGAAATGCGTGATTTACTAGAACCAAACGCGTGAGATAATACAGTAAATGACTCGTTCATCTTTAATTTACGAAGAATGATCATGACGACATCTCTCTTATCAAGCCCATTGGTTCCTAATTTCATCTCTATTTTGTAGCTTAATAAGTCCAACAATCCAATCCATTCCCGATCCAATCCAAGATAAATTCTAGGATGCTTCAACATCAGCTCTCGAGTTATTGCAAGAATCGTTTCTTTCGAGTTATTGGAAGACGAGACAGATATATCTTCATTTGGAGAAGAATCGCTAGAAGTTGTCATCGTTGACAAGCGGGATGACTGTAAAGTCGTCAGTTCCTCACTTCCGTAGCTGTCATCAAATTTCAGCCGTTTGGAAGATCTGCGCGGCTTAGGATGGAACGTCTCATCATGGTTGACCGAAGGCGATGACTCTTTTTCGGTTGAAGGAGTGCAGCTTATTTCCCATTCTGATTGTGCTTTTTTGCGTGATTCTGGCGTGTGGACGCTAAGATCGAGACGAGTCCGTTTGGGCGTTGAAGTCAGAAAGCCTAGGCTCGGGCTGGTGAAAGGCGATTTCCTTTTTACTGCTGCACCATGTTGTAACGAAGATGGAGCCAGACGTTGCTGGTTTACTATAGTATGTTGTGTAGTGCGAGGTGAAGCAGTAATGGTCACCAAAGAGAAAGGTGAATCCGTAATAGACCAGCTGTTTGGAGGTGGTACAAACTTCGTTTGCAAAGGCGGAGAGAGAAGATAGATTTCTCGTTCATTAGCTTGTATGCCAATGCTCCTTGTCTCTGTTAGTGTATGGTATGACAGTTGCGTCGCCACGGAAACACAATCCTTTTTATCTGCAATAAATAAAAATATTTAATTTAATTAAATATCAGCATATTTAAGTATTAAGCCCTACCAAAACGGAGAGGTTGTCCACCTTGAATTTTAGCTTGGCCAGTTTCTCGCTTTGAATTTTCATTGTTTTCCATGTTCTGGGAAATACCGCCTTTAAAATTTAATTTTAAAAAATGGATTTAGAAAAACAAGATTTCAAATTTTATTTTGAGGAAAATTTATTTAAGATTCCAAATAAGATTTGGAAAATTTGAAGTTTGTTACCAGTTATTTGCGAAACATTTCCACTATCAAGGGCTATAATGCCGTCTTCCATAAGGCTTTCCAGTGCATTGCTGTTAGGAGAAACATCCAAGAATGTTTTCTCTCCTAATTTTAAATAGAATCAATGTTTATAGTTAATTATATAACCCACACCAAATTGTAAAATTTAGAAGTACCAGAAGTTACAGGAGGAAAGAGAAAGCTCTGTTGCTCATAAGGTTCTCTAGGAGCTGTTTGTGCTTCTTCTGCATCAACACTCTCTGACGGCACTAAAAATAAATTATGGATATCATTAAAATTATTAAAACTACAATTAAATTAATTTTGTAATTACCATTGATAACATTCACTTGTTCTCCATCATGTAGATGATTTGGGCTAACATAGTTTTCATCACTCATGTTGGCAACATGGAAAGATTTCTGCACACTGTGTTCGATAGCAAAGGTTGGCTGGAAAACTTCTTCTATCGCAACAGGTGAAAGTTTCAAGTTCTGACTTGGTATAGCTGCCACATTAAGAAAAGGTTTTCCTTGGGCTTCTTTTACTCTCTTCTCCTCGACAATACTTTCCTAAAATATCAGCAATGAAAGCAGTTATAACAAGTGTGTTGATAATTGTAATAAAAAATATATGTAATACTTCAAAATGATCTTCACAAACATATATTGGTGAGTTGGAATTTTTAATTCCAAGTAAGACAAGTGTTATTCCAACTGCATCCAACCAATCTTGTCGTCTCTGAGGTTGTTTTGGTACACCAAAAAATAGCTTGTCACACGTACGACTACTAGCCTTACAGAAAGGAACAATGCACTTTTTGTACTTCACCATTTTACAACAAAACCGATGGAAATTAATTTCAACGAGAGATCATCGGTTTACGTTTTCTAAACGTTGTTTACGAGCACTTTCAAACTGTCAATAAACTGGAGATGTGGGCTGCTGCTAAACAGCAATCTTTTGCTCTCGCGAATTCGGCCCTGGGGGCATTCGGCTACTCCTCTAAGTCCAGCCCCCTGAAAGGCCTCAAACCGCGCGAAAGAAAGTAGGAGGGGCCAAATTTGAAAATTTACCCAATAAAACGGGTATAAGTTGCGTAATTATCATTTTTTGTTAAGTAATATACACATAAAAATGATCACAAGAAAATTTGCTATCGATTAGAGCAAAAAAAATTTTTTGTGGGAATTCCCCATTCATGGTTGATTAAATTGACCATGTGAACTGCATCTTTGCTGGACACGTTTGCTGTCATCGTCTCATCGATAGCAAATATACATACTCTCATAATGATATGCTAACATGAGGTATATAATGTATAACAATATTGCCATAGCTTTAATCCTGCTTTAGTAGTTCTAATTTCCAATACATTCTACTTTATTTATTATTGTGATTTTTCTTATGGTCTCTTATCCTATCCTATATTTTTCTACCTTGATCATTACTATTTCCCCCCCCCCCCCCCCCCCCCCCGTCCCATCCAGTCGATACGAAGAGTGGATCTTGTTTATTCCTGCAAAATAATACATTAGAGTAGTCACATTAAGACTCCATCCGAGCTTGGCAGTACTCAGGCCCTATAGAGAAAGGGCTTAGAGGAATAGATCTCCGAGTCTCTTCTACCGTTGCGAGTTCAACAAATGGATCGATAACTAGATAACCGGATCAAGATCACCAAATTGTTCCCTATCAATAAATCTGTTGAATATCCGCAGATGGGGTTTAGGATGTATTCGTATGGATAATATAAGCAAAGTAGATATCACTTTTTACACAAGATAAGGGATTTTGAATCCAAAAAGTCTCTTAGAGAGAGCGACAGAGAGAATTTAGGGATTTGAACTAGTGAGAGAATGTACAAGGTTGCCCGTTATAATCTACCACGCCGAAGTTCAATAAAGTACTGTTCTAAATGTTGGAATTACAAACATTAACAAAAATAATAAGAGAGTAATGTTTCTAAATATGCGAACAATAGTAAAAAGAAACGGAAAACTGTTTCTCCTCTGTGATCGGTTAAGGTCGGAAAGTGAAACAATTCGGTGCGCATCGGGAAACCTGCCGCTTTTGCCATACCGTTGCTAGCCGATAACAAAGTAAATAATGTAAAGTTTTTCTATTCGTAAATCTGCGATGTTAACCCAAAAAAAGTGAATTTCTTGATATTTCATAGTTATTTATTTGGAAGTATGATAATTGAGACACATTTTATGAGATAAACTTAATACTCCTAACGAAAAGAAAGGGCAATTCCCGTTGAAAATAGCATTGTGTGGAACGTTGAGTGCTGGCTTGTCTATAGGTTCATTTTTCACGAGAAATGCAATCAATAAAATACACCAGGCGCCCTTCACAAATGTGCGTCGGAAAATATGTTCAATATTACTTCAAAATTCCATGTTTCATAGGACGCAATAGACTCAATCTCTATATAGGAAGAAGCGACTAAAAGAAAATAGGTAAATTTCGCTACAATTTTTTTTGCGGTGTAATCATATTAAAAACAATCAAATTACAGCACATAAAAATAATGATGTACAGGTCAGTCTGATTCCCATACTGTGATATTTCATATCTTCGAGCAAAAAAAAAAGTCGAGATTGTAGGTTCCACTAGTAATGCTCTGCAGCTTCTTCTGGTGCTATCATTTATTCACCGCTTCCGCTTCAAAATTATAAGACGGAGGTATTAAATTTGGGCCATACTGGTGAAATTGCTTTGGGAATGAATTGCCTCGTAGGATGAGTAGTATGGTATTGCTAGGTAGAGAATTAAGAAGAAAAAAACACTAATGTAAAACAGACTGTTCTATCTAATGGATGGTCAACGTTTGGCTTGACTTAATCGTGCCCGAAGATGTAGTGGGATTTTATCAAAGTAAACAAATAAAAGGATGACGAGGGCGTCCCTGTTATCCCATTTTATTCTAGACCGATGTACGACGAAGATGAAGATGTGGATGAAGATGAAGACGAAGATGTAGTGGGATTTTATCAAAGTAAACAAATAAAAGGATGACGAGGGCGTCCCTGTTATCCCATTTTATTCTAGACCAACTGCAGCAGAAACGCCCAAAAATTTGTGTTGTATAACAGACTGGCTGGTAGATGGAGGGAGCGATCAGTAATAGCTGCATTATAGTGCACGAAGTAGCCCAGTAGTCGTACCGTAGTAGATTGATAGTATGGTGCTAGCTAGCAGCATTATTTGATTTTACTTGTAAGTTGTAATGAACTTGATCGCTACAGCTTCTTCAAAAGACATCACCACTTAATAGGAAGAATGGAATAAAGCCGAAAAAGAATGGTTTGATCCAACGGATGAGCAACGTTACACTTGGGACTTTTCTCGATTAATAATACAACAGAAATGTCAAGAGAATGAATAAGGCGGACTGACTTGTAATACTATATGCTGAAGAGTCATTTGATGCTATAAAGCTGAGACAGGACAATATAGAACCGGATCGTGACCGTCAAATTGCATAATCGTTTTGTTTTTATAACAAACTGTTAGCGTACGGGACTAGCGTAGCATTGGCGTTGAGGATATTGACCCAGCTTAAGCATCCAGAATTACTGAAATCGAATGTCATCAAAACGATCTATTACATGTATAGAATTGGCGCCCAAATTGCAAGAATTCACAAAAAAAAAATAATTTTAGTACAAATATTATCTATATTAGTCTACAATATCGGCCTTTTTCCATTGACAAAAAACGGGCCTCACACTCGCAAATTCACTTTTTTTAATACGGAGAGAAATTTAAATTGGTCATGACGACATGTAATGAAACATAACATCTAATAACTAGCCTGATGGAAATAGAGGCTGCAGGATTTTTAAAAATTTGGTGGGAAGAAGAGTGGTTAGTGAATTTTGGGAACGTGATCGGAGCTTCTTTTTAGCTGCTGGATTTATTTCATCATTTTTTGTTTAATATTTTCAATTTAGATTGTCTACGATCAGATGAAAAAAAAAAAACTTCAAACTAAACATTCAGCATTATATTTAGTATAGTGTATTAAGTATTTATACGAATTTTTAGCTAATATATAGTAGAATGGAGCATATTTGTAGTAGTATTATCTATATAGATCTATACATGCAATAATGTTAGATCTACTCATTTTGGGGGTTTTTGTCTCTTCTTTCCCTGCTTTATTTCGATCTATACAGCGATGTAAAGCTATCTTCTTTGTGTGTCAAATACAATGGGTATAGCACTTTGGAAGCAATCGTATTCGTATCTCCAATTATATTTGACGTTTAAGACCCCCCGGCTACTCATTCATATTTTAGGCATACAATTTTTAAATCAGAAACGATAATCCAACCGGTATGATGTGAGTCAATTTCATTATTATTCCTTGTTATGATGTGTATTTGATCTATGTGTCCGAAACTGTTTTTCTATAGCAACGGAGATTGTGTGGTTTATGCCTTTTAGCACCCATCACTAATATATTTTATTAGACAGGTTCTATTCCGTTTCGACTAATGAAATCGTGGTCATTGTCACTATGAAATAGGAAAGTGTATTAACAGACTTGCTTTCAGTCCTCTTGAGGCAAAAGTCAGGTAAAGAACGCAATAATTGGCGGCCAATATTTCCTTATACAATGAAGATATCAACTATATTATTTGGAGTGATAATTCCATTATAGTGCCGGTCCAAATAGCGGGTCACCTGGAAAGAGCAACTTTCCAGAATAAAGCGGAACCCAAAAAGGTGTGCGCAATTTTCGGCAAAGTGATATAGTGAAGAAATACGAAAATCCTAAGTCTGTTGCGTCCCGACTTTTGAAAGATAAGGAGAAAAGTAAAGCAGCATAGAGCAAAAGAGTTCCATTGAAATCAAAACGCCCGTTTTATGAGGCTTGTCATACTGAACTTATTGAAAAATTATTTACTAGTGGATTATATATATATATATTGTTAATCATTCGACTATAGAAGAAGGGGCCTAAAAAATATGTCGGATCTTATTGAATGCCAGACTTTGATTGGTAACAGGTCTAAAGAAAAAAATATTACCACGAGCCGGTCAATAAAAAATTCTCTAATTTAAAAAATCAATTAACAGACAGCGTTATTAAAGTTTCCTTTACTGCCGCGGATTAGAAGCTCCGCCGCACAAGGACATCCGTCGTTTCCGTTCATAACGGTATCGACCACGTTCTACGTATATTCAAATCTATATGTAGCCTACTACAAAGATTGCCCAGGCCGGGGCACATTATCAGATTTATTCATCCATGTCAAACGCATTATTTCCTGGTATTAGGCCTACACGGCCTTACACGGTTGATCAGTCTGTGTTTTCAATACTGTTTCTACAGCAACGAGAATGAGACCGTGATGATGCGTATACGAGCATACCATTAGTCATTTACAGATAGGCCTAATAGCAAAGAATATATATAAATTACATACAAGACTTTTATATTGTTTGGACTTGGGATCGATTAAGAGCATACAGGTAATGTATATATCACAGAGCCTTTTTCTATTTGATCCTTAGTGCTGTTTTGGCAACAGTCCGACAAAGAACAATAATATAAGAGTACATTAATATATTCCGTTTGTGATGAGGATGGCAATGCTATTTTTGGGCTTAGTACTTAAAATTAGTTTGCTAATTATGCTGTGTCCTGAAGGTGGACAAGCTGCTGAATCCTCGGCTGAAACTCTCAATGGGAAGCATATCTTAGTTCTACCTCAGCCGGTATATGTTCCATTTTTTTAAAAAAAAGCTAAATTTTTGAATGGTATTTATTTTATTTTTTAAAATAGCTCAGTCCTATTATGACAATTGAGCGGAATGCGAGCGGTCACATAACTCGGCTTTTTGGTGTTGCTCAGTTAGCCTTTGAATTGCTAGCTGAAAAACTAAATTTCTCGTATATATTATAAAATATCAAAAGAAGAAATTGGCCAACTTTTTTTGTCCAATATTAGGTATGAATTGGTGCAGGACGTCGTCGCTACTGTTTCGGATTCGCCAACTTTTGGCAAGGGCAGCATCACCTATTTACTACAAGGAGTATATTTTGAGATGATGGTTATGCTGAATTAACAGCCGTTTTAATTTGAAATAAAATTATTTTTTTGGGACAGAAAATGGATTTTATCTGTACGTCATTAGTCATGACGAGTCAGAGGGCTGGAATAGTGGATTTGCCTTACGTTTTTTTGGTGACCCCTTTTGCTTTGATGATCCCCATGCCTCGTCCTTTTATCGACTCTGGTGCTTTCTGGAAACCGTTTCAACCCTATGTAATCCTTATCAATATCTTATTAATCATTCTTAGCAATGTCCATATTTTAAATCGATCTTCATTTACTATATCTATTTTCATTTTTGAGGTCTGGTTGTCCCTGTTCATTTCACTCCCCTGTTTCATTTTCTTTTTCTGGATGGGCATGAAATATTTGATCAATGTCAAGATTGAAAGTTTAATACTACAGTACATCAAGATGAATAGCCTTTATCGGAAACCTTTCTTTATGGCTAGATATACAGTTGCAGTCTTGCTTTCACAAGGTATGTACACTGCATATAAGTTTCTATAATAACTTCAGTCAAATTAAAAATAAAATAAAATTGTTGTAAAGGGGGTCTTGTTTTGCGACATCGTGGAACGGCCATTCGAATCGGATTAGCTGCTTTTTGATTGGCTGCTTTCGTACTGAACAAGGCCTACTCGAGCGTCCTCATCTCTTTTGCTACGACACCAATTTTCCGTCCAATAATTGAGTCTATTTACGACATCCCGAAAACCCCAAATGTACGACCAATCACGGAGAAGGATCAAGGAACAGATGTTTTCTTCAGGGTTATAATGAAATATAATTTCATTGTGATGTCAGGTTTCTGTCTGTCTTAAAATTTTAAAATTAATTTATAGGAAGCAGAGAACGGAATTGGAAAGATAATTGGGGAGATGTTGAAGAATGATCCTTATCCAAGGTGCTCTGACATCAGAGCTGGATGTCTCGATCAAGTCCGGAATGGATCGGGTGTTTACATCCAGGTGATTTTACTATAATTGCACTTAAGTAATGTATGCTTCTTTGATATACTTATAATTGAATTATTTCAGCGGAATGAAGCCATTCTGGACCTTATCGGCCGAGAATACAAGAAAACTGGTCGATGTGATTTCGCGATTGCTAAAAAGAAGTACATGACAATCAATTACAGCCTTTTCGCCATGCGTAAAAATTGGCCCTACACTCGGGAAGTCACCATCAAGTATGTTAATACTGCCCACCTTTAGAAAATGAATGAAATATTATAGAAATACTGTGATGATTTCAAAAGATTGATGGAAATGGAAGCGGCTGGATTGTTTCGGATTTGGTGGAAGAGGATGACAGCTGATTACGAAAGGTGTTTGAAATACACAGAAGAGCAAAAGGGGCGTCTTTTACCCCTGAATTTCGGCAACGTGAGTGGGGCTTTCTACATCCTGGCTGTGGGAATTTCGTTGTCAGTGTTGACCTACACAGTCGAGATAATCTATTATTATTCTTGCTTAAAGTTTAAAAATCCAAAATAAGACTTAAAGTTTAAAACACAAAGGAAAATCTTAAGGAAATAAATAAGATTAAGCTAAAATGTAGAAATAAGCTATAATAGAATAATAGTACAACAGCAGCAGGTTGATAAGATGATTAGTCGTTTTTTTTTTCTTATAAGACTGCATTTTAAAAACTGTTTCATCGTTATACCACCGTCTTATCAATATATTGATTAGTCCTATACAATTGCTCGCTGACCCAAAAAAATAAATCTTAGAAAACCAATAACAAATTCGTGTTGGAGGACTTTTTTTTTGTTTGCGGTTGAATAACTTTGCACTTGAATCTGATGAACACCAAGCAATGTATATACCAACATGCAATTCTGATTTTCCATCAGTAAGAAGAAAGTATAAAGCCAGCTAATCGCGGTGCCAAGAACCACGATCCGAGACGTTGTATCGGTCACCAGGGTCACCTCTATCAGCATTGTAAGTTTATTACTCAAGGTTTATTTCCATTTTTTATTTGGATATTCATCTTCGGTAAGGAATTCTCTCGCATATCTCACTTAAGGATTGGCTTCTTCAACATCATATTCATTCAAAAAAAAAACTTATACCGTAGCTGCTTATCTGCTTACTAGCCCTGAGCCTGTTATAGTATCCTCTTTTTTTTTTAGTTGTTTTTTAAAATAAAATGGAGAAGAAAAAAGGGAAATTAAATTTTTGGGCAATTTAGTATGTCAAAGTAAATTATGCATATAACTAAAGGAAATAAAATTACGACGAAAAACGAAGGGTCCAAGTTACTCGCAATGATTTATTGTCAAAGATTCAGGTTAATTGTTACCGGGAATGACCATTTTCTGAACGTTCAATCATTCACCGGTGCCTGTCGTCTCTTTGAAATTTTCCAATTTATCGTTTCGGGGACCAATCGGGACATGGAAGTTGTCTGTGCTATCCATGTGCTCTGCATAAGGAAATCACATACTTTATTTAAATTTTGTATGCCATGAGTTTGCCTGTAATGTCAACCGATGTAAGGGTGCCACTGGTCCCAGGTTATCCAACCTTTCCCCAACGGCCTGACCGGTTGTATACATATACCGGGACGGGATAACCGTAGCCTGATGGAGGTATAAGTATGTGGGCTACTGTACTTAAACCCAACCGATTTGTTTCACTCCTTTCTTGCTTCTCTCGCCATCGTCAGGCATTTTTTAGTTACACTCAATGGTTATTGCAGCATGAGATTTCAGTTATGATTTCTCAGGCGGCCTGCGGCCACCTTCGCCACTGACCAAGTTATCCTCGTTACCTATGTATTTTTTAAATAATTTAGATTCGCTTAAAAGCTTGGTTTCAAAATAAATGGTCTTAATACCGAGTTTTTTTTTTAATGTGCCAACATCTATAATGGTGTGGCTCATCTCTGCAATATTGATCTGTTAATCGTAAGTCCAGTTATGGTTTCTCAGGCGGCCTTCGGCCACCTTCGCCACTGACCAAGTTATACTTGTTCAGTATACTGACTTAAAAAAAATAATCATTTCTTAATATTTTGTCAAAGCAACCTTGTTATACAGTAAAACGATAAGGATAATTAAATCAAATTATAGTTCATTAGTCAAATCAACAAAATATACGGAAATTTATGAGTTTAAACGGTTGAAATTCCTGAAAATTCGATTTTCGGGACCATTTGCACTCAAAACTGTCAAATTTAGCATTGGAACTCAGGAGTCGATTCCCAAGTCGACTAAAAAAAAAGTCAAGAGTGGAATCCCGAGTCGTCTAAATAGTCGACTGCTTATAGTTGACAAATTTGAACGGCGCGCCCAATATCACGTGACGGGGGCGATTTGATATTTGAGCTGTTTTATTTCCTTTACTCGTACCGTGAAATGCTAGTAATTCTAACTAGTAGTCTAGGCAATAAATTAAGAAAGTTAGGGAAAAAGAACTGCTAGATATTCTGGTAGCAATATAACCTTTGTCCTTCTCTAGAATAGCTTCTAGGTTCTACATACTTCTTCTAGTTTGCTATCCCCAAAGCCTCGTATGCTCGAACCCATGAAGCGCGATGAAGAATCTAATTATATATATACTAGCGATGTTCCCGCCCCATGTGGGGCGGATAGTGGGTAGTGTGACCAACTTTATAGTATTGTGCATCTCATTTTTAGCAGAAATCGTGATATATAATTCATTGTACAATCACACCTTTTTTTGGATTCAAACTTTAAAAAATTTAAAACAGAAAGGGGAATAATTCAGTGTTGTTTCCTATCAAAAGTGATGTTTATCAAAAGTGATATTTATCGCGATAATTATCAAAATTGATAATTGATAGGTAGTGATAAATATCATTTTTTTATTTCGTGATAAATGATGGTGATGGGTGATATAAATATATTCTCAAAACTTGAATTTATCAATTATCACATCTAAAAATGGCAACAGTGTCTGAAGACTTATAAGATTAACGAAAGCCTTGGATATTGCAAAAAACCTTGACCATGGGAAAGGATTACATCCGATAAAAATTTTTAATAATGCAAGGAAATCCTGTATGATGGTTAAATAAGTACCTTGGAGAATATTTACATACACTTGATCGATGTTGAAACGCTGATTTTGGTATTAAATTGCTGTTCCTTCAACTGCCACAATATTGCGCTTTAAAAATTCAAATTACAACCAGGATACTATAATCAGTCACCAATTTCATTAAATTTTATTTAGGGTGAATTGCGAGACTAGATTTTTCTTTAAAAATCGTATTGTTCTATATAATAAATGTAGAATTATTATTATTTGAAGTTTTCTGACATAAAACTTTTTGTACAACAAATTACCGTTCGACTTCAACTCGAAAGCGATTTTAAAATTTAGTTACAATAGGATGACTTATAGTAACATGTAGCATTCTACTTACGACATCGATTTGCATTTTGTACGCTAAATTTGCGATTCTAAATTAAACAGATCAATATTTTTAACTATCTGTTTCTTGGCATTTAATTAATATTAAACTTGATTTAATTATTTATTGACACAATTTTCGAAACACTGTTTATAAATCCATAGGTGATAAAAAGGTGATAAATGATGGTGATGGGTGATAAATTTATCACTTTGCCAAAATGACGTGATAAATGATAATTATCATTTATCATTTTTTCCCGTGATATTGATAATTGATAAAAAAAAATTATCACGTTTAAAAGTGATGGGGAAAAACACTGGAATAATTGATTGACCACCTATTTTTAAAGAAGTGAGTTTATGGATTAATTTCAAAACATTAACAAATCAATATCCCAATAAAAAAAACTTCCAAATGAAATTTGCTTTGACAGAGCCATAAGTGAAGAGGTCCTTTAATTCACGACCAATAATTGACTATTTTTATTATGTCATGGTTACCAACATAATTATGATGTTCCGACAATGAATAATTGATAAACTTTAAACATTCGGCATCTCTTTTGACGTATTTTTAGGTTTAGGTATTCAGACTTATTCAAATACTCAATTCGGATGGGTGAAAACCGATTATATATTTCGTCTTATTACATACGGAATTAAACGTTATAGTATTATGCTATAATCAATTAAAAATTAATATTTAGAAATATATTAAGCCTATATAATGAACTCCTATAATCTATATATCTATATATATAATATCTATTTAATACAATCATACTACCCATTAAGAATCCCGAGGCATCATGACAAGAGGAAAAACTAAAATTAATAACCTTTTTTTTATTATGTGACGAAAGCTGGTATGCTAATAATTGGATGCGGTTGCTAGTTGCAGTATTATACAACGCATTATGTAGTAACCCCTTTCATTTAGGCCGTTTGGCCCGTGTGGTCCCAGGGGAATAGATCGCAAAACCGACCTACCTGGATCGAGGAGACCCTTAGCCCGAGGGGTCCCTGGGGATGGCGACATTGCTGGGACGCTGGAAATTATTATATATATAGATATTTTTAAAACTTTGAGATCGGCAGTTAAAAGGCTTGGTTTGCACGAATCAAATGGATCAATACTGCATTTTTTTACGGTGGCGCCCGCAGCTATAGCATAGTGTGGTCAACTTGGTTATTTTTGAAACTCAGTAAATTAGAGTAAAGTTACTGGGTTTTTTTCATAACTAGGTAAATTTCAGTAAAATTTTCAAAAAACCAAGTAAATTTTAGTTAAGTTACTGAGTTTTAAAAAAAAACACAGTAAGTAATCGGGTTCAAAATAAAACTAAGTAAAACTCAGTAAACCCTAGTAAATCCGGTCCATAAGTGGAATTTGTCGACTTTTTTACCTACTTTTTCACAAATTACTTAATAATTACTGGGTTTTTAACTCAGTAAAACAAAAAAAAAATAATTGAGTTTCAGTAAGTAAGTTTACTGGATTAATAAATTTAATAAAGTAGGCTGAATCTAAGTAAGTTAACTGGTTTTTTTTTATAAAAAACGAGTAAAATCCAGTTAAGTAAAGTTATTTCAGTAACTGAGTTAAAACGCAGTTAAAACCCAGTTACCCAGTACTAAGTTGACAACACTACTATAGCAGCATTGTGTTCCGTTCTAAATAAGGCATCGATTATTTTATTGTGTTCATCGGTCAGCAGTCTATTTAAAAGTGTGTAGTGTATCCATACATAGATTCACAGCATAATAATACATCTATCTTAAGTTGTTAGACATATATTTCAATAGCACCCAAATTAATTCCAATCGCTTACGGTAGTGGTTTTATACAAGCGATTAGATTTGATAATATAGATTGAATAGATGAAACGATGCTTATTAATATGTTTACAACTCTAGGAAGAGAGGGGATATTTGAAGAGAGACACAAATAAAAAGAAAGAGATCAATTTGAATTATACAATACAACTTTAGACTTGGAAACAAATTAAAAGTACAATATAAATTACCCAGCATTATGATGCAGAAATCAGCCCGGTAGGTGACTATCAGTCTATCAGGATGCCGCTGAAAAGGTTAAACAATCGAATTTATCTGTTTAAAAATCGTAAAATATTTCAGGGTACACCACATTAATTTTTAAGTGTCTTTGCGGAAGATGATTTTCCTTGCTAATTATTTTTATGGTCAGCCATTCACTTAGACTTTGAATCTGCTGTGGCTGCTAAAATCTAAATCGGACTTTACCTGGTTACCTACCTCTCCCAATTCTCTGCGGGTGATAGCTGTGCTGTTCCCTAAGTTTTCCAGCCAAAGAGCATCTATTTTCTGATTTTTTCTGTACAGTACATTTGCGCTCTACCTAAGGGGACACTAAAGTCTTTGCTTCGTGTAACCTAACATACAGACATAGATAGAGGGAGCGATCAGTAATATTCAATAAAGATAGTCGTCCTGTCTAACGTTTGAACTAATTTGGCTTGAATAAGAACGAAGATTATGATATTTCTGCATCAGTAAAAAGAGAAGACTTATAGAAATGGCGTGTTGAATGATGAAATAAAGATAAAAGTGAAGAGTGGCGCATATTATGTGAGAATAAGAAGTACTAACTAATATGAACCTGGACGCTCGGTCTCGGTGATCATATCACAGTAATCACATCATCGCTGCTTAAGAGAAAGTTTGTCTGAGTCGATTTGAGACGAGCTCTTCTCTGCTTAAGAGAAAGTTTGTCCGAGTTGATTTGAAGCGAGTTCACGTGACGGAGGGGGCACGTATTCGAATTTCACTTTATGGTGTTAGACAAACTAAAACGAAATCTCAGCTCCGAGGTGCACTATTTGAACCTACGCAGGGCGTCGTATTATGACTGCATTTTTCAAAGAATTGTAATCAAAACCTAATTCGCTGGTGCCTGGTGATTGGAATCGTTATTCTCATGTGTTATGAAAGAATAGATGCGCAGAAATCATCGATCTTTAGGGAGAAACTAAAGCTTTTTTTTAAGCAGCAGCAGCCGTAACTCTGTATATGTATATATTTAACTTTTTACTGCCACTCATTAACAACTCTATCATGTCATTATTTTGTACAGTAGAAAACACCGCTCACGAGACAAGTTCTGCAGCTGTTCCCTCAAATTGTATCAGTTTACAGTGCATATGATATGCCATCTTTACTCTCAAAATCATGCCCATTGATCCGTAATTCAGTATTCACTGAACGAACGAAAATTACGAATACAATATTTAACAGGCTCGATTTGAAAGGGTTTTGAATACAAAAGCATTCGAATGGACAAAGAGGCTACGTACGGGTAGTTTTTTCTTAGGAATGTAGGAAATGTCGGGAATATATGCGTTGCCGCTCCTTTATGCTGCATGTACATCTTGACGACGGAAGAGAATAACATTATACAATGTACTATAGAAGCTGATATGCGTCCAGGGCAGCAGAGAAATCGTTATTACTTTAGAATTCCATTATCAAAGAAGTTACAGAAAACTCCGGATTTGCTTGATTTGGCTCTGAACAAAATTTTTTTCTTCGAATTACGTTACAGATCGATTGACAGATTTGAGTAGCTTCAAATTCCAATCGGCTCACCATCTGGTCTCAATTTCTCACAAATTTCACAAATGTTTCTGTTTGATAATGATTGGATTTGATTCTATACTAGTAATGCCTTAACAGATTCTTCCGGTGCGATATTAGTTTCTTTATTTCTTTCAGGAAGAGTGCCTGTAATTAGAACATCCTGCTCAGCTGCTACGCCTCCAGTTTTATTAGTAGTATTTATACTCCCATTAGTATATTGATCTTCATCGGTACCGGGTATCTCCAGAGGTTTTTAAAAAGTCATTTTTGTAATAAGTGTTAGTTGACCGGAAAAGAAGAGACTGAGGAAAATGTGATAAACGAAATGAGTTGTTCTGTTAAACAAATGAACCACGTACGATTCACCTGACTTCAATGAGGCCTAAGATGTAGTGAAACTTCATCAGAAATAGTAACAGGACGAAAGCGGCTAATTGGATGCCACTCAGAGAAAATGATCAATTACTCTCAGTCGATTAAGCCAAGATTTATTTCTTACAAAATTAATGTGTTGATTTTCAAAGAATGTGAAGTTGTGAACACAAAGTAAAAAGTTGAGCACTAAGTCTCACACCACACGGAAAAGATAGTACTAGTGCAGCCACTTAATTAACAATCATCTGAGTTCTTTAATAAATGAGTGTAAATAATATACATACATAGTATATACACACTGGACTGTAAAACAAGTTTAAACAAGTTTAAAGAATTGTGAGAGAACTACAATCCGCGCTCCAAATACATGCTGATAAAAGGATATTCCGCAGAGGAAGAATCGAAAATTGGTTGGAATATAATAGTTTAGGTACAATCAAACCACCGATCAAGCTACCAGGAAAATTACTGGATACATACAATGTAACTATTTTTTTTTATGCAATAATTGAAAATCATTTTTTTCAGTTTAAAATAAATACAATGAAAAAATAGAAAACGAGGAGAATTTCTTCTTTAAAATATTCGAAACGTTAAAAAATTCGCGGCGATTCGAAGCAATAAAAGATCAACGTAATGAGAAAATAAGAAAACAATTAACGCATTTTATTGGCAAGTATATATTGGTAAACGATTCATATTATAAAGTATAAATCTTGAGAAATAAAACAAGAATATATATATATATATATATATATGTTTGTGTCGTCAGTGGTGCTGTTTGGTCTGTGATGTATCGATATACATGAAACGATTTTGGGTCAACATTTTTGTTTTGGATTTTACGTGAACATTTTAACAAAGAAGAAGCTTAGAGGGAGAAAAAAAGCGACTCATTCATTCACGTCATCAAGGAATATTAGAGATGCTGGTATGAGCCAAGGGCAGCTCAGGAATCGATAAGCTCAGGAACCCATAATCAAATTTGTCGCACTAGATGATCATCTGGATATTGCTGAAAATAAACACCAAAAAGATATTTATGAAACTTGAAATTCCAAAAGGACGATGTGGAAAACGTAATATAAATATACATACACATACGGTATACATATATTGACTTAGCGAAATGCGAAAAGCGTACTTAGAATCAGACTAAGCGCATCAAGGTTTTTGATTTTACATTCGGTCAGCAGATGTTTCGTGAAGGAGAAAATGGAATTGTTTGAAATTCTAAATCATTTTGAAAGAAAAAAAGTTCTCGAAACGGCATTCATAACGTGAAAAGTGCTTTTTATTAGCTTTGTTTTATGGGTCGGCTCTTTTCATAGATGGAGTTGGTGAGATGGGTCTGATAACTGCTCCACTCATTCTTGTTGTGCAGCACCCCCAGCTTAACCTATATGTAAAAAATGCTGTCTATTTACAAAACACTGCAACGGTAACGGCTTTAAACAGCACTAGGCGATGTTTGATTGAATTGCATACTTGACAAAAACAAACAAAACAAAACACAATACTATCATAGATTTCGTTTTCTCCGTTTCAAATATGCCTTTCTATATCTGTATATGTCTTATGCCTATATGGCGTTTGAAGCTTTACTGAACATCACTAGGCGACATTTCATTGAATTAATTCCAATCATCTATGTTGAATAGGCCTATATCGAAGCGTTCTAAATAGAGGAGAGTCGGACTTCGATAGATCGATGGAAAGGAGAGAGGGGCAAAAGAAACAGGGGCACCGGTAACACAAAATAACCAACCAAAGAGATGTAATGAATCTATTTATATGTCTCTTCGGTCGGTATAATCGAAACCGAAAGAAAAAAAGTATCGGATATTTCAGGTATTAAATACAATGTATCAAATTGAACAAAATACGCAATAAAGAAGGCTATGAATACATGATGGACACATTTCAGTTTTTTTATCCCTTAAGCTGGAGCCCGTCATTTGTTAGCAAAGTTGACGCGTGTTTTTGAATTATTTTTTGTCAAAAATTGATGATGTGGACTACTCTATTTGATTGTAGGTACCCAAAGCTCGGACGTGCACGTGGCGAGCGCTATTACATCTATATTGTACTTTCCTCATTCTGTATGGGTGATGACCTATATCATTTCTGCAGTCATGTTCTCGATTCACTATCGGGAATCGTAGAATAGCAGTAAATACAGGAGAAGCTGGCACGGAAATTAAGGCGCTCCGCGCTCGGAGAGGCGGAAACCACAGTGGGATTTCAAAGCCTGGCAGTGGTATCTTAGGCAATGGAAACAAACATCGCCACCAGAACTGCTGGTTACAGAACAAACTACAGGCCCGTAGCGCTCTTGAAAAAATGATCATCTCCATTTCATTTATCTTTCATTTTTAATCGCCGGAAATTCAATTTTCGCCGGAATCGAAATTATAACTTGGCATACATTTTTAAAAATAAAATTATGGATCAAATGGGAAATTACATACTGTATAAACGGCTTTTATAAGGAAACAATTTTGATTTCTTGTTCTTTTTCAAAACGAAAAAAGAAGGAATCAACGCTCCATGTATTAGTACAAAAATATTGTTGCTTTGTGTGTGTAAACAACTATTCAGCTAATAAACTGCTTTTTCTTTGATGATCGTATTAAGAAACGTTTTGTGAGAAATCGCGAAGACTAGTATTCAAATTAACTGTACCATCATCAATTGAAGATCGTCATTACCTAAGTAAAAATAAACCGTTAGACTCTAGGAAATCAAGGACCCTCAGTTTCCTTTTCTGTTCTTTCCATTTTACTTAGTTTAAATCCTTTTTCTTACCTTAGAGAGAGCCGAAGCTCTTACTCAAGCCTATGCCTTTGCTGTTTTAACGACAATCTACTCCAGAGAAGTCTCTTATGGTGTCCAGTTCTGTAGGATTTTGGCGCATTGTATACCTACTAGGATGCTGCTTCAAATGTCTTCTTAAATAATTTGTTTTATCGGCTACGAAGCTCAGTATGTAATTATTCTATAATTATGGTGAAAAACATAGGGAGGGATTATACGTAAATTTTTTGATTTTCTGTCTAGTTTCAGAAGATTTAAAGACTTCACTAAACGTACTGAATAGTGTTTTTAAGTACAAATCAGCGGGGCAGGTTGCCGTGTGAGAGAGGGTGAGAGTCTCTTAGCATAATGGGGAAAGGCTACTCTGTAATAGGAAGCTATGGCCGATGAGAACTTAATCTAGTCGCCGAGAGAATGAGGTAGTTTCTAAGTGACTAATAGATAACTTTCCTGTCGGCAAGAAACGCCAGGTGATTTTTCCCTTAGAAAACTTCTTTTATCCACGATCCCAAGTTAGTTTTAGGGATTCTCTTACTAAAGATTTCATCAACGCTTTCGTCAAGGGTTATTTACTGATAGTCAATGTATTCAATAATCGATTGGGTGGATATGATATTGAAAGATGGTCAACCATCTCGTTTTCCTCATAATCAGGATGAACTGCTACCCAGTAGAGTCGCCAATCACCAATTTGTCGGTGTATACTTAGAAGGTAGAAGCGGAGCAGGCATAACCCAGCCCCCCCCCTCCTCACGCACCTACACCTTTAGAAGAAGAATAGGGTTCTGTATCTTTCGTTATTGCGAGCCAACTCTTTTTTACTTGTTTTCTTGCGCGTATAAAAAGAAGAAACATGTAGAAAAGTATAAGAGAAGGTGGGATTTAAACTAATTTTTTTTCTAGGGAAATTAATCAGCGTTTACCACCTTTTCTTGCTTTTCTATGCATTTTCTTTCGTTTCTACTCTTTTCTCCTGCCAAGGAAACGGACCAAAAAAATCGTTTGCCCCCCAACTACGGATAATGATTTGATGTGAACAACCGGGTTGAAGAAGTAGCTAGCCCTTCATGTTGTGAAGTCGCCAAGAGGAGAGAGGAAAGGAAACAACGTGTTGTTGATATTGTCTTTATTTTAAAAAATCAATATAGGAATCAGACCGGAAATTTAGACAAGAGGGGTTCTATTGTGACTGATCCAAAGGACTTTGTCCAGTTGAAAAGTTCACAACAGAGGTCGCAACAGAAGTAGCAACGGGGGGGGGGGGGGTATTAGAAGAATAATCCATATTACTGTGTACTTTACTAACGGCAACTATGTTTTTAAATGCGAAAAAAGAGTCGCACTAGGTGATTATCCACCAAGGAGATATTCATCAAACCCGATATCCCAGGAGGACGGCGTGCAAAATGTAACAGCAATACACTAATGCTACAGCAAATATATAATTTTTTTTTAATTCCTACCTTGAAGTGAAAAATTGAAGATATATATGGATGTTTAAAACGCACACAAGATGGCTTTATTTTGTATCATCTAGCCTTCTGGTTATAATTGTTTTATTGTTGATCATTGGCGTTAGCTTCTCCAATTCTCTGTGGGTGTTCGAATACCAATTGGCTACGCGGTTGTCTATTATTGCATGTAGGTCTGTAAATGTTCCTCATTCTCTGCGAGTGATGCCTGACCTTTCTTACTGGTACTTCTCTAGCACCAGCGTAGCCATTTCGTCTCCGAATACGTGTTTGATCTGGTTCAGAACAAAAGTCTTTGCTGCGAATTAAGTAACAGATCGACTGATAGATTGATTGAACGATCAATAATGTAAACCTCGTGTACGAAATTGCCCAATGATACGGGCTGCATTGTTCGACAACTGCTTTTGACTTTTGTTCTTCATCCATATCCTTTTGAATAGTGTAGGCTTGGCAGATCATGGTCAAAGCAACAGAGGTGATCCATGTTGCACCAAAGAGCAGTAAAAGTCCAACATTAAGCATTACATTTCTCGTAGCTTCCAATTCCAATCGGCTCACCATCTGGTCTCGAATTCTCACAAATTCATCGTTCTGTTTGATAATGGTTTGATTTGATTCTACTTGCAATGCCCCGAGAGCTACTTCTGGTGTGATACTAGTTTCTTCATTTCTTTCAGGAAGAGGGGTCGTAATAGGAACATCCTGTTGAATGTTGCTTGATGCGGCTGCTACTCCTCCAGTATTTTGAGTAGCATTTATACCTTCATTAGTTATTTGATCTTCATTGGTACCGGGAATCTTCAGATGTTTTTTTAACATTTTGTAAAGTGTAAGTTGACCGGAAAAGACGAGGACGAGGAAAAATGTGATGAAAACGAAATAAATTGTTCTGTCAACTGGATGAACCACGGTGCACTTGACTTCTATGAGACCAAAGATGTAGTGAGACTTCATTAGAAATAGTAACAGGACGAAAGCGGCTAACTGGATGCCACTCACTAAGCGGACCGTCACGAAACGACGATACCAAAGCAGATGAAACATTGAGAGATAACGTTCAAGTATCGAAAAGAAGTAGTACATAAGAATGGTGGCAGCTGGCATTCCATTAAAGAAAAATCGAATGCGACACAATGCCGTAGCTTCAGGCGAGTAAAACACCGAAAGCTCTAAAATATTGATAAATAAAATGAAAATGTTTGAGAAGCCGATCCCAATCCAAATTATGTTTCGTGGCTGACGACGTAGGTGACGACCGAAAATGATTAACTGAATGATCATTAAATTTATTGGCGTTCCTAACAAAGCGCAGATGAGGTGACCACGAGCTAAAAATGTATCCATAAACACTGGAAGATTAGCAGGTTCTGCTAATGGGCTGATGGAATCGTTATTTGTACCCATATTTCACACTGACAACTTTTTCCTACGGATGACTCTGGTCTAATAAGACGAATCTCTTTCTCCTGTATGTTCAGTAATAGAGAAGCAGAATCTTTCCGCTTCTGCGCCGTCACCACTTCTTACTGCCTTCTTGTCGTTGTACTGCACAGTGCGTCGTCCCAACTGTTCATATCTTTCTATAAGTTAGTCTATAGGCTTATTAGGAATTATCGGTTACACATCAACGCAATTTTTTTTACATTTGATGGGCAGATTTCCCATGAAATAGATGAAAGAATAACTTAAAAATCTAAATAAAAGCTTTTTGAAAGCTTACGGTACCGACTCCGCATACATATATGGGGCAAGCATGCAAAATGCTCTTTTCCTATAGTTTTCTTCGATTTTGTGCGGGACAATATACGTGGTTAAGTTTCATTACACTAATCCTGCATTTCAATAACGAAAAAAATTATTGTTTTCCTTATTATATATGTATATATATTTCATTCTTTATACCCCTAACTTATGTATTTAATAATAAAAAACCTTTATGCCGTCCAACTGCTTTTTTCATTTGAGGAAATGAGCAAGAGGTTCTTCTATTTTATAGCAGGGGAAGCGAGAAAAGCGAGAAGTAAAAGCCTACATTGTAATTTTTTCATGGCTCAGCACTCTTGTAAAAGATGGGCAATCCCTTGGAAATGAGAGGTGCGAAGAGGCGATTTCTTTCTTTCTTTTCAGCACTATTTCGACTCCCCTTGAAGAAGTCTAAATAATATAAAAAGTAATAGTTTGGGGGATAAGATATCAAAATTTTCTTTAAGTGCTCTTTTGAACCACCGACTAGTATTTATCTTCCACTGGCACCCTGTTTCTTTGGCCCTCCCCTTTACATCAATTCAACTCCGACTGTTGTCTTTGAGAGTTCCTTCCAATATTTACGTCTTCTGACTCTACTCTCTTTTTACTATACCTTATAGCCACTTATTTGGCCTATTACAATAATTATGAAATGAGATGTATAGCTCCTTGTCGCTGTCTGTTTTAATCGTCGTTTTCAAACTCATAGAATACCTGTTTAGAATAATTGCTTACGAAGTTAAGATGTACTTGTAACAGAGCCTTTAAAGTAATTATTAATGCACACATACCCATGTTATTTTATTAAACTTCAACAATGTTTTAGACATTTAACAAATACTTATATCATATTTGATCTGTTAAACCATAGTCTTGACTGCACTAATATGGCAGGCCGTCTAACACCACTTTTTCGTCCCAACACTTTTAATATAATCCCAGAAATATTGATCGATTTTTATTAAAAGCCTAACAATAAACTTGGATTTCTAAATATAAATCTAATATTTTTATTAATTGGGAAAATGATAAACTCGTTAAGTCAAAAGCAATTGGCTAAGATAGCTAATGCAATTGAATCATTTCTTTTTTTTTCGTTCTAAGCTTAAAATTTTTCCCAAAGACTGTCGATCTTGCATTGTTGTTTGAATTTCCAAACATGCGTTAAACACCTTTTAGCCTTAAAAATGTTGGGCAATCCAAAAAATGTTGTGCCATCCAAACAATTTTGAGCCACCCAAACATTTTTGGGAAATTCAAACAGTGTTCGGCCATGCAAAAACTGTTGGACAATCCAAATCATGTTGGGCCATCTAAACAATGTTGGACATTCCAAACACTGTTGGGACTGATGTACTCTGTTAAAACGAAAAACAATAGGTGCAATACAATTTCAATTGGTTCTTTTACGCCAATTAATTGTTATTGCTCATAATTCCAATTGATAAAAATGTTCGAATTTTATTAAGAAACCCGTGTTTTAATGTTAGGACAATTGGAAATGCCAAGTAGAGTTGCTGGGATTATATTAAAACCAATGTTAAGTGCTGGGACAAAAAAGTGGTGTTAGACGGCTTGTCATAGTAATAAAACATCGGAATTAATACAACATTTCGAAGATTCAAAACAAGATAATCTCTATAAAGACATTGGCTCAGGATTGATGCCAAAACAATAATCTGTTTTGATTTTGAAGATTTCACTTTTGTAGAGATAGAAATACGTTCCATGGTAGGTACTAATATTCGAGGCGTTGGCGCGTAATATGTGTTTTAATAAAGATAAAAATACTACAGCTAGCTAATCAAAATGAAAGTACTGGAAAAAATAAAGGAAAAGAGCTGTATATATATGACCTGATTTATAGGTGTTCTATATAGAAACGGCGACAAAGAAGCGAAAATTTTGGTCTTTGATATAGTATTAACAAATCTTCCTAACATAATTAGAGGAGAATTAGGTAGAGAAACTGTAGAGATCGACTGGATTTATGTGGAGAAGCTACAGTTGTCGAAATAAATAAGCATCAATGGAGCCAAATAACAATTTCGATCAGACAATCAGTATTTAGTAGGGGTTAAAGAGTCGATGTCTATCCTTTATCCGGTCACATCACTGCAGCTGTGCCTTACTACCTTATTCAGAGTACTGCTGTGTGAAATACGGTTCTATTGGCACAAAACCGCCAATGATCAAATGATGCGGCTGAAACTGACGAGTCACTGTTACGGTAACATTAAATTAGACTAGCTGAAGATGCTGATGATAGCAAAGTTGCTTCCTCCACCTTGACTATTCATTTCAGAACTGGGAAAGTGAATGAAAACTGACTATAACGTTACAACCATCAAAGCTCAAACCAATAAGGATTCAAATTATGGTATCTAGTTATCCTTGGCTTGGATGCCCATTCAGTTCATCAGAACAGTCTTACGGATCGCCACGCAAAGCCGGTAGCCATCTGAGTGCAGGACAGAAAGATGTCGATGAACTTTATACAAACACATTTCCAACAGGAGGAAGGGAATTCAACCAAAAATAACCTATAAAGCGACATAGTTTCGTCACGGATGAAAAAAAAGGAATAAAGTGTTAACAAAAAAGTGCCAATTTATCGACGACGAAGGCGACGAAAAAATAATGAATAAGATAATTTGAAAGTTTATCGCCCTTCCACACCAGGCACAGATGAGGTGACAGGAAGCTAAATATGTATTTATATACACTGACTCTTGGGCGCACACCAATAACTTCTGCTGATGTCCTATTGATGGAAATGCCATTAGTATTGAATACGTGGGCACTGCAGCTGATTCTTCACGGATGACTAGAATCTGAATATTTATTCTCTAGCAATAATGCTAACACCTGACTTTCCTACTACATTTAAGTTTGAAAAGAAGAGCGGAATAAGCTTTACGATTCCTCTAGGCCACAACACGCTGAAGATACCTATCACCCATCCGTATTACTGATGCCCTATAGCTACTTATTACTTTGCTAATCTGATTACTCGTCAAAGAACGTTTACGGGCAAATTTCATCACTCGTACCTATATATAATTAACATACGTCACTGGCCATTGCTTTATTAGGTACATAAATGTTATCTAAATATATTTTATGCCTTAATTTTATTTTACGGTAATGAACTGCTAATCGTATTTCCATCGTATTTAAATTTGATAATGGTGTAAACGTTTTCAATTTTTACTCACTACACGCACTTTTTTCTGGTCTTGCACCTTCTTCATTACTTGATGTGTAGCATTATCTTCCTCAACAGCACAGCACTCATTAAAGCCATTTTTTAAAAATATTCGATCTTCCAGTTGTTACTTTTATTTCTACTCGTTCATTATCAAGGTGTCGGAAGTCATAAAAATAATGTAAGAATGGGTAGATAAAAAAAATCTACCAAGATAATAAGGTTCCATCAGGGATAATACCAAGGTTCATTGCCAGTCGAGTCAGAACCTTCTCTATACGTAATACACTGTGTTATTCCAAGATGTTTTTAAGAGTTGTCGACAGCTATAATTAAAATAAGTTATAACGAGAATTTCATTGAAAGATGTTGCAAGATGAAAGCAAGATGAAAGTCAAGAAGCACTTTAATGCTCGCCTCCTTGCTAGAATATGTTAGAATAAGAAGTAACATTTATGAACTTGAACGCCCAATCATATCTGCTTAAGAGAAAGTTTGCTTGAGTTGAGTGGAAACAAGCTCACGTGACAGCTCACAGCAGGGGATACTTACGAATTTCACTATTATGGTGCCAAAACAAACATTTCAGCTTCGAGATACACTATTTGAAACTAAGCAGGGCGTCGCTGACCTTTAAACATCAAAGATAATTTAGGAAACGATGCACAGAGTTTAGAGGTGTTAAAAGAAAAACTAATGGCGACAACTTGTTTTTGTTTTTATGAAGCAACGGCGCTTGTAACTCTGTATACATAATAGGTCGTAATAAATTATAACCTCTCACACATTATAGCGAGCTAAATAACGATAGTTTACAGCGCATATGCGTGCCATCTTTCTAAGCATGCCTCTTGATACCAATTGCTGCTTAATTGTTCCCGCGGACTCAATATGTTATTGCCGGTACGCCACTTGCTGCTGTGCGATGGTAGATTGTCAAACATATATGATATATCTTTATTGTTATTGTTATTTATTTATAAGATATTAATCTCTTCGTTTCTTTCTCATGAGGAAGACCGGAAGCCGTATTAAGAATATCCTACTTACAATGTTGATCATTAGATCTGCTGTTCCTCCACCATTAATAGTAGTATTTATAGCTCCATTAATATTTTGGTCTTCATTGGTTCTGGGAATCTCCAAATGTTTTTCAGATATAGTTTTATAAAGTTAGTCGACTGGAAAAAATGAGAAAGAATATGATTTTTAAGCGTTTTATTGAACGCTTGACAAGTATTATCACAAAAACTTAAGTTTTTTGGCAACCCAGTTTTTTATTTGTGGGAAAAGGGGTATTGCAGTGCAGGAAAAACGTTTTCCTTTATGTATTTCACCAATATACAGTATGCTGTTGCATTACACTGTATTTGATGCTGCTACTGCTGTTACACTGTATTTGATGTTGCTACTGCTGTTATGCTATATTGCTGTTGCATTCTCCCACCGTGCCATTATTATCCCCCCCCCCCCAACACAAAATGCTAACCTGATTTTTTAGTTATAGTTAAATTATGCAATAGTTTTAACTTTCTAATGCTTCTAGTGATTACCTCTTACTGGAAACTATTAATCTTGTTTTTCCTAATGCCCAATTATATATATAAGCAAGGCATGACATGAAAGTTACAAAATGACGAGCTATCAAAAATGCTATAATGAGCACTAAGCTAAAGATCTTTGTTTCATTTGTGTATTACCATATTAAACGCTAGTCTTTATCCAACTTTTGTAAATATGGTAATACATGCACGGGCTTATAAACCCGCTGAAAGAGAAGTGAAAGTTAACCGAACTAGGTTGTTCATGGATACTCTTTTCATTCTTCTAAGCATGACTCTTCATTTTTCTAGGTATACAACCATAAATGGTCATAACGCACCAAAGTCTGACCCCGACTGTCCCGGGCCTGCTCCTGGCACTTCTGCAGTCTATATTTAACACGGTAACAGTAACAGTAAATACGCAGTAAAGTTGCTCTGTCGCCTTCCGGAATTGATCGAGTCTCTCCTTATGTACAAGATCTACTCGTATAGCTTTTCCGGGGTGCTATATCATTACAATACTTATTTCCTTATTTTTTTTCTACATGATTCTTTTCTTTAGAATACTTATCGATTTTAAAACGTCTTCCTCAGCATACACCATGATATAGTGGCGCATCAATCGAACCTTATTTCACGGTACAGTATTCCGTTCAAGGCACTGCTGCTGATGTGACTGGAATAAACGGTTAACACTCGCTGTAAGCGACTATACTTATACTGCGGTGTCGTACTGGTTGAGATGTTATTCGCTTCCATGGATGCTTTAGGTTGACAACTGCAGCTTCTCTTCGGATAGCAGTCGTTCTATGACAGAATGGTTACTTAAATCTCCTGCATCATTCATCGTGCTAGAAAGAGGTTATTAATATAAGGAGGAAAGAGTTTCCACCTCAAGAACGAACATAAATGACGTGATTGACGGCAGAATAAAGCTCCCCATTTCAGACACCCCGCTAATAGGACAAACAATTAAGAAAATTTCAATGTGAGACCTTAGCCAATATGATTCGAAAACAGCACGTTAAGCTTTTTCTCGTTATAAAAACTAGTTAATATATATATATAAATACTAGGAAAATTTTAATACATTTTATCCTCCCCTCTACTTTTCTTGCAACTTAGTCTTCCTCAAGGGAGTCGCAATAGTGCTAAAGAAGAGAAATTTAGAAAACAGCCCCTTCGCACTTCCCTCATTTCCACTAATGAAAAAACGCTATTGGACGATATAATTTTTTAAAAATATATTAATTTAAGTTGAAAGTAATTTAAGATAAATTATACCAAACAAGAATATAATAAGGAAAGAATACATTTTTCCTATATGTGTATTATGAAACTTTAACACGTATATTGCCTCGCACAAAACATCCTCATTAAAGAAAACTAGGAAAAAGCATGTTACATGCTTGCAGCATATATATGCAACGTCGGGAAGCTCTCAAAAAGCTTTTATTTAGATTTTCAAATGGATCTTTCATCTCTTTCATGAAACATCTGCCTATAGAATTTTAAAAGAAGTATGCGTTGATGCTTAACCGAGTCAAAGTACGCTTCTAGACTAACTTATGGGCCAACTTATGGGCATTATCAGTTAGGACCACACACTCTGCAGTAAGAGATGCGCCAAGAAGGCAATAAGAAGGGATGACGGCGCAGAAGCGGAAATATTCTACTTCTCTAGGATTTCAAATGAAGGAAAAAGAGATTCGTCATATCAGACCAGCAGAGCTATTCTTGTGAAAAAGTTGTTAACGTGAATAATGGATACGAATAAAAACGCAACTTTAACAACAGAACATGATTCTAAGGTGCTGCCAGTGTTTATGGATACATTTTTAGCTTATGGTCACCTCATCTGTGGATTATTGGGAACGCCAATAAACTTAATGATCATCCTGTTCATCATTAATTCCCGTCATCTACGTCGTCAGCCGCGCAACATAATTTGGATTGGAATTGGCTTCTCAAACATTTTCCTACTATTCATCAACATTTTAGAGATTTTGGTGTTTCTCTCTCCCGAAGCTACGGAATTGTGTCGCTTTCGATTCTTTTTGAATGGATTTCCCCTCGCCACTCTTCTTATGAACTACTTCTTTTCGCTAGTTGAACGTTACCTCTCAATGTTTCACTTACTTTGGTACCGTCGCTACGTGACGGTCCGCTTAGTGAGTGGCATCCAGTTAGCCGCTTTCGTCCTGTTACTCTTTCTCATGAAGTCTCACTACATCTTTGGTCTTATAGAAGTCAAGTGCACCGTGGTTCATCCGTTTGACAGAACAGTTTATTTCGTTTTCGTCATATTTTTTCTCAGTCTCTGCTTTTCCGGTCAAGTAACACTTTATAAAATGATAAGAAATTACTTGGAGATGTCCGGTACTAATGAAGTTCAAATGGCTAATGGAGGCATATATACTACTATATATATAGGAGGAACAGCAGCTGCAACAAGCAACATTCAACAGGATGCTCCTATGATCATGACTCGTCCACCTAAAAGAAACGAAAAGATCAATATCGCACCAGAAGAAGCTGTAAGAGCATTACAAGAAGAATCCGATCAAATCATTATCGAACAGAACCACCAATTTGTGAAAATTCGAGACCAGATGGTGAGCCGATTGGAATTGGAAGCAACTCGAAATGTAATTCTTAAAGTTGGACTTTTGTTGCTCTTCGCTTCAACATGGATCACCTCTGTTGCTTTGGCCATGATCTGCCAAGCCTATACTATTGAAAAGAATATGGATGAAGAACAAAAGTCAAAAGCAGTTGTCGAACAATGCAGCCCGTATCATTGGGCCATTTCGTACACAAGGCTTTCATTACTGATCGCTCATTCAATCTATCAGGCGATTTGTTTTGTGATTCGAAGCAAAGAATTCTGAACAATGTTAAGTGCGTACCCGGAAACATACTGGCTGCGCTCTTCTTCGCTTTATAGCTGCACGAATCCGCAAGAAATATTAGGCATCACCCGCAGAGAAAGAGGAACATTTATCGACCTATTTGTAATAGGGCAGCAGCGTGGGAGAGATTTGAGTTTGAACACCCACAGTTAAGTGCAAAAGTCAACACTAATGCTCGACAACAAAACAGTTTCTATGCAGTAGCCAAGATAATAAAACAATAATGCGTGTCATATTGTGTGCGTTTTGAATAAATATCGACCTTTTTTTGCCAAGTATCTTTAAGGTAGGAAATAAAAATATAAACAATATATTCTTTTATGTATATCGTGTTTTTGGAATATTTGGTTAAATGGTAAATATTTCTTTGGTATTTATTTTCAGCAGCGCCTAGATGATAACTTACTGGGATTAATTTGATGATTGTTCCCTAAGGAAACGATTCCTTTGCTGCTCTGGGCTCTCCAAGTTGTAAAGGAAAACGTCAACAGATCATCTTTATATACCTGCGCCATAAACCTGCATGTATCATTTTGCACTCAAAAGATTCTTCTGTCTATCATGTCCTAAAAATTGCTGATTTTATTAACTACGGGATACATATATTAGTTTTCCAACATGTATTTGCCCTGACAAGACTTTGTTCAAAGTTTTTTTTTTTTTTTTATAAATGCTGTGCTATGCTATTATACGGTTTATTATTGATTAAATTTCTGGCATACAAGTCAACGTTCCACGTATTTTCAAGAAAAAGTAAAGTACTTCTTTTTCGTTCAACGTATTTATTTGATCTCGGACATTCCTATCTGGACATCTATATCTCTATCTATAATAATAGCTATGATTACGTTCTTTTACAGACAGTCAGCCACTCTAACTGGCTCATAGAATTGGATTCGAATAAACCTTCGAAAATATTTTTTTTTATGGATTTATTCATTTTTATATGGCATCACATCAATGCATAATACTATAGAAGGTGTTACGATATTACTTTGTCTATATCAAATAACATGTATGAATCTTATCGTGTAAAATGTAATCGTTATAATTGTAGGTAGATGTTTGGCTAATGTATAATGACAATAAACGTTGCAAGTAGCCGAATCATAATGGTACATAATTTTTATTATTTCAATTTATAGCTAGGATATAAAAGTACTATTTGGAAATAATCAATGATCCATAATAGAAGGCTTCAATGTGGTTGTTTCTATGGCATGGCTTTAATGGGTTAAATCAGTTAAATCAAATCAATATGGCTCACATACATGTCAGAAAGTGAATATGATCTGTAGTTCTGTAATCGCTTGCTGATTCCTATGCCACAATCATCGGTAGACTCTGTTACTTTCTGGAAACCTTTTCAACCTTATACGTATGTACCTACACGTTAAAAAAAATATATTGTCATATTTGATGATTCCATTTGATTCCATTTTTAATGGATCATCGCAGGTTTGGTTGTGCCTTTGCATTTTTCTACCTTTTGTATCTTCTGTTTTTTTATGGCTATTAACCCATATGAACCCATATTTTCTTCGGGGTACGTCTGCTTCAAAGCTTCAATTTTGTGCTTAATTTTGTCATGATAAAATAGTTGAATAGAAAGCATAGGGCAGCATTGGGAGTTTGTAGGGGACATGTACTACAAAACGATGCTCTACTTTTTATCCTATCAATTGCATATAGAAGAAGAAAACAACATCTATCATCATTAGGTTAATTAATTACAGTTGTACCATCAAAATTGCCAAGTACCAGCAGTACTCGACATCATTTTCATGTAACAGAAGAAACCAGCACTGCTAATTTTTCTGATTCCACTTTGAATTCTAAGACAATGCTAGCCATTTCGACAATTGACGTAACAATGTCAACTTTTCACCTTGATACCAAAAGTTGCCCTTTTTATCCTTGCAAATTCCTTGATGAAGATTCAACTGCCCCCAGTACAATTTGCAACTCGATCCTTTCGTATAAGCTTCGTGACGATGTTTTTAAGAAACTTGATTCAAAGTCTTTGGAATTAGAATGTTCACTCTTCTCCCCCTTTCAATGACTTTAAAAATAAAGCTGCCATCAACAAAAAGGTAAGCACGTTACAAGAGAAGTAAATTACTTTTTCTAACGGAAGGGTAATACTGCATTTGACTTGAACTTTGATAAAAAAAAAGTTGAGTATTCCAATCAGGGAACAAATCAAAAGGCCAAAAGAGAATGATTAATATATATATATATATATATTATTGGAACGAGAAAGTCTCTCCGTACCTTCGAACTGTTGTATGAATCAAATGGTGGAATAATTCAATAAATCAACTTTCGATTTCAATCAATTGGCGTTGATTTATTGATTTGTCTCGTTTTCCATTGTTGATTGGAACCTTGATATAACAGTGTTATTGAATAGGTTCCAAATCTCATCACTCCTTTATCGTGATATGGTGTGGTAAAATACAGTAATAAAATACTGGCGAAGCTGGAACGGAAATTAAATCGCTCGGATAGTTGGAAACCAACATAAGATTTCAGAGCCTAACAGGTATTCTAGGTAACGGCAACAATAAGTGGCGCCAGATCTGCAAGATATAAAACAGATGCCGACTACGGGGCCCCCATAAATAAATGTTTATATTAAACTTTGTTTTTAATCCTACCTATTTAGGAATTTCCAGCATCTAACTTTTCAACTTTTAACCTTCCAACATCCAACTTTTCAATTTTTTTTTCTCTAAAAATATGAACCGATTCATTTTGAATTGAACTTTACTACTAGAAATTTATTGATTATCAACGCGTCACACAACACTGTCGCCAACATGAATAAACCAAGTCATGCAGTAAGAAAAAAAAATCCCGTTTCATCAGGTCGATTCGAGGAGCGGATGATCTTGTTGTGAGTGTTACTAACTATTCAGCTCATGAACTGTGACTGTAATTTTTGAATATCTATATTCAAGAAGATGATCAAGAGCTCTAATGTTTTGCAAGAAATCGCATACCTCATTGTATAAAATAATTTATAAAATATGAAAGATTTATCACGGATAATGTAGCAATTTGGCAAAAATTAAAAACCACTGCTGTATGTCATATAAAAAAAGTGTCAGCAACTCAGAGCAGGACTTTTTGCTAGCAACCGTTTACAGGACGCTTCACCGGGGTTGCAGTCTCCTGTCTCCTAGTAGCATAATGGGGAAAAGTGATGCTGTAGGAGCTAAGGCTGGCCTTAAGCCAGTCTCCGAGAAAATGATGTAGTTTCCAAGTGACCGGGTAGCTTTCAAGTCGAAAAGAAACGCCAGGTGATTTTCCCCATTTAGTTTGAGGGCTTCTCTTACTGGATATTGCATCGTCAATGTTGGAAGAGGGAATTTTACTTTACTGATAAGCGATAACAGATTGCATGCACAGGATTTTGAAAGATGGTCAACTATCTCGTTTACCTCATGAATTTCGAACGTCAACCTATTAGACTGGTTTAATCTTCGAGTTTAGGGTAAAGCCATAAAGCCCAGCTTTTGAAGAAGAAAGGGTTCTCTGTACGTATTCTTCTTTACTACGAATGATGATTTGAGGAGAGAAACCAGGTTGAAGTAAGCATTACCTTCATGTTGGGATGTCGCAAGAGGAAAAAGGGCAAGAAAACAACGCATTGTTGCTCCTTTCTTTATCCTTAACAATATCAGTCCTTTACTTTCATAAATCAATAGGAATCAGACCGGAAATAACAAAGAGGAATTATGTTGGGACTGATCGAAAGACCGGGATATTGCGGCTGTAAAACCCCATCGAGCAGATTGCAAGAGATTGCAGAGTAGCAAGGGGGTGGGGTAGATTATAGAAGTGTAATCCCTAGAACCGGGGTATATTTAATAGAACTAGTCCAACGTAATAAACCACTACACAAGGGCTTACACGATGGAAAATCTCACTATACAATAACTTCCCTGAAAATAGTTTCAGTGGTAGTTTCAAATCAGGCAAAAGCTAGATAAAATTGTATCCTTTATTGCTTATTGGCGTATATAACAATACAGAACCACTTTCGCCAGCGATCACATACGATTAAGTGATCCGTATAGTCCGTTCAAGTAACTCCAAAGACATTTGAATAATTAATTTTCTTATTCGACCAATTACCATGCAGTTTAAAGGATTGTGCAAGAGCTATGAACCGAGCTCCAGATACATAATGTTCATGATGAGATAGTCCGCAGAGGAAGGTAGGAAAATTTGTGAGGATAAAACATATTACACAATATTAATATTACAGGGCACAGTCATTTTTTAAAACTATTTTTTTTTACACAATGAAATAAATACATGGAACAAAAAGAGAACTATAGGAGAATGTCCTCTATAAAATATGTGAAATATTGAAGAATTCGCAATAAATTTTTTAAATACAAGAAATGAAAAACACATTTATACAATTTAAATAAATACATTGAACAAAAAGAGAACAAGGAGAATTTCTTCTTTAAAAAACGTGAGACCTTGAAAAATCCGAGGCGAATTGAATCAATGATAAATCATCGTAATCAGGAAATAAGAAAACACTAACCGCATTTTATTGGCAAATACATGTTGGCAAGCACCTTATAAAATATAAATATTTACTTATTATGAATAAAGCCAGAAAAATTTATGTTTGTATCGTCTCTGGTGCTGCTTGATTATATGTGATATAGATACACATTGAACAATTTTGCGTTAGCATATTTTTTGTAGAATTGACATTAATACTTAATACTTGGCTACGTATGCCAGAAATCAATTTCGAAGAAGCTGGTATGACCCAAGGGCAGCCTAGGAATTGTTCAGCTCAGGAACCCATAATCAAATTAGTCGCACTAGGCAACCACCCGAGTGTACGCTGAAAATAAAAACCAAAGAGATATTCATCAAACTCTATACAGTATATTCCAAGAGGGTGGTGTGAAAAAGTATATAAATATATATAATTTCATTTCCTACCTTGAAAAAGCTTGGCGAAATACTAAAATGAAGATTCGATGTATACTAAAACCGCACACAAGATTATATTATTTTGGTATTATCTTGCCTTCTGCGCAGAATTGTCTCATTGTCGAGCATTGGCGTTAACTTCTCCACAACTTCTCTGTTGGTGTTCAAATCCCAGTCGGCTACGCGGTTGCAATATATATAGGTCTGTAAATGTTCTTTGTTCTCTGCGGGTGAGGTATGATCCCCTTGCTGGTACTTCTCTAGCGCCAGCGTAGCCATTACGTCCCCGGATATGTGTTTGATCTGGTCCAGAACAAAAGTCTTTGCTGCGAATTACGTAACAGATCGACTGATAGATTGAGTGGGCGATCAGTAATATGAGCCTCGTGTACGAAATTGCCCATTGATACGGGCTGCATTGTTTAACAACTGCTTTTGACTTTTGTTCTGCATGCTGCATTGTTAAAACAACAGAGGTGGTCCATGTTGAACCAAAGAGCAGTAAAAGTTTTATAAGCATTACATTTCTAGTTGCTTCCAATTCCAATCGGCAAACTATCTCGAATTCTCACAAATTCGTCGTTCTGTTTGATAATGGTTTTAATTGCTTCTACTTGCAATGCCCTAATAGCTTCTTCTGGTGTGATATTGATCTATTAGTTCCTTTCAGGTAGAGGGGCCGTAATAGGAACACCCTGTTGAATGTTGCTTGATGCGGTTGCTACTCCTCCAGTATGTGTAGTAGTGTTTATACCTCCATTAGTCTTTTTACCTTCATTGGTACCGGGTATCTCCAGATGTTTTTTTTTATCATTTTGAAAAGTGTTAGTTGACCGGAAAAGCAAAGAATGAGGAAACTGTTCTGTCCAACGGATGAACGACGGTGCACTTAACTTCTATGAGACCAAAGATGTAGTGAGACTTCCCCAGAGTTAGTAACAGGACGAAACCGGCTAACTGGATTCCGCTTACTAGGCAGACCGTCACACAACGACGGTACCAAACTGAGTGAAATATTGATACCAAAGCGCAGAAGAGGTGACCACAAGCTAAAAATGTATCCAAACACTGGCAGGTTAACAGGTTCTTCTGCTGCGTTGATAGAAACGTTATTTGTATCCATATTTCACACCAACATTTTTTTTCCCACGGATGACTCTGGTATAATAAGACGGATATTTTTCTCCTGCATTTTCAATCTTAGAGAAGCAATTTTTCCGCTTCTGCACCGTCATCCCTTTTTACTGCTTCCTTGGCGCTTCTCTTACTCCAGAGTGCGTCGTCTTAATTTGTCATGCCTTATTGGCCCCATAAGTCTGTCTAAAAGCGTACTTGGAATTATCGGTTACGTATCAACGCATAACGTTTTTTACATTCTATGGGCAGATGTTTCAATAAAGAGATGAAAGAACCGTTTAAAAATACAAATAAAAACCTTTTGAAAGCTTTCCGACGCTGTATATGAATGAAATTGTGAAAAAATGCTTTTGCCTTAGTTTCCTTTAATAAGGGTGTTTTGTGCATTTCAATATACGTGTTTGAATTTCATTACACGGACCCTTTCAATAATGGAAAAAATGAATCTTTTCCTTATTACATTTTGTTTGTTTTATTATTATTGTTACTTTTTTTATTTGCACCCCTAGCTAATATATTGGAAAACTTTGTGTCGTCCAACAGCTCTTTTTCATTAGTGAATACACTACTTAGTGGATACACACTTTATACCTAACAAAAGTTTAACAAAAAAACGGCCACTTATATTCATTCACTGGCATCCCTTTATCTATTTTTATGTATATAAAAAAGGAGTATCGCAGTGCAGGAAATACCTTGTCTATAATTGGATTATTACAATCGCGTGCATCCTCTAATATACCTTTTCTTTAATTGTATTACGCATAACAATTGCGTTCCTTCATTTCCCCAAATTTAACTAGTTAGTAGCTAGTTTATTAAACTTACTCAAGACTGTTATAGCAATTTAACAAAGATTTTTATTAGATATTTGAAACCTTGTCCTTGACTGCACTGTTACAAAACATGGGGGTTTATGAATTAATCACGATTTTAAATTTTCAAAGGATAAGAAAAAAAATTTTCTCTAAAAACATGTAAGGCAACGATTTATCTTGCGATTTCAAGACATTTTGTCGTACATTTCTAGACATTTTTAAATCTTAGGATCTATCCTGGGACAATCTAGCTTTATTTTTAAGATAAGCTAAACTTTTCAGAGATGGAAATACGCTCCATAGTACCACGCAAGGCGTTGACGCGTAATATGTGTACTAATAAAGTTCAAAATAGCCTAGCTTGCTAAATCAAAATGAGAGTACTGGAAAAAATAGAACTAGCCTATAGAACATGATGCTATTAGGCGCTCCATAGAAATGGTGGTAAAGAAGCGAAAACTTGTTCTTTCATATAATATTAACCAAAAATCTTCCTAACTGATTCTCCTAACCTGTATTGTCAGAGATCGACTAAATTTCCGTCGAGAAGTTGCAGTTGTTGAAATTAAGTATCAATGGAGCGGCAAAAAAAAACATGTTGATCAGTATTCAGTAGGAGTTAAAGAACCGGTGTATATATTTTATTCCAGTCACATCGCCAGCTGTGGCTTACTGCCTTATTCAGAATACTGTATTGCCCATCATCAGAAGGGTGGGAATCCAGCCAAAAATAACCTATGATGCGACATAATTCCGTCACTGGTGAAAAAAATATTAACATGAGCTCAATAATGTGATTAAAAAATGGGGAAAATGTTTGAGAAAAAAGAAGCAATCTATAGATCGGCATCGACGACGAAAGCGACGAAAAAAAATGAAGAATTTAATATGTTTTTTCGTTTATCGCCCTTCAACAACAGACACAGATGAGGTGACAGGAAGCTAAATATGTGCTCATACAATAGCTCTTGGACGCGCACCAATAACTTCTGCTTTTCTGTTGTATTGGCGGGAATCTCATTTGTATCCAATATATGAGCACTGCAGCTGGTTTTCCACAGATAACTCGAATCTTTATTCTCTAGCAATGTTAACGCCTGATTTTCTTACTGCATTTTAATGTAAGAATAGGATTTTAACCTTTTTTTTACTCCTTTACGCCGCAACACGCTGAAGGTGTATAGTACCTATCTAAATAGCTCCTCATTACCGAGCTAGCCTGGTAACATTTTAAAGTACAGTACGTTTACGGGCGAATTCCATTAATCACTCACGCCTACATATACTTAGCACACATCGCCAACGCTTTATTAGGCACGAATATTATCTAAATATATTTTATGTCCTAGTTTTATTTATGGTAATGAACTGCTAACCGTATTCCCATTGTATGTTAATATGATAATGGGGTAAACGTATTCAGTTTTTACTGTAGTACGGTACTTTTTTGTGTTGCGCCTTCTTTATTACTTCATGTATTATCTTCTTCGACAACAGTACTCAATAAAACCATAAAAAAATAATTTTCTATCAGCGCAGCTGCTTTTATGTATATATAGATATCGAAAGTCATAACAGTAATATAAGAAATTAAGAAGGGTTAATTTTTTAAAATCTTTCGTGTATCAAGACAATAAAATTTCTTTAGGGTTATCGGCAAGGTACGTATTCGATCGAGTAAGAACCGTCTACGTAGTCCACTTTGTTTCTAGGTATTTTTAAGAGTTGTCGCCTGGTATAATAAAAATAATTATTAATGCGAATTTAATTGACAGATGTTGCATGATAAAAGAAAGACGAAGGCAAGAGGCGCGTATTAAATTAGAAAAAGAAATAACACAATTGATAAATCTGAGCGCTCGATCACATTTGCTTCAAAGAAAGTTTGTCAGTTGAGTTCAAATGAGTTCACTTGACACCTCACAGGCAGGCTCATAGCAGGGGATACTTATTCGTCGCACTATGGCTGCATTTTCCCAAGAATTCTTATTACCGTAGCTGATGACTAGAACCGTTTACTGATGTTGAAAGAAAAACGACGTAAAGAGTTCACATATGTTTAAAAATACACTAATTGGAAACTTGATGGTTGGTTTTAAAGAAGCGCCAGTACTTATATAACTCTGTATTCATAATAGCTCTTAATAATACAACTGAAAAGCGTTATTAATTAGGTCTCAACTCTTCTATACCCCCCCCCCCCCACAAACGAGCTCATTCCATAACATCTCTTTGTGTATAGCAGAATGCAACGCTCACAAGTTGTGCAGTAGTTTTTTAATTATTCTTACGTTGCGTGCATTTACTTTTTTAAAATGCAATTAAATACATTAACTTTAAAAACAGAAAGATTAATATATAAAAGCTGATTCTAAAGGCAACAGACATAAGTCGTATAAGAATTTTCTCCCCCAATGAATGTAAACAAAAACGTGTCCAAAGTCTTAAACCATACAGTGAATAAACTTTGAAAAAGAGGTTGATTTTTGACTACGTATTTGTAGGGAAAATAAACACTAGCCGGGTCGGTTTTCGAATTTTCTAATAGTTGGTTTTCGTTCATTTAATATAGTCGTTTTTCAGATGTATATATCAACGTCGGGTGGTTTATTGACTTTAAAAACTGTCGAGAACAAAAACCAAACAAGTCGAAATATTATATTTCAAATGTAATCCAACCACTGATTAAAATACGAACATATAGCTCCGGATACATACAAAGCGTAATTTTTTTTTATGTAGCGTCATTGAGAATAATTTTTTGGAATCAATTGAATACATCCAACGGAAAGAGTTTACTTGGGAGGAAGAGATTACTTTTTCTTTGGACGTTGATAAATTCACGGAAGATAAAATCAATGAGAAACCATTATGAACATAAACATTCATGCACACAAAAACACCCAATGAAATGTTTGTCAGAAATTTATGTTCACAAACTGAATCTTATACATACATGTGTTGCTTTATTTCTCAAAATTACTCACTTTAAGTGGTAAGTAGTTTTGAGAAATAATGCAACATTAAGAGAAATCTCAAAATTACGTAGTACTCAAAGTCAGTAATTTAGTAGGATATATCTTGACGAGGAAGAGACTCGAGGGAGAAAAAATGAGTGCTGTGTGACATTAAACAATGTATGGTGGAACCTGGTAAGAGCCACCGTATGATCCCAGGGCAGCTCCGGGAATGTTTGAAGTTCAGGAATCTATCATAAAAAAGTCGCATTAAGTGATCATCTCGGTATGCCTGAAATTAAATACCAAAGAGATTCAGTATTTATTAAAGCAGATGCTACAAGAAGATGGTGTGCAGTATCCTGCACGGGTTGGCCCTTGAATTTTTTCCCTGTCAATGGTCCTATTTAAAACGATTCATAGGCAAGAAATTTCAAGGGCCAATGATGGCAACGACCTTGCCGTCGGATTGGTCTTTGTTTTCCGCCACTAATGTCTGGGTGGCACATTTCCGTGCAGGATACTGTACATAGTACACAGCACAGAAAGATATTATATGCTTTTTATTTCTTACCTAGAACTCTTTCATCACGAAGATGTTCATCAAGACATCTGGCTTCAACCTCAAATGCTGAAAAATATATATAAATATATTTAAAAGCCCACAAGATTACATTTTTTTGTTTTATTATATTATCCACTGCCTCACCTACAACATAGAATTGTCTGGTTGTCGAGCATTGTCATTGAATTGCCCATTTCTATGTGGGTGCCCAAATGCCAGTTGGGCACGCAGCTGCCTATTACACGTATGTCTGTAAATGTTCCTTAATCTCTGCGGGTGATGCCTTATCTTTCTTGCTGGTCCTTTTGCTCCAGCGCATTCATTGCGGCTCCGGATTATATTTGCTCGAATTGGTAGAGTAAAAAAGTCTTTGCTTCGAATTACGTAACAGATTGACTGATAAATTGATTGAGCGATCAGTAATATGAGCCTCGTGTATGAAATGGCCCAGTGATACGGGCTGCATTGTTCAACAACTGCTTTTGAAGTTTCTTCTTCATCCATATTCATGCGAATAACATTTGTTTGGCAGATCATGGTTAAAACAACAGAGGTGATCCATGTCAAAGAAAAGAGAAGCAAAAGTCCAATATTAAGCATTACATTTCGAGTTGCTTCCAATTCAATTCGGCTCACCATCTGGTCTCGAATTCTCACAAATTGGTGGTTTTGTTTGATATTGGTTTGATTTGACACTATTTGTAATGCCCTAACAGCTTCTTTTGGTGCGATATAAGTCTCTTCGTTTCTTTCAGGGGCAGTAGTAGGAGCATCCTGTTGAATGTCGATTGTCGCAGCAACTGCTTCACCAGCATGAGTAGTAGTATTTGTACCTTCATTAGTGTTTTGATCTTTATTGGTACCGGGTATCTCCAAATGTTGTTTTATCATTGTGTAAAGTGTCAGTTGACTGGAAATGACGAGGATGAGGAAGAAGACGATAAATACGAAATAAATTGTTCTGTCCCAGGGATGAACAACGGTGCACTTGATTTCTATGAGACCAAAGATGTAGTGAGACTTCATCAGAAAGAGTAACAGGACGAAAGCGGCTAACTGGATGGCGCTTACTAATCGGACCGTCACGAAACGGCGGTACCATAGTAAGTGAAACATAGAGAGGTAACGTTCAACTAGCGAAAAGAAGTAGTTCATAAGAAGAGTTGCAGCTGGCATTCCATTAAAAAAGAATCGAACGCGACACCAGTCCGTGGCTTCAGGGTAGTGAAACACCGAAAGCTCTAAAATATTGACAACTAAGATGAAAATGTTTGAGAAGCCAATCCCAATCCAAATTATGTTTCGCGGCTGACGACGTAGGCGACGGCAAAAAACGATGAATAGGATGATTATTAAATTTATTGGCGTTCCTATCAAAGCGCAGACGAGATGACCACAAGCTAAGAATGTATCCATAAACACTGGCACTTTAGCGGGTTCTGCTGCTGGCAGCGAATTGATTGACTCGTTATTCGCATCCATTTTTCACATCAACAACTTTTTACGACGTACTACTGTGGTCTGATATGTCGAATCTCTGTGTCCTGTGTTTATAACATTAGAGAAGCAGAATCTATCTGCTTCTGCGCCGTCATTTCTTACCTTCTCGGTACATCTCTTACTGTGGAGAGGGACACCCCAACTCTTAATCAATAATTAATAAGTTAGGGTAAAAGCGTAATTGGAATTAGACTTCGTATGAGCATCAACGCATAACTTCTTTACATTTGATTGGCTGATGTTTTATGAAAGAGATGGAATAATCATTTGAAAATCTAAAGATCTTTTTAAAAGGTTCTTGAAGCTGCATACATATGACATGTAAAATGTTTTCAACATATTTTATGTGACCACACAAACCATATCAATTTAGGAGTAGTTTACGATTAGTAAACGAATCCTTTATTTGAATAATAGAAAGAGAATATTTTCATTGCCTTATTTTTGTGGGTGTTTCAATTATTATTTTATTTGAAATTACCAAAAATGATTAATTTAAAACATTTAAGTTGTCTAATAGCTGTTTTCATGAGTAAAGTTGGTGTTAAGAGAGGCGCTATTGCGAAGGGCTTTGGTTTAGTTTTATTGGAGGGAAAATATTGACATTTTCTTTATCGAATGTTCTTTTTAAAAAATCTTGGCAAGCATCATCACTTAACTATTTGGTTTATTAGAAAAATGGTTCACAAAACGACCGGCTATTTTTGTTATTGGCGCCCTTACCTTATAGTGTCTCTCTTCCCTTTCTATCGATCCATCAAATCCGACTATCCTTTCGAACACTCTCCGATACATTCATCATGGATGATTGGAAGTAACGTCGCCTAGTGATGTTCAATAAAGCTTTGAATGCCATCTACAGATATAGAAAAGTATATCTAAAACGGGGAAAATAAAGGATAAAGTATTGGATTGGGATTTTAAATGATATATTTTTACAAATAGGCATAGACCCGAGGGGTTGCCGACTCAACAAATTCTTGTGCACCCCAGAATTCTATGCAAAAATTCAGGAATCTCCATAAGAGCCCCCCCCCCCCAAAATCGAAAAAATTCGAAAAAAATTCGAGAATTCCATGGAAATTCCAGAATTCTCGTACACCCTTTGGAAGGAGTCGACAGCCCCTCGCACCGTTAAGTCAAACATCGCCCGCAGTGCTGTGTTTGTCTGATATATGGGCAACGCATTTATTTAAATTTATAGGAAAAGGGGCATGAAACGTTTTGAAAACGTTTTCTTTATTTGCATGATTAAAAAAAGCTGACCCTGCTGTCACGTTTTTGGTTCACTATTGAGAAACATAGAACATCAATAAATTAGGGGGTGAAGTTGTAACGGATATCAAGGCCCGCTCGGATTGGCTGAAACCACCATATAAGATCTCAAAATCCAACAGGTATCCTAGACAACGGGGACAACAAGTGGCACTCGAACTGCACGTAATAGCTCATAACATAGACGCCAAACTCCCCACACGATGTTATGTAATACGAAAAAATCTCAGTGTACGACCTCTTTCCGGAATCCAATAGATAACTTACACCAATTTTGAATCGATGAGAAAAATCATGGAGAGTTAAGTAGTACTAATGTTCTGTGTCATTTTTATCTTTGTATAAAAGAATTAAGCGCGATGGTATTAGGGTCTGGCCAACACACTTGGACGCCAACTAGCCCCGGTCTCCCCTACAGTACACAAAATCCAAACCGAGACGGTACCGCATATTTAACCGATTATGATTTTCCGTCCTCGACCCGCCTCGAATCCCAGTCGGCACGGGTTCAATCATTCCCAAAAACAAAAGTTACAGTGATTTGTCGATGCTGTTTATTGTGTGAAAAACTATTTTTTTCCCTTGTAACAAACATATATTAAGAACTTACAAAATGAATATTGTTTCTCAGACTACGGAAAAGGTCAATATATTAAATTATAGGCTGGGCTGACGATGGAGATGATGACGCAGGGAAATGATCAATAAAGAAGATAATGAAGTTTGCTGGTATTCCAAAAAAAACAAAACACATAGGATCGCATGTTGAAAATAACTTATCCATGAAAACTGGTTGTTTTTTTTTAGCACCAACTGCGATTGCTGCTGATGTCATATTAATCGACTTGTTTTCATATCCATTGTGTTTCAATAACTACTTCGATACTGCTTGTAGAAGTTTTCACCTCGCGGGGCCACTGTTTCTATCGTGCACCTAATGATGTGTCCTGCAGCAATCTTATACTTGTTGCTTTTCCTTTGTATTTTAACTTATGTTGCTACTTTCAGTTCCCATGAGCTGAGCAACTTTGATTTTTAAACAAACTTGTTACCCACCAACGCACCACAATCATACAATGATTTATAATCTATTGCAAATAAAAGCATATTATCGTTGTTCGTAATGTCTTCATTCATTTCGCTTGCAAGCGAGAAAAAAATACGAACGTATGGCGTATCTACTAATAAACGTATCTATTAATAAATTAAAGGCCAAGTTTTTCGGTAAAATTACCAATTGGCTCGATAAAGTTTAAACATCATATGAATCCAGATAATGCTATTGCTATAAGGCTGACGGCGGAGCTGACGCCAAGTAGGCTTATTAATGAAGAAAGATTAGCACAAAGTTTATCGATAATCTGACAACAAAAGACTCAGGAGAGGTGACCAGGATTACAGTAAAAATTTATCCACTGACACTACTAGCGGCACTTAGATGTATCTGCTGTTAATGATACTTTTTTATGAATATGTTATTTACACCTATTTCAATGCAACAAAAGACAACAATTGCTTCACACTTCACGGATGACTACACGGTCTCTGACGATGTGTAAGTTTGGCAGGCATACAACTTTGATTAGGCAGCGCTAGCTGTTGCATAGCTGTATTTCATCATTATATTATACTTACGCCTTATCTTCAATAATAAAAGTAGAAACACGCTCATTAAAAACGATACGTGTTGTTACTTGAAACGTTTCCCCCTTGTTATTACTTACGATTTCTATACATACTCTGTTCATAGTCTGAATAAAACAGCATTTAAGGATGCCTAGTTAAAGTTATATAATTATATTAGATTCATTTAGACTTCACAGTTATCTGCTTTAAACAAAAAAAAACCATGACCGTTATTAGAACCGAGTATTTGCACTTGTAACTCTAAAGATGAAATATTGCTGTCCAATAATCATGATAGCACGCTACGCTTAATTGAGTTTGAGACTGTACAATAAGTGGACTGATGGAACTTGTTTAACCTTGAACGAATGAACAGGGTATAACAATTATTACATTTTTATATAGATGCAAAACGTTTTATACCTTAAGTTTTTCCCTCTTAAAGTTGAACAAATCAACAAATGCAAGAGGAAGTAACGCCACAACGAGAGTGTGACAATGTACTGGTCTAAATCCGCTCTAAAAACTCAGGCAGTCAATAAAAAATGTTAAGAATTCTTTTTATATCTTTTAATGTTTGTTTCAATTTCGTATCTTGATTTTAATATCTTCACAGCAATGAGTTTTAAATGGTTCAATTTTAGCCTTAAAGGGGGGGGGGACTCGAAAAAGTCCATTTTATACCTATTTTTTTATTCATTGCTGTGGCCTAATCAACTAAAGATTGAAACTAACACTTAAAAATAGAAAAAAGAATTTTCTACATTTTTTGTTTAAAACATTTTTTGTAATTTTGACATGCTTTTTTAGGGAGTTTTCGGGAGCGTGCTCCCGCCTAACGTCCCCGGCATCGTTCATATAAGACATTCTTCTACTGATAATAACGTAGGTTTTTTTGTCGTGGGCTCTCGTACTATAAGATTGCGTGGCTGGGTACGGAAGCGACGGGAACATCAAATTAGCAATTCTGACGAATAAAATTATTATCATTCCCAGCAAAATGTATATTATTTTCTCCCTTACACGTATTTTAACAAACAAATTTTAAATAATGTTTGTTGAGTTTATCAAGGGGGGGGGGGGGGGGGGGGGCAAGTTGAGATGATTACATTGATTATAATATGTTAATAATGATCAGATACATGATGTTGTATCTTTTACTGGTAACATACACAATAATGTTTCTCATGAATCTTGGGAATGAAAGCAAACACAATTTAATGTTGGAACAGAGAATCGAAAGCATAGGTGGGCTATACACAAACGAAACTGCAGTGGATTTTTGTACGTCTATATTCGCAGTGCGACGTCGAGAGACAAAAGAGTAAATATTAGACGAGGCATAAAGACAATTCAAATATTTCAAAAGTAGAAAATTAAGTGACATTGTCGCTGGAAACGAATTAGAAGTGCTGAAAGCAGGCCCTATCTCCAATCATTAGTGCAGGAAAGGCTCCAAGCACAGTTTAAAAAAATTTACTTCTGAAATATCAATACACAGACATCATATATTACAAAGCGTCGTTAATGTAGTATATATGTATAACCATGGACTTCTTTGTCGATGGTTTTTCTTTCTTTTCTTTGAGATTTTTTAAAAAGCATGCTTAAGTATGTAGTATATAGGAACGCTAGAACGGTAGGACACACTAGAACGAAGTCGACGATGAAAAAAAGTAACGGATAGAAATGAAGAGAGAAAATAGTTGACATTTTTGAAAAAATTAACAAAATGAAAGTAATAACTGTACATGTTATGGTTCTGAAAAAAATGACGACGAAGAAACCAGTCCCACAAAGTCCTACTGTATTGACTATTTTAAATCTTAGTTTTTGAGGTACTGGCAAACCGAATGTAGCCTATGTGTGATTCCCATTAAATCTGCGCCTATTTGTGATGCTCGCCCCAGTGCAGCACACAAAGCCCTGCTTGGTGATAGAAAACAAAGAACTGGCAGACAGAGTGGCCGATCAATGATATCAATCTTGTGCACGAATTGGCTCAGTATAGTAAAGGGTATTAACTGCTTGACAAGTGCTTTTGCCGCTTCTTCTTCGCTTATAGCTTAATGGGTAACATTTGCATTACAGATCAGGGGGTTAAAACACGAGAGACTAATATCCACGTTACAGAAAAGAGAAGCATAATTCCAATACTGAAAATCACGTGCCGGGTAGCTTCAACTCCATTTGACTCATCATCATCTGGTCTATAATCCTCACAAGGTGCCGTGCAAGTGATAGCACTCATTCTTGTTGTAGGTTGTCGTATTGACGTCGTATTCTATATTATTAAAAGTGTTTTGATACAGTGCGTGACTTACACAGTAGATTGGAGATAAGTTTTCTGCTTCAGCGTCGCTACCCTCTCCTGCTTTTGAAATATTATTTTTTAGATGTTTTTAGTGATTTCTTTTCTTCCCTAATGCGTATGAATTGGTAAAAAATATGCAATTCCTTATTAAGGATTGTCCCTTTCTTTACATTGTACTGTGTACTTGTTTTTTTTTGTCAGTTGGAATAAGATAGGTAGTAGTATTGTTACTTCCATTCGTATCGTCTATATAGATAGTAGGCAGCCGGCATCGTAAAATGCTTTTAATCATTACATGAGCTGATCACCCAGATAGATAACTAAGAAAAAAACGACGAATCTGAAATAGACTTATCTATTTAACGGATGGCCAAAGTTTCACTTGACTTAATCGTATCCAAAGATGTAGAGAGCCATAATTTACCCTCGACCTAGTCCAGCAGAAAGGCCCAAGATTTGTGTTAAATAAGAAAATGACTGGTAGATGGAGTAAGCGATCAGTAATAAATGCATAGACGTGGCCTAAAAGCGATAGTTGCGAAGTGGCCCAGTAGTACTGTGGTAGACTGGTAGTAATCCAAAAAAGATATTTAAAAAAATAGTTAAAGTTTGTTGACTAAATGGCTAAATTGAACTTTTTTAGGTTCTTGAATTAACATTGTAAATCACTCCCCACAATGGCGGCGTAATTGCCATCAAAAACTTTTCCAATCGCTGTATCAGCCTTTAGAATGCTAAATCCTTCACCACATTGCCGTATTTTAATTCCAATTTTGCTAAGGATTGTTCCTGGTTTTGCGTCCTGCAAAGAGCATGTTGAAATATAAGACTTTAGTTATTAAAGGAGTAAACGGGTGTTAATGTGTTATACCGATACTTTTATTTTAAAGCTCCCAATTAATAATTATTTTAAAATATAAATCCACCATTACTTTGACAAAAATACTCTTTTAAGCGCTGATAAGGCTCGCAACTTTATAAATGAATGCGATACTTCTTTTTCGAGAAAAGAACATAGAATAATTGAGATAATTACAATGTTCATTATATAGAACATTTTGTAAGTTCTCAAAAAATTTGGTGACATATTATTGCTCTAACCAAACAATCCGTGGCTACATTCTGAGTTTTGGTTTCATTTAGATATGTTTTGGTATTTTTAATTTGCTTTAAAATTAATATAGTTTTTTATGTTTAACAAATAATTGGAACATTTTTTTCTAACTTTTAAGTGAGTAGTGTAGTTACTTTATATATCTTTACATTCCATAATTTGGGAGCTAGCAATATTTTTGCGTTGTAGAATATTCTATATTTTGTCTTTTGGTGCACTTGTGGTCTTTTAGTTGGGGGTTTTGTCTTTTAGTGCTAGTGGTCGTTAGACCGAGCCGTGACTGTACGAGCCACAGTATAAAAAAGGTTAAAACATCTTTCCACCCAATTAGGAGTCTACTAAGCGATCATTAACATCGTTCAATAGAATTTTTAATAATTCCACACAATTATGACTCTATAAAGCAAACCAAAACCACTAAACGGTCATTATAACATCGTTCCAGAGTGTGTCGTTTCTTCTTTACTTATGACCTTATTCAACGTATTAAAAAGAGAAGATCCGCGTTGAAGCAAAGCGCAGCATCGTCCAAGATTAAGAATAAGTTTCGAACAGCTTCCAATTCCAATTGGCTTACCATCGGGTCTCTATTGGCCATGAAGTGTGTATATTCTTTCGGATTCTGCCTGATGATAGTGGTACAGTACTTGATTTGGCGGGTTGGCCCAATGCGGCAATGCCCAAACCATTACTTCTGGTGCGATAGAAGTTTCTTGGTTATTATCAGTAATTGGAGGATGAATCCTAATCATGGGGTCAACCGGTTGAGTGGTTTGTTTTGCTTCTACTACTCCATCAAGAGTAGTAGTATCGTTACCTTCATTACTATTTCTTATTTCCACGGCACCGTGTTGGCACTAAAACTTATTTTAAAAATTAAATTAATGGTTCTTAGTAAATTAAAATTATTCGTTGTAACTTTTAAAATGTTCATAAAGTGGATGTATACCTTTATATGAGGCTAGAAAAAAGGACGGCGGAGAAATCAATCCAAATCCCACTGCGCGTAATCGAAATTCTACGGCTTTCGATAATCGGACTCGGAGTAATTATGAAAGATCATCACAACATTTATCAGTATTCCAAATTCATTAAAACTATTTTTCATTTTTTTTACCCTTTGTTGAAATCTATGACGTAAGGGCTGTTTTTAGGCATTCCGAAAAAAATAGTCATGACGACATGTGATGACAAATAACTAATATCTAGAGTGATGGAAGTCGAGGCTGCTGAATTTTTCAAAATTTGGTGGAAAAGGATCATAACTGATCCCGATCGTTATCTCAATTTCATTGATGAGCAAAAAAGCCTTCTCTTATACCTTTGAATTTTGGGAACGTAATTGGAGCTCCATTTATTGTTCATTCTAGCTACTGGGATGCATTTATCATTTGTATATTTTCAATTGAGAATGTCCGCGGTCAGGTGAAAAGACGAACTTCAAACTAATATCTCTTTTACCACGACACCCATTTCCCGTCCAATATAAATTGAGTCTATTTACGACATCCCGAAATTCTAATGTACGACCAATCGCGGAGAAGGATCAAGGAACCGATGTTTTCTTCAAGATTAGTTGAAATTTCTTTTCATTGTGGTGAGATTCTTTAATTTTCAAAATAAATTCATAGGAAGAAGAGAACGGAATTGAAAAGATTATTGATTTATTGGGGAACTGATGAAGAACGATCCTTATCCAAGGTGCTCTGACATCACAGCTGGATGTCTCGATCAAATGGGCCTGGTGTTTATGTTTAGGTGATTTTACTACAACCACTAAAGTAATAGTATATACTTCTTTGATATGCGTAATTGAATCATTTCAGCGGAATTAAGCCATTCCGGACCTAATCGGCCGAGAATACAAGAGAACTGGTCAATGTGCAGAGGAGCAAAAGGGGCGTATTTTACCCTTGAGTGGGGCTTTCTTCATCCTGGGTGTGAGAATTTTGTTTGTCAGTGTTGGTCTTCACGGTCGAAATAATCTATTATCCCTGAGGGTTATATTTACTTTAATAAATACCGAAAAGTGATTAATAAACGAAGTGCAATTGTAGTCTGCTAGACCCTGACCAGGGACTCTGGACTGTTTATTACACTAGTGATTGCCAGTTTAGATACTATGAAAGTAATTTTTATTATATTACTAAGTTGTAAGTATTTAAAATGGACAGCCACATTGAAAAAATACTAGTTAACTTTTTTATTTACACTGGGAATAACTTTGGGTAATTAAAATTCGATTTGAATAAACACATTTCAATCCTTTGAAGGCTTCAACTAAGGATCTGTAGAAATCGTGAGTTCGATACAGATTTTACTGAAACTTTGTGTAACTAAAGAACACTTATGGCCCCTCGGATTTTTGCATTTTGGGCCATCCCACACAGCACATGGCTAAGATTTGGACATCGTTTGATCATCCCATAGGATGTCAAAAAAGGGGCCGTGTGTTAGACAATTGGTACACTTCCGGGTCACCGTTTGGCCGTTGGTTTCGGTCTAACCAACTACTTAAAGATATCGTTAGGATAGAGTTTTGTTTAAAGATCGTTCACAGCTGGGCATCACAAAGATGCATTTTAGCTCTTTTACAGATTTCTTAAAGATATAGGTATAATTGTAAGTAATTAATTTAAAATATATTATAATTATTATTTATTTGTGTTTAGAAACTGTATTGATCAAAGATGACCCAAATGATATCCACTGGATTATCAATAACAGCAGAGGAAGTAAGCCCCATACTGTCAAATTCAAACAAAACAGCATTTACGGATTTACCCAGTAAAGCTGGCGGGTGTACTTGCCTTTGATAGGTGATAGTTGTCTTAGAGAAATTTAGAAACATGTACAATCAGCCTCTTTTAATATAGCTGGTTGAATTTTAACTTTAATGGGTTGCTTAAGCCCTCTTTATGACGTGTTTATTTTAGTGGTCTAAGTTAATTTTTGTATGGTGTTATATTTATTGAACTTGCCGATGGTTTGAGCGCAAAGTTCATTTAATTAAACTTCAATATTGAAATAGTTCGCTAAGTTATGACATTAAAAGACAAAAAAATACTAATTATGTAAAGTACTTTTCCATTGTTTTGACATGATTTTAATCTCGAAGAATATATATGTTAAAAAAGGGAATGAAAACAACTGTGACGTGGTGTAGTGGTTAGAGTGCTGGCATACGATTACGAAGTAAGTGAGTTCGGAGCTCATTAGGGCCAAAACTTTTTCTATAGAAATATGAAAATTATATGATAAATGTGTAAGTTATCCTCTGATCATCTTATAACAGTTCAAAATTATGGCAGAATAACACTGAAATCTGAATGGTATATTAAAATATTCGGTACTGCTTATAGTTATCCGGATGATAACGGGACATTTCAAGATTACGTGAGACATTACTCTGAAAACGTCGTTCATCCCGAAGATAACTTTCAAGCGATTCAAAATAAACTCCATCGTGTTATCCAACATAGATTATCAGCTTGATATCAATTACCAGGATCATAAAAAATAAATTTCGTTCGCTAAAAAGCGAATAACTTAAACACATCCTCAAATGTTGAGTAGCAAGAAATTGAAGCTTCGGACAACGGGATATGATATGGATCAAAGTCGGATCAAAAAGATTATCCCGGTTCTGTGTGGGATATCTGTGATATTAAAATATATTTATGTCAATAAGTCAATTGTGTTGTGATCTGTCAGGTTTGACTTCAAAACACAGCTGATCGTCTGTCACCCCTCAACGATTTATTTTTCTTTTATTTACTCTAATACTAAACTGTCACGTGAAGTGAGCCATAGCGTAGATGGCTAAAGCGTCGCTTATGTAATCTTAATCGCAATAAAATTAGTGTAAAAATGAGTCGGTTGCAGCCCGCAAAAAAAATTATTTATACAATTTATCTGCCAAAATTGTATAAATTTAAAGTTGTATTGGGAAACAAATATTTCAAAAAATCAAACCGGAGGGATGATAATTAAAAGATCTTTGCAAAGTAAGATGCAAAGTAAAATCATTAAAATATTGAGCAGGAAAAATATAAACTGGAAATGTCGCAGGCTAGAAATAAAGTAATAGACTTGATAAAATAAAAATAAAACAAGTTAATGTAATCATGTTCTCCCCATAAAATTCTAGTTTTAAAACTGTTTGATCGTAAGAGCACTGTCTTAACATTGCACAATCATTCCTATATAATTGCACGGTGTACCAGAAATAAATCCACCCCCCCTCAGCGAAAAGCCCCATCATTAATTCATTACACAAGGTTTCTCATTATTTGTTCGCATGTATGTCTTAGCAAGCACTTCACTTGATGCACTCATTTAAATGTTGACTTCTTATGCATCCTATAATTATTTTTATTGATCCTGTTTAAAACAGTCCGTGAAATCCTATTAGCACTAACTAGAAGTCGATGAAAAATATCGCAGAAATAAAAAAAGGAAGTGCTAATAACTAATAAGAATGCAACTTTTAATAACGGCGGCACCCGCCGGCTACAGCACTGTAATGTCTGTACACTTCTACATCAAAGTTTCTTTCGACTGCCTTTGTAAAACAGCCTCTAGTATGCACATACAAATCTCTGAAGTTATTGGGACAATGTCTCTTTTTATAACTTCAGAGATATCTCAGATACATCTCAATAGCACCCAAGTTTATACAAATGGATTATCTTCGTCTTATATAACTTTCAAAGAACAAATTTGAAACACACTTGAAAGGAATTCGCGAGTGAGTTATTGATCTTTGATAGACCAAGTTGCATCCTGTGGTTGATATACTTGATGATATTCTTGATGAGATGAATAACACCCACTAACCCACCTAACGACAATTATGTAAAAAGAATGACAAGAAGAAAATAAATGAAATTTGCTGAAATTTTTGGCATAACAGTCTTGTTTGAAATAAAATCACACATTATTTATAGCACTAAACACAAAATAATGATGGACAGGTTGGTATAATTTCTATGCTGTGGAATCCCATTTCGTATATAGAGAATAAAAAAAATATTTTTAAGGGAACAGAAATAAGACATTTTATGCTGCTTTGGATTAAATGAATGAATTTAATTGGTGTCTTATTGTCTGAAATCGACATCGGCGTAGCAATCTTCGTTCCTCAGTGTGTGCTCCGACGTTAGTTGGTCGCGCGGCTGCTTTTTATTATACCTATAAGTTCTCTGTAGTTTCCTCATTCTCTGCGGGTAATTGGTCTTTCGTGCGGGTTCCCTAGTCCCAGAGCAATCATATCGTTTACGGTTATGAGCTTTACCTAGCGGTGTGGCACAAAAGTCTTTTCTTCGCGATACATAACAAAATAACTGGTAGATACAATGACCGATCAGGTATATGAATCGTGTGTACGAATTGGCCCAGTAGTAACGGCTGCACTGTTCGACGAGGGATTTTTCCCTTTCTTTTTCGCCTAACGCCTGATGGATAACACTTGCATTACAGATCAATGATAAAACAGAGGAGATGATCCATGGTAAAGTAAATAGCAGCATAATTCCAACACTGAGAATTACGTTTCGGGTAGCCGCCAATTCCAATCGGCTCACCCTCTGGTCTCTAATTCTCACAAAGTGCAGATTCTTTTTCATACCGTCACTGGGTTTCAAAGGTTGACTCAATAATCTTACCGCTTCCTCTGGAGCAAGAACAATATCTCCATCAATTGAATGTGGAATAGCTCTATTAGAGCTATCTTGCGGTTGAATGTTCCCTATTGGTGTTGATGCTCTCAAAGCATTAGTAGTTAGAGTGCTGTTACTCCTACACGTATTTTGGTGTTCATTGATACTGGATAGCACCAAGTGTTTCTTTATCATGAAGTATAATGCTAGTTGACCGGTCAAGCAGAGAATGAGGAAGAAGAAGATGAATCCGAAATAGATGGCTCTGTCTAAAGAAGGAACGACGATGCAATTCACTTGAATGAGTCTGAAAATGTAATGAGGCTTCATCAGGAACAAAAGAAGAATGAAGGCGGTTAACTGAATGCCGAACACCCATCGGACCGTGACGCATCGCCGGTACCAAACTGAGTGAAATATTGAGAGGTAACGATCAACTAGAGAAAGAACGTGGTTCATCATAAGAGAGGCCACAGGAAATCCAATCAAGAAGAATCGAATGCGACACAAATCCGAAGCTTCCGTCGAGTAAAATCCAATCAGCTCTAAAAGGTTGGCGAATAAGAAGAGAATGTTTGAGACACCGATCCCAATCCAGATGGTGTTCCGGGGCAGGCGACGGAGGTGACGGCGAAAAACGATCAATAAGATTATCATCAAGTTTGCTGGTATTCCGAAGAGAACGCACAAGAGTTGAGCACAAGTTGAAAATTTATCCATGAAAATTTGTTGTTCTTTGGCACCAGCTGATGTGATTGCTAATTGAGTCGTATTGATCGACATGTTTTCCACATCCATAGTGTTTCGACAACTATACATCGACATCTGCTTGAAGAAGTTTGTGCAACACCGTCGCTGTTTCTATAGTGTAGCTGATGGTGCGTGCTTCAATATATCTTCTCGATTCCTGCTTCTATTTTAATTTAATATGTTAGTTTCTGTTTATGTGAGCTTGGCAGCTTCGATGTTTACACCACTTATTCCGTATCATAATTACGTGGTAATGTGAAATCTGTTAGAAAAGGCTCATATTGTTATTATTCATTCGTAAATCTGTACATTACGTCCGACATACAAGAAAAAATTACCCACGTATGGTGTTATTTCGTTGTCTGTTAAATGATACGATGGCGATTTCCTCATGGTTCATCCACACGGACAACATTCAAATCTAGATGATGTAGTTTTGCTGACGACGGACGTGACGTCGAATAGGTATATAATGATGAAAGATTATCACAAAATTTATTGGTACTTCAAACAACACAGAAGAGGTTACTGAAAAATCTATTCATCAACACTGTTGGCGCTTTGGTATAACTGCTATTGATTTTATTGGTTGATATGTTATTCAAACCTATTTCGTTGTGACAATAGCTTCCTCACGGTTCACGAATCACTATGGTCTCAGACGATGTGTAAATTCGGCCAGGATGCAAATTTGATAGCACTGTTGCTTTTAGCTTTTTTCTGCTTCTGCGCCAACACCCCCTTCAGTGATACTCGGTAAGTCCTATATATTTCCTTACCTTATTTGTTGGCCCTAAGTATTCCCAGCAGTAAAAGTGTGCTAGACGACACTTTTATCGATTTTTGTTTATAATATGCAACAGTGTATATATATGATTTAAACTATGTGCCATTTACAAGTTATCTCATTAGAGTAACGTTATAGAAAATCTTTAAGAAATCGTAGTATTTGCCATCTTATTGTATAATGGAGCAAATTCCTCGTTTTTTTTAGGGGGGTGGGGGTGAACTCCATCTCCATAATTTTTGGGGGCTGTTACAAATTTAGTTTGTTTTTCCATCATTATATCCTATAGCCTTAACTTCAATAAAAGTAGAAGCGCGCTCATTAAAACCGATATGTGCTGTTACTTGATATTTTTCGTTGCTAGTATTTATATGTATAAGAAATCTTATAATCATCTGCTCATGTTCTTCATAGTCAGGATAAAATAACGTCTAATATAAGGATGTTGTCTTATTCATTTGAACTTCCCAGAAAACTGTTTTTAAAGAAAAGGTGCAGTTAGACTATACATTATTGTTATTACAACTGGGTATTCTGATGCGTAACCCGAAAGACGAACTACTATACTTTTTATTGATTAACATATAAAGCGTACCAAATTTGAATGAATCGGATACCGTACAAATGGCTGATAGAACTTTTTGCGGAACAAATAAACGAGGTCTAGTAATTAAAACTTGATATTGTTACGTGAAATAATGGTCCCCTTTCACGATTAGACAATATTGATGATAATCAAATAGTAAGAAGAGAGTTACACTTCAGTCAGTTCACTTTGATTGAGATGAATATGAGGGAAAGGCTTCTCCCCTCTACCACTGCACATGTTAGCATTCCTATATGGACTAAAGTTAGCACATCCCAAGTCCAAGCAAAGAAAGGAAGAAACGTTCATGCATCGTTATTCTAGGAATAGGCATTCATTCAAAGAAGTATTCTAGGAATAGGTACAATCATTCAAAGAAGGGATGGGTTAGATCAATGTACGGGAAGCAATCGTTGGTCATGTGTCATTGTTTACACGGTACACCATTTCCACGTGACAATATGGTCAAAAGTGGTTTGCAACTAAATGCATCAGATGGACATGTCACAATTTAACAACCAGTTTTCATTTTTGTATCTCTATTTTGTGGTTAAGCCTTAAAAAAAATAATTCTAAGATGAAATTCACCGATGGTCTCACGACGTGGACCACGGAGTTGGACCTCCTATTCAGAGGATTTTCCGAAAAAAAGTGGAAAAATTAAGACAATCTTGTGCTGACCTCTTAAGATCCCTTGTCCATATAAAAGATCTCCTGTCGATTACAAAAAAAATATTGTTTAAAAGATCTTTTGCCGAATAGTGCAAGAGCTTTGAGTAGGATAATACGTAAATTTAATATAAAGTATAGTATTGATATCCGCCAACTGGATTCTTTTGCGAAACCAAGCCAAAACAAACTTTACAGCTATCCTATTTACAGATATTTGGTTAACGCCCAGGTAAAAAATCGACGTAATTACACAGCAGCGATTTGGTGCTTAATTTATGAGCAATTTAACTGCTTTATTTTCATTACCCATTTTCATCAGTGGCCAGGTGTGCTTAATTCGGATTTGACCTCTTAATAATAGCTGAGTACTTAATTTTTTCTGGGTGCTTAAAATACAATCAGGCTGCTTAACTTCCCCATAGAAAAATTTCCCCCGACAGGAAGCGAACCGACGACCTTGAGTGTGCGAGGAGGATGCTCTACCGACTGAGCTATCTGCTTATACGAAGAAGTCGTTATTTTTACTACCAGTATCTTGGAAAAACCTCCGACATTGAAATTGTTTTTCACACATGAGAAAACTTTTTCATTATACAATGATTATCTTTGGTTATTTTGTTTTCACAAAGATATAGATATTTATAATAATATATTGATGACAATTGCAGTGGCATTGTAAGGGGAAAAAATGACGCGAAATAGAAAATCTCGGCGAATTTTCTCTTTGTGCCACAAGTATTTTTCTCATGATGACAATAAAAAATAGTTGTCATAGAAAGCCGTGCAAATTTATTTAAGAATTCCCGTCGGTGTTATTGACGATACAGCATCATCAAGGCAATGCACGCTGTTTTAGCGCTCTTTCCCTTTGTTAATGTAGGCCACCTACACAATGAATTTTTCCAACGTGCTTAATCGGTACGTCCCTAGTTTTGCCGCCCTTTCCCCTTTGTTGCTATATACCACCGGAAATAGTGAATTTTTTCCCGCATACTTAATCGGGTGGATATTAAGCATGGAAGAAGGGTTTCATTACCCAATAAATTAAGCACCCGTAAAATATATAGATTCACAACTCTAGACGGGGTGCTTAATTCGTTTCATTACTTTTTGGGTGATGAATCCAACAAAATTAAGGAGTCAATCGCTGCTGTGTAAGGTAATTAATTACGTAATACTTTCGGACAATTTGCATTCATCACGTAATTAATTGCATTTTTTGTGATTTATTAGGAAATTTATCACTTGCAGGTGATGATAGCTCTTTTAACTTTAAAGTGAGTGTTGCGTGTTGTAATAGAATTCCTAGAAAATCCTTACCTTGTCGCCAAACTAAAGGTTTATAACTGAATTTTCTTCCAGCATCTTTGGATCTTTGTTCCATTAATTCATTAGCATCGGCAAAGGTTCTTTCATTCAAGGTTCAGGTTGTACTTTTTCTGCTTTAGTCATATGCTGTAGATCTACGAAATAAACCTTTTAAACACCCATATGAGGACGTAGCGAAGAATTTTTTTTTTGCATTTCCCTGTAAGTTTCCTATAAATGTCTTCCTCGTTTCTCTTTTGTACCGTGTACTATGCAAGAAGTCTACCCTCAGATTGCTTCTTATCACATTGCAAGAGACATTGTATGCATCATTTTTGTATAATTGAAAAACCAAATATTTATGTAATTTTTCGTGATTCATTTTTGCCATCTCTACGGTGTCATTCTTAAACTTTAAAGAACTGATAAATGGCCGAATACCCCGAATGAGATAGAATTTATTCGATATACCGGAGACAGGGAGGCCTTTACCGTCTTTATTCTCCCCTCTTTCTTCTTCTCTGGGGCAAGTCTGAAAACCTTCATTTGCATTGACTTTTGTTTCCTCTCTTACTGATTGGTCGGCGATGGGTACTTTTGGTAACTTTTTTTTATTACTTTGGGTACGTTTTACGCCATCTTTCGTTCTTTTCTAGCACCCAATATTAACTACAGGTTGTCATGAATCCGAATCCAAGTAACATCTTTGTTACATTGTTTCTCTGATTTACTATCGATGATTTGTTTATTTTATTTAAAAAAGTGTTCAACTTATCTTTTCAACTACAAGTCAGTTAAGTACCTAATCGAATGATGACATAGTAGGCCTAATAATATAGTCTGGCTTCTTTTCTGGGCACCTAAACGATATATTAAACCATATATCTTTGGTCATCCTAGTCGTTCTAAAATCGAAACCTTAAATCCAAATCCAATAACAAAAGATAAGAAATCGAAAACGAATGTTACAAGTTCCGCATAAATTTGGCGCTCAGTAGTTTTTCATAACTTTACTCTTAGAAACAGTGCTCCCACCTTCGCCCTATTCGATTTCCATGCTATACAGCAGCTCCATAACTTGTTGCTTACGTTTCCTAGGATACAGGCAAGGCTTTGAAAATGAAATGTTGAACTTCAAAAGTAACGAAGATCCGTGTATCCTACAATAACAAATGATCCTTATTTTTAGATTTACAAGAAGTAAAATAATCGATGAAGAGCAAAGAGCCAATGAAAATGAGCTAATTACATTATCCCAACAATAAATATTGAACAAAGCATATACGGGACAGTAGACTGTACACATTCGACGTGCTGTGATACAGTGATCAAATAGTACAACTAAAAATCCAAATAGACCATTTATTTATTTATTTCAAAAGTAATTGGAACCGCATCTTCAATACCATCAACGGCGTGTCGTGTACCGAAGTCATTTTTATTTATTGACATTTTACATTATGTACTCCTTTTTCGGTAGGCGTCGAGCTGAAGACGATATATTTGAACTAGCCGATGTTGGTTAAAGGAAGAATCCATAAGTACTTTATTTCTCATCGAAGTGGACTGTGGTCCTGGCCGCTGAGATCCTAATAAAAAAACGTCGACATTTGAAAACGTGAACTAATATTAGAATTTTGAGACAACATCAAATGATCAAAGCCATTAACTTAATACTCTCACAAGAAATTGCACACTTTCCACACTTTAAACTTTATTTTACAATTTCTATAAAAATAAATAAAATTAAGTGTTGACCCCATAATCATTTTATGGTTTTCAAAAAGGAGATATGAAATATAAATAAATGAAATAATTATTACTTGTCACGCTTTTGGAAGAGTGTACGCCTACGTCATAAGGCCATGGTAAACGGCACTGTCGCAATTTGTGTAATCACCAGGTTGCTGTTGGTGAAAAATTACAGTTATTCATTTAAATTAACAAAATGAATAAAAACAATGATAATATTTAAAAAATGCTTTCATGTCTACTTACCGTGATTGTATTAATATGTTTTATGGTCAACTATTGGCGTTAAGTTCTTGTTTTCTCTGCGTAGATATTCACTTCTTAATAGGGGGCCAGGCTGCCTATTATATCCCTGTCTGATATGCATTTCCCTCATTCTCTGTCGGTGTGGGTACTTGAACTTCCTTGTAGGATTTCTAGCCCTAGAGCACCTGTTATTAATACCTTCACTGTGCCTATTATGTCCTAACCCAGCACAAAATTCTTTGATTCGTGATACGTAACAGAGGAACTGGTAGATACAGTGGCCGATTAATGATAACAATTTTGCGTACGAAATGGTCCAGTAGTGCCGACTGCATCGCAGAATAATAGTTTCTTCAACCGCTTCTTCTTCTTCTCTCGTAGTCTTGTTGATAACACTTACATTACAAATCATGGCTGAAACAGAGGCGACGATCCACGGTAAACAAAAGAGCAGCAGAATTCCAACACTGAAACTCAAATTTCTCGTTGCCTCCAATTCAAATCGGCTCACTATCTGGTATCGAATTCTCACTAAGTGAAGATCCTTTTTTATGGCATTATTGCTGGACTCAACACGTTGACCTAATACCTCTACCGCTTTTTCTGCTGTGATTATCTCTTCGTTATTATCAGTTGAAACACAACAAGTCTTTGTATCAGTCTTAGTATCAGTAGTAGTATTGCGAACTCCATTAGTATCATCTTCTTGACAAGTTCTGGGAAGCATCAGATGTTTTTTTACCATTATGTAAAGGGTAAGCTGACTGGAAAGACAGAGCATAAAGAGGAAGCATACGACTCCGAAATAGATTCTTCGGTCTAGCGGATGAACAACGTTGCACTTAACTCGAATTAGACCAAAAATGTAGTGAGATTTCATTAAAAAGAACAATAGGACGAAGGTGGCTAACTGAATTCCAAGCACTAAGCGGACAGTGACGCATCGTCGGTAGAAAACTGAATGAAATATTGAGAGATAGCGATCCACTAGAGAGAAGAAGTTAAACATCAGAAATACGGCACCGGGGAATCCAATCAAGAATAAATGAATGCCACATAATGCCCTAGCTGCAGAAGAGTAGTACTCAATCGGCTCTAAAAGATTGGTAAATGATACAAAAATGTTTGAAAATCCGATCCCAATCCAGATTGTGTTGCGTGGTTGACGACGAAGGCGACGACGAGCAAGGATGAAAATGATGATCGTCACATTCAACACTATTCCAAACAAACCGCAGATAAGGTAACCGAAAAATAAAAATGTATCTATGAACAATGATTCTTGAACGTCTATTACTGGCCGTGAGGTCGTGTTGATCGACATCATGTTATTCGCATCGATTTCACGACAAAACCTTTCTCTTGAAGGATGACTTGACGCTGACAACATGTACAAGCCTGATCTCTCTTTTATAATAGTAGTAGAAAACGTTTTTATTTATTGGCAGCTTTATTCTTCTGCGCCGCCGCAATATAAAAGTGCACCTCTAACCGATGAACTATATAGGTTTCATGTCGTAAGTTAAATAGAATGCTGCTCTGCTATGAGGCGTACTTGGCCTGCTGATATTAAACACCGACACATTAGTAAAGCTATCAAGCTATCTTTAATTGCTCATCTGGGATTTCACAGAAGATGAATACACAACAAGGTATAATGTCGTCACTGATGCAATTGAGTCGCAATCAGCCTTTCTCTGTGCTTTTGTTTGTTTTTGTTTTTAATTTCATATGCCGTTCTTGAAAAAATATAGATTATCTATTGCGAATAGTCCCTAACTAATTTTTTTTTATAGTTAGGTTTTATACAGGCCCAAAATCGTATAAATGTATGAAAATGTTATAAAGAAATTGTTATAGATACTACACAATGCATTATGGCTTTTACTATAAAACTTTATAGTTTGTATACAATTTTGGGTTTACACTACTATTTTCAGTTGGGGTGTTAACATTGATGCCTTAATATGTGTCGTCCACAAACCATACGCATTTAAAAGCAAATAAATGTTAAATCAATTGTTTCCCCCTATGTCTAAAAATTTTGAGGATTTACTCAGATTGTGACATTTTAGGCTTACGGTTTGCGGCTAGCCGAAAAAAAGGGAAAAATCAAAATAATTTCGCAGTTAAAAATTTAATACAATCGTTTGATTCGGCTGGCTAATATTTACTTTTGTGAAGTACAGAGATTTGGGTACTTTAGTGTGCGCTGAAGTTTATTTACGAGGATCTCCCAATATCATTTATGATTCTGATGCTTCGATTCAGTGTTATGATTATGATGCTGAAACACCGAAAAAAGTCATCTTTTTAGTTTCTGATTTCTTCTGTGATGTTGATTCTATTGAAATCATTATTGTGATTCGTTGACAGAGAGAACCGAGAGGGGTAAACCTATTAGAAGACATTTGCGACTTTTTAATAGAATTCTGTGGCACACTAGTACCGCGTCGAGTTTTGTCGCGTAACTGTTCAGCCTTAGGCTATCAGCTGGCTGTGTTTTAACACGACGAAGACTATTTTGTAGGGAAATTTCCCACAACATTTTAGCTCTTTGGGCTGTTTTATACTTGTAGTTGCGTGACACAACGTTTAGTGGCGCGAGGAGAGCTACCGACTGGGAAATTCTACGGCTCTTGTCCCTCTCCGTTATCTCTGTTCGTTGAGCGCAACACCAAAGTTGTCGTGGAAACCAACCCTTAGGAAAAAACCTTCTATGATCTCGTATGATTTGCTCAATTGATTTCTTATCTGAGATGGGTAATCGGAAATTTGGAACTGAAAAATCAGATTAGTCTGAGATATGATTTCTCGCATCATATATCTGAGAATCATATAAGAAATCAGATGAGTCGATGAGAAATCATTTTTGGTTATATGAAAAATCAGATCTATTGCTCAGATTAAACCATCTAAACCATCTCTATCGAGATATCATATCTCAGCCTCCAAATTCTCATTTTCTATCTGATCTTGTATAAGCTAAATCAGATAGTTTTTCCCCTCAGAATAAATACAAAAATATGCATAAAGGCATTTGTTTATTATTTTCAACTCGCATTGTTACATACATAAGTAAATTATAATAAATAAAAAAACATTCTTAAGTACCGTAGTTTGTACGAGTTGAGATGGTATCAGTGTAACGCATCTTTGAAATTATGACTATCTTTGAAGATGAAGATGCTTTGGTTTTTTAGCTCTTCAGATAAGATTTACCGTACTCCGAACGATTTACGTAGGGACCCGTCTTAATTCATAAGACGAGCCTTATGACATCTAAAATTCTAAATAGAATCGGAAGAATGGATAGGTGCGCCTCATGGAGAAGTGGAAGTACCAAAGATGCTAAACTTAAACTTAATAGTTATCTTATAAGCACAACACCACTAAATAAATAAGAATGTTCTAAATTAAGACCCATTCGCCGTTTGCACGAGAAATATTAATTAAATATGAAAAGTTTAATATATTTCTTTTTTCTTATGTATATTTGAGAAAAAATGAGATTAAAAGTATTGCACGACTGGAAAACAGAGTTGCCATATATATATATATATATCTTAAAGTTTCAAAAGTATCTTCAGATACTATCTTAATCTTCATATAAAAATCAGGAAGATAAAGATAAGATACACATGAAAAAATTTTCCGGAGAACCAGATAAGATACTACAAAAGATGCCACTTTTCCCATCTTTATCTTATCTTATCTTTTTCGAAAGATGCGTTACACTGAATGGTATCACACGGAATGTTGCGGCGATGCTAGCAATGGCGGCGATGCTAGCAATTGCGGCGAAGATATTTTTCAGAAAATATTTGGTCCGATTAAGGATAACCTGTAAATAATAGAAAGATTGTTTCACTTCAAAACTGGAAAATAGAGAGAAGAAACTAGTTAGAATATGACCTTTTATGTAACGTCGATTGGAAAAAAATATAGTAATAGCTCAAAAGGAAACAAATTTAACTTAATTTATAGATATTTTTAAAAACAAGGTAAATGTAAATAGTAAAGTACCTGAAATTCATTTTACGAGAAAGCCAGGTCAATTCCTCCCAAAACACGTCGCCGTATCCAACCACATGCCCCGTAGCATTCCGATAAACTTAACGGAAACATTTAAAAATAAATTGCCTCGTTACACACCGTGCTTTAAAAGACCAGGCGTATAATTTATACTTCGGGGAAAGCTACTTTCAGACGTTTTCCTGATGAAGAATTGATTGGATTTATTATCAGCTTCTCATCATTCCCAAAAACTCTCTCCAAGACCATAAGGAACGATAAAACAATAATGAGACACAGATGATCCATTAATGTTCATAACCTGAAAAACAGAACAGTTTGAAGTTGATAGGAATGTTTTCATATAGTGTGTATGTACTTCGATAATCGATAAATAAATGTAAATGTACACAGGCCTTAACTCTCTCGTAATTCTTTTGAATATTTTTGTGGCAGACACTAATTCTCTAAATTGATCATCGCTTCCCACTGAAAGATCATCGCGGTTCCTGGTGGGCTTTTTATATTCATGTTAAGAATGCCAACCCTTAAAGCTATTGCGCACTGGTGCGCACTAAAGCAGCTAGATTCCTATTGACGAAGTGCCTTCATCAAATAAAGCCGCATTGGAGCAAGCAAAATTAGACAATAGTGACCATGGAGCTTGAAAACTTCGAAATCCAAACAAACTTAATATGAATCTGAATAGATTGAAAGAGTGGTTCCTAATCTAATTTGACTGCCGTGAATCCTATAGCGAATAAATCGATAGGCCTTTTGCACGCCGTAATTTCTCTGAATCCAAAACTCTAAACTGAATGTTTCACAATCAGCATATACATATCCTATTGAGTGTTACAGGCAGCAGGTCACAGCAGGCAGCCCTCTGTTGAACTGCTGTTGCGTGATATTTGAAAGGGAAAATACAAATTTCGATAACAGAGTATCTTTCCGTTCAAAGAGAGCGAATATATAGCGCAGTAAATCAGAGCATCATTATCATAGGAATGATTATGCATTCCTTTTCCTTCAAAACTGGATTTGAAGCGAACAAAGTAGACCTATTGTTATGAAAGCAACAGAAACCATTTAAATGGTTTTCAGGGCTCTATTCTGATTCGTTCAACCATACTCGTTCATTCCAGCGTACTATTGTAGTGCTCTGGAGCGCTCTAAGAATGAGAAATCAGATCCTCTAAATATAAAATCCCTATCGGACCTCCACGTTAGGTACACGCGCACTAGAGCCTTTCGGTAACTTTCTGTGATCGATTGATCTTTTTATTTGGTGCCTTATCGCATCGAAGTATTATAGTATTATGATAACCCTTATGAAGTATTAACGATCAACTAGAGAGAAGAAGTTCTACATCAGAAATGCGGCACCGGGAAATCCAACAAACAAGAAATGATGAACACGACGCAATTATGTAGCTTCAGATGAATAGTTCTCAACAGGCTCTAAAAGATTAGTAAGTAAGACGAAAACGTTTGAGAAATCCAATGCCTGGGGGGGGGGGCGATGATGAAGGAGATTATAGTCACATTCAACATAATTCCGAATAGGACGTATATAAAGTGACCGGCAACAGCCTAGTATTATGATTGAAATGAGGTTGACGACTTTCATCGATTACTTGATGTATTCTCGGCCTATTAGTATTACACACCGGTGCATTCAAAATCAGACCTTTTTTTAACATAAATTTTTTATTGAATTTCTTGGAAAAGAAAAGAATACTGCTACTTCGTTCGATGAACATTATATACATTTTTTACTTTATAAGGATATTATGAATTAACTCTATATTAGTATCTCCTAGCTGGGCAGCATAACTCATTTACCCTGTTTCATGCAGTAGTATTATAGAGCTGAAATGAGCCGGAAATATATCCGATAATCAATTTTGGGAACATAGTAAATAATAACAGGACGTGTCCGCATTTTTTATTAGTATTGGGTACTGCCTATAGAAAGTGTAAAAGCCATCCAGCGTATCGGAAGTAGAAAATGTGGAACACAAATTGTAAGAAGAAAATATATACAAGATTTGTTATCGGATACGGAAGCACACATTTGCTAAAATGTTACCTTATATGATGGAAAGAAAAAAAATATCATATGAGTGCAAAAGTAATGACAGCAATCTTAAGAAACAGAATCTAGTAGCGAGTTTGCAATGAATAAGCAATAGGTGAAAGTGATGTTTTTAAATATTCACATTTGGATTATAATATAAACAAAATAGGGCTTCCGAATCGAACATAAAATGGCAATCGATTCAATAAAATCGAAAGAATAAAATAAACTTGACGAAAATTTTTATAAAAAAGGTATTAAATGGATGAAGTTTAGATAATACAAATGTCGATTAAAAACCGATGGAAAATCAAATAAATCAATGAATAATATTTTTTTAAAAACTGATTACAGAACTGAAACTGAACTGATTACAGAGATTAAAATCGGATTCATTCCATGTATCCATACTATAGCACAAAATCAGTATACGGAAAGTATTAACTGTTTATATATTTGACAACTTTATCGGGTCGGGTGGCCTGGCGGTCCAATGAGCGTGTACTGGACTAGTTAGCCGACTAGCCAACTAGGCGTCTAGGCCACCTCTCTACCTTGACGTCAAACAGTCTTTTTCACTTTTTACATAGAAATCAAAAGAAGCGCTGCGTTTGCGAATCGTCTGCTTGCATCCTGATATTACTAGACCGTAGGTGAGAAGTATCAAGGATAAAAAGGGAGCCCTTGCCCTCTATAGTGCTAAAAAAATAGTAGAGAATTGTTTAAAATGCGGTAGAATTTTTTAGGGGGCCTGAACTATATAAAAGCATTATTATTATTGCTAATGTTAGTAAAAAAAGTAAATATTTCAAGAGGATAATTCCACATATACTGTATAAATATTTGTATTTAAACACTTCATTTTTTTAAATATCTACTATTCGCGTAGCCCTCTTATGGAGATACTCGTCTCTCTATGGCAGGGGTTCCCAACCGGGGAGGCTCGCCTCCCCAAGTGAGGTTGAGAGGTGGTCCAGGGGAGGTGAGCTGACCTCCAAGACATGTAATATTTCAATAATATATTGAGAGATTGGACGAATTACAAAAAATATGCAACTTAAGTTCATTTTTAAGCTAAAAAGGGTCCCAAAACGTAATATTTACTTGAAAATTTCAATGAAAACAAGTTCAAAATTTTTCGGCCTGCGGCCGGCACGTCTTCTCCCGTTCGGGATTGTACATTTTTTGTTCAATCAAGCGGCGGGGAGGTGGAGGAGTTTTATTTTAAGTCAAGGGAGGCGAGGGCACGGAAAGGTTGGGAACCCCTGCTCTATGGAGATACTTTAGCTACTTGTAACCGGCTTCCTTTTTTCCTTCTAATTCGTCTGGGCATTTCCCTCATTCTCTGCGGGGACTGATGCCTGAGGGTTTCTGTATCCATTACATTTGCGCCTTTGTGCTCGATCAAGGGCACCAGAAAAGCCCATACTTCTTGTTACGTATCGGATGGATTGGTTGAGAGTGGCCGATCAATAATATCCATCTTGCGTACGAAGTGACCAAGAGTATCGGTTGCCCTGCCCGATAAGTGGTTATTCCTTTCTTCTCCTCTTCACCTGTTAATACCTGACGGTTTGCATTTGCTTTACAAACTTGGGCTAAAACAGAAGCGATTATCCAAGGTAAACTAAAACAGCAGCATAATTCCAACACTGAAAATCATGTTTTGGGAAGTTTCAGTTCTTTTTTGGCTCATCATCTGATTTCTAATCGTCACAAAGTAAAAATTATGTTTGATGATGCTTCTAGCCTGTAAGCTTAGTAATTCTTCTTCTATGGTGTGATTAACACTTCATTTGTATCTGCTAGACAATAATGAGAAGCCGTAGTAGGATGATTCTGTTGAATTGTAGCCCTAGCCGATAAATCTGCTGCTAGAGCCTTCGTAGTAGTATCGTTACCTCCGTTAGTACTTTCGTCTATATTAGTGCGGATCAAATGTGCTATTTTTAAAAATTATTATTATGGGAACTGTAAGGTAACCAGATAAACAGAGAATTGAGAAGAATGAGATATATATAAGGTTTGGCCCTTGAGACAAACAACGTTGCATTTAGACAAGACCGAATATGTAGTCCGACTTCATAAATTTAGAATCAGACGAAAACGGCGGTTAACTGAACGCCGAGCACCAAGCGAACCATTACATTTCCCCGGTACCAAGCTGAGTAAAAGAAAGAGAAGTAATGATAAACTAGAGATAGACAGCCGTTCATTTGAAATGGAGCGCTGCCAAATTCAACCAAGAATAAATGAATGCATCGCGATCCCGTAACTAAGGTAGCTTCGGCAAGTAGAAGCAATAATAATTAGCTCTAAAAATATTAAATGAGTAAGACAAAAATGACTCGTGCAATCTCATTCCATAGTGTGCTGCGCGGTTGACGACGGAGGTGACACAGAGCTATTATTAAGAAGTTGACAGTCACATTCAAAGGTATTCCGAACAAAGCGCTGATGAGGTAGCCGAAAGCTAAAAATCTATACATATACAGTTGCTCTTTGGCACCTGTATTGATCGGTACGTTATTCACATCCATTGCGCTGAGACCCACTCTCCGCGGCTGACTGATATTCTCACATTTCCTCGCATTTTTTTCAATTCATCTCCCCGTTTTTATAACATCACAATATTATGGCTTCTTCACCAATAATCTCAGACTCATTAAAATTAATAATATTTGTTTTTGTTTAATGTTAGTAATTTGAACACACCATATACAGTATATATATATATATATATTAATATTTCGATTCTTGCAGTCGAGATATTACAACAACGCAAGACTTGTTATAGTGTTACAGTATAAATGCAGTGCCATCGGAGACTATTCCCAAAAGTTAGCCAGAAAGTTCGTCGAGTAAGGATTACATAACCAGGCCTAATTAGTTCTTGAACTATATGTTTATGAATGTGTGTGTGTGTGGAGTGTGTTGTTTGTATAAAACCAACGGAAACCAGCAAACCTTTCCCTTTTAGTTTTCCCAACTGTATAAAGCTCGACTTGAAAACATGGTTTAGTTAAATAAGCTTTCTGTATATAATATTTTAAAGTAAAAACAAAATTAAAAACATGTATATTTGTTGAACGATTAACTTTTTCATTTAAGGGGTTTAATGCACTATAATCGAAAATATTGCTTCATTTTTCTTTTCATAGCCTTCTTTTTAGAATTCCTGGTTAATATTACCCTGACAAATGAAAGGGCTTTGCTGTTAACAAGCAAACAAATTAGTTCAATCATTTTATTTCATGATATTTTCCCATATATCTTTTGCAATATCATTCACGTAATTGGAAGGAGTCAAGGGCCTTAGTTGTCATGGAAACAAGGGCACTTGAGGCTCAGAGCGTAGAAACCATTTTAGAAAAAACCTTGATAATTCCCATAACTGTAATCATGTTTTTTCCTACTTTTTCAAGTAGAGTGACACAGCACTACAGCAGCATCAATTATTGATCCTCAACGAACCCCTTGACTATACACAGCTATACATAGATAACAACGATGGAATATAAAACAAGCTTATTCGGAGAATAAGTAAGACTGTAGATCCACAATCGACAGTAAAAGAATGATAAATAATAAAACTAAAATGTTTAAGAAACCAACGGAAACCAATCTCAATAAGCCAACTCGTTGTACGATCATTGAGTAAACATTAAAGAAATACGTTTTATGATCTTATTGATCAGCATCGCGTTTAACGGTATTCTATACGTAGAATATGCATCCAGCATGAACCCTGGTTATTTATATCATCTTTTATTACTGTGCTGGCGGACGGGCATGTTATCCACGTTCATTTCATGCCGCTTGCCTCATTTCGTCAGTCATCAAATGACTTAAGACTGTGAATATCATTGAATATGATCTTGCATTTATAATGGGCTAATAGGAAGGAATAAACTACTTTTCATTATCATTACAGTAGCGTTCTTCATCCGTATCCTTTATACTACGTTTCTCACTGACGCTCAATCTGTTTACATATACTATAGCATTTAGCATAAACCATATTACCATACAAGGCTTCTGCCCTCCTGTTATATCTAATAAAGGATGTTGATAATTGACGACTATCATAGATTTCTTGCCGAAAAGCCTTTGTTTTCGTCTTACATGAGTAAGATAGCAAAATATAAAGACTGACTCGTAAATATAAATATAAAGACTAAAAAAACTGCCTATTCTCGTGCACGAAATGACTCGAAGAAAAAACCCGTTCTAAATGCCCTAAATGATTTTTCTGGTGTCTGCTAGTCGTTGGCCAAGGCCTAATAGAGCGATCCTATTGATCGTTGGCGTTGCGCAGTTGCAAGGTATGATGATGAAACATCAGTATAATATGATAACCTCTGCTATGCCTCTGTTTTTTTAGAACCGATGATTAAACAATTATTACTTTTAATTATTTGATGGGTATGTGATTGGGTACAGTACTATATTTGATCCCATGACCAGAGAAGGAAAAAGAATGTAATAAGAATATGATAAATCCAAAAACTATGCTAATGTGCCCAAACATGTATATAAAGCACAGCTTATTGCATCAGGATGGAAATAGCTCAATGCTATTGAGTTGAAATTAGCGTTAACTTCATACGCCTGTTCAAGTTTGCTATTATTAGCGATCGAGGCCATATCAGCGATATCATACGATTGCCTTTTACATTACTCCTATATAATAGGATTTTCTTACCGTAAATACTTACCGAGGGCCAGCTCGACCTTTAGGATTCTTTTCAACTAGCAGAACAATAAATATACGGAAATTAACCCAACACTTGTGGCTAGCGCCTCTATTTTGTATAAGGGGTGCTTGGCAACGAGTCAATTCTACTTGTAAGGGAAAGCTATTTTCAGAAGTGGCTGCTGTGATGTGCCACAGTGCCGCACACATACGGAAAAAAATATACGCTTTATTTTCCATCCGACGATATACTTCTCTCATATTAAAAGCTAAGAAGACGAAATAAAACCTGAAAATAGTAGTACGTTTTTAAGAAAAGGGAACTGGATTGATTCTAGGAAGGTTCTAGGAAAATGAGGGGCTCACAGTTTAATTATTGTTGCTGGTTTCGATTGGTGTTCGCTCACTAATACTGCCGTTAATTATATAAGTTTTTTTTGTACGAGAAAGCTATGAAATTTGAACACGATGTCTGAATTTTAAATTTAGAGTACGCCCTCTAACAGCAATAACATAACCCCAAAAAATTACATTACTAGTTATGATTATATGTTCTAAACTAGCCCCATCCTGCGTGGCTCTTCAAGCAATCTCATGAATTAAGTGCAAAATAAATTCCGATTAAAAATAACCTGAGTTCATTTTGCATTCGATACAAACCACGCATTGCATATGAGAAGCCGATGAGAGAGATACCGCAGCTATTATTAGATTTAGTAAATCGAATCAATCACTGTCTTGCACCGTAGTAATCTTATTCGCAATCTTGCAGAGCATATTGTAACCACTGTATTATATATTACATAAAACTTTCAGATGGAAAATGAATCGATATTGAATCGTTATTCCAGCTTACGCTGAGCAGTGGAAGTAGAAAAAAAGAGTAATAAAGCCAAATTCACTTAATATCTAACAAACAAATACTTTTAATTTTTTATGCTTCGTTTAAGATGTGTATACGTATTAAGCAATCTAGTATCATATAATAAATACGCAAGGGAGCACGTCATACCAAAGGGAATCTAAAAGGTTTTTGGCGTCATAGGTCCAATTTCATATGACGTTAAATTTTCTTATACGGTTTGGCTCTATGACGCATTGTTCATTTCTAAAAATTAAAGTTTTTCCTAATTAAATGTATTGAAGCGTCACAAGTAAAATGAGTCATAAAAACAGTACGTCATATGAAAGAAGAAATTTTAAAAAAATTGGGTTTACACGACAGAAGTACATGATGTCTTGGCCACAAGTGTTATGGATCTTGCCATTTGCGTCAGAAGAAAAAATATAAAGATATATAATTTTGCTATAAAGTAAGTAAATTGCTGCTTTGTGGATGTTTGCCGACCGCCGTTCATAGTAAGATTTCTTATCAATCAAATGCTTTTTTCCAATAAAAAAAACGACAGATTATAACTCTGACGCTTTTCCTAATTAACTTACAGTTTTATAAAGGTATTTTAACAAATGAAAATTGCTTTACGAATAATTTGAAAGCAAATAGAACTTTAAAAAAGTTCAAAGACAGCCAATATTAAATTTCAATACAGTAACTAGTATGATGAATTTGAAATTGAAATGGTTCATTACTACAACGATTGAATAATTATCTATCCCAGCTTGATTCTACTCTGCTTAAAGCCCGTACAACCCTTAATGGTTATCGGCACCTGCCGATCAAGGCATCACCTATCCAAGTTTCGCCGTGCTTATTAGTTTTATTAGAAATAATTCATTAGTTTAATTTCAAATTCTATTTGATGAAGTACTATAAGCCCTTAGAACATTCCAACGAGCGCTCCATAGGTTTAAACCAGCTTAGTAAATAATAATTGAAGCAAAGTAAGTATTAAAAATAGTTCTCTTTCACATGACATGATGAGTCAAAAAAATAGTTTACGACCGAAGATATGTTGAACATGTCATAACACCAAACGTCAGTAGTACCAGTAGACTTAAGTAAGCGTTTTAATTTTTTTTTTGCATTGTTGTAAATGATTCAAATGCGTCAGAGTTAAAGATTGAATGAAAAAAATTGTTTGTTCTTTCGGCATTACCGAGCTATGACGTATTTTAACCAAAAACATGTTTATCATTTTTTTTTTCTTCTGACGTATGGTTCTTCTTACACTTTGTACTATGGCATGCGCCCAATACGCAATATAAATAGATGGCCATGATTATCTACTGATGCTCTCTGGCATGATTTATTCTTGTTTATAATAACACATCCTACAGAGCCTTAGAAAGAGCCTTACGACGCTTCTACAACTTCACGGACTAATGAACATTTGACGCACTTACTCCTACCTTAGTGTTGAACTTCATGTACATTTTACTAAAAGAACAAATATTAAATTATTTGTCATAACAAAAGGGAAAAGAGGTTTATTCCTTATTGATCCCAACCTACTCAAGCACTTAAGTATTATCCCCCTTTGTTGAACCAAACTTTTCAGCTTTCCTCGCTAAAGTAGGCACATATATAATAGGAAATAAATAATTATATGATGTTCAACTTGTTAGCTTACGTTTTTTTCTCATGAATGATTCGTATACTGGTGCATTAGACGTCGTCAGTTGCTGTGTAACAGATCAGCTCCAACACTTGTTGCTCAGCACGTTGGCTAGGAGAATGGGATGCAACAGACATGGCTTTGAAACACTTTGAAACCTTTCGTTAGATGGTCTCTCTGCGAGCGAGTTCCTTGATTTAAAAAAGAGCGGGAGGAAGTTTCCGAAAATTTTTAACAATCCCGTAAAAAGGATTTTTAAAGTAAACATAAAACCATCTTACTTTATTTTTCAATTTTCTGTCTTATGTTTCCGCTTCACGAATAATTGTAACTTCAACAATGTAGTGCAAATCAAGCAATTAATCTAACATAGGTATAGAAGCGAACCTATCGTTACTGTGCTGACACTGATTGAACACTGAAGTTGAAACTTCAGTTCAAATTCTTGCACCGAACTCCAGCTTCCACCGGACTCCAATCTCGTTTGTTAACTTTGCTTTTTCAATTAAGATATTTTCTCTTCAAGGTCCGATATGTTATCCTTCTACAGATTATGACGTAGACTGTCTCTCATAAGAGCTTGATCTTAACCGCAATTAAACAATTGTGTTGTTTTGTTGGCGCTAATGAACGCTGCAGTAATCAATTTTTAAGATCTTTTTAGGCGAGCCTTTAAAAGAGAATATACGAAAAGAGGAAAAAAGTTCGTTGATGAAAATGAAACTTCAAAGCTTTCGGCTGTTATGGGGAAAATGAGGAAGGGAAGGAGAAGAGAGAAATTGCCTACTTTTTTTAATTTATAAAATGAACGACAATCCGTATAGCTCAAAGATACGAAAAAGCTTATTCTTTTTATATTTCCAAGTAGACTGTGATAAAATTAAAAAAACAAAAGGATTTCCACGATAGACGTCATTTTGTCTCTCATATAGTTTATACGTAAACATGTAGAACAGTAAATAGATTATGAGCACACTGTACAGTTCAAAGGACATGGTTTTTCACACACGTATACTCATTTGACATTTGATATTTTGTACCCATTTGAAAGTAAACGCTGAGCCGAATATGGATTTGTGAAGGATTTAGATGGACTCAAATGATGATGGTTACATAGGATGAAGCCATATGCCCTTTTTGTTCCCTCATCCCTCGACGTTGAGTAGGGTGCTGGCGCCTGGCTGTTGGGATCCTTATATATAAATATAATTGAAATCTAGATTTATATTTAAACTTCAAAACTTAGATTTTTTGTAAACTGTGCAATCTACTCGGTAAACTATAATGCCGTCAAAATTTTAAAATTATAGTAAACACCAAGTAAATTATTTATATTTACTATTAATAAGGCGCGAATAATATAAGAAGTTTGTATGGTATTAGTTACGTAATAACAATAATCAATATGCTTACCACGAACAGAATTTGATTGGCGTATTAAACTGGACAGCCACTGGCGTAGATATCTCCGTTTCTCTGTGAGTGCTCCTTTTTCAATCGGGCATCACGCGGCTGCCTATATACATCTAGGTATATGCACAGTTCTCGTCCTCTTCGGCTGATGCCTGACTTTTTTTGTGGAACTTTTAACTCCAAGGCACACATTATGTCTCCGAATACGTGGTTGACACAGTCCAGCACAAAAATCTTTGCTCCGCGATACATAGCAGAAAAACTGGTGCATAAAGTGACCAATCAGATATATCAATCTTGAGTACGAAACGGCCCAATAGTACCGGCTACACTGTTCGACATTTGCCTCAGTAACTATTTTATCTTCGCTAATATTTGCCTTATTCTGGATAATATTCACATTACAAATATGGGCTAAGACGGATGAGATGATCCAGGGCGAAGAAAAGAATAGAAAAATCCCAACACTTAAAACCACGTTTCGAGTAGCCTCCAACTCTAATCGGCTAACTGCCTGGTATTTAATTCTTACAAAGTGAAGGTCCATTTTGATAACGTTACTTGAATCTACACGTTGACCTAGTGCTCTGACCGCTTGTTCTGGTGTGATAATCTCTTCGTTATTATCAGGTGTAGAACGAACCCTAAGAGGGTCACTCGTTTGAATGATTCTTGCTGGTGCCCTTGTTGGTCCAGAATTCGTAGTAGTATTGTGAACTCCGTTAGCATCGTCTTTTTGATTGGCGCTGGGCTGAACTAAATGTTTTTTTATCATTGTGTAAAGAGTTAGTTGACCGGATAGACAGAGAATTAGGAAGAACACTATGAATCCGATATAGAAGGTTCGGTCCAACGGGTGAATAACGTTGCACTTAACTTTAATTAGCCCGAAGATGTAGTGAGACTTCATTAGAAAGAATAAGATGACGAAGGCGGCTAACTGGATGCCAAGAACTAAGTGAACCGTGACGCATCGCCGGTACCAAACTGGATGAAAGATAGAAAGATAACGATCAACTAGTGAAAGAAAATTGTACATCAGGAATGAGGCGCCGGGAAATCCAACCAAGAAGAAGTGAATGAGACACAATCCCGTAGCTTCTGTGGAGAAATAATACCCAATCGGCTCTAAAATATTGCTCAATAAGAAGAAAATGTTCGAGAAGCCGATTCCAATCCAAATTAAGATTCGAGGCTGACGGCGGAGGCGACGACGGAAAATGATGAAGAAAATTATTGTCACATTCAACGGTATTCCAAAAAAGGCGCAGATGAGGTGCCCGACAGCTATAAAATTATCCATAAACAACGGATCGTCATTAGCACCCAATATTGCGGGTGTCGTATTGAAGGATATGTTATTAGCATCCATGGCAAAAACTGCCTTTTTTGCTCCACGGATGACTTGAAACTGACAATAAGTAAATCTTCTCTAGCATTTATAATATTATAGGAGCGAAAGGATTTCTTCTGCGCAGTCGCCCTTTGACGGTATATTGTAACTCTTACCGATGACTTCAATATTATAATATCTTGCTCTGATGAATGCTGATTGGTGATCTCCTTATTTTTTTTATTAGCCCAATTTCCTGTTATGAGTTAACTGGGGGATTTCCATAAGTCATCCATTGTCAAACCAAAGATCGTTAATTTTATGTTTTTAAATTATATATTCAACAGATTTATGTCTTATTCCTATAACACTTTTATTAAGACTTAAGGTTAGCTTCATTTTCATAAAAAAATAATTAATTTAAAAAGTAGGCTAGGTAATACAATTAGATTTGTGTCTTTTCCCATGAGTCCCTTGAAGTCGTTATTGAATTTAGTTGAACGTAAAGATTCAAGAACCGAAGCGCTAAATAAACTAATAGACAACTAGAAACAGCCCAAAGTACGAATCCCTGGCAACAGAAGTAATTAGAACTCATCGTGTCGATTGAACTGTGGATCGAACTTTCGTGATCCCAACCATGGATCCCACGTTTTCTATCTTCCCACCATTGAGGAAATCGCAAAGCAAGGTCATGATACAATCCAAATTTACGAAACCTGTTACATGTATCATAACCAAAATATCTTTGAATAGGCATTATAATGCAGCATTTTAAAGAGTGAAAATCAACTTTAAAGGTATTGTATACGCGTAAACAATATACATACCCCCCTAATAGTGCTTATAATTGCTTTGCTTTTTAAAACGATGTTATAAGGTTATTTTAAAAGCGGTATTATAATAAGCTAAAAATAATTTTGGAAAATGTATAGTGAAACAGAAATGAAATGACACGGGGAATCCAACCAAGAAGAATTGAATGCGACACAATTCCGTAGGTGCGGGTGAGAACAATCTTATAAGCTCCAAAACATTGGCAAATGTGTAAGAAGCAGCCTTTCCTAACCAGATTATATTGCGTGGCTGACGGCGAAGGCGACGGGCCGACGACAGATAATGATAAATAAGATTACCCTACACTCTAAATTACTGTGGGTCTTAAACTAGTGAAACATACTTGATTACTTTGCAGATTAATATTTAATGCAGTATTATAATAAGCGTATACAAAGGACTATTTGAAAGCCAAAGCCTTATCTTAAATGTAAGTAGAAAACGGGTATGAATTGAATACAGTGTCAGCTTGATCGGTATGCTTAATTTTTTAAATGTACAAATGAAAGGACTCTAACTTTCAAGACACCAAAATTTGAAACGGACCATTCGTTGTATTGATCGGATATGACATAAACGAAACTAACCTACATAAAGCCCGCCTAATACCCAGAACTTGAATTGTGACTGGACTCTAAAAGTAGGTAAACATCCAGTTGTTTCTACAAAAAAGAAACATGTAAATAACAAATGTGATCAGCTTCCTAGAAAAATAGAATGTACATGGTACAGCGTATAATCGATTTTTTCATTTTCCCTTAAAGAGAATTTTATTATTACATTGTAAAATAGGTTTGAACTACTGCAGCGAGCAAGTCTTTGCTTTGGATTATGTGACAAACGGACTGGTAGATGGAGTGAGCGAACAGCAGTATCAACTCCGTGCCCTCCAAATGGTTCAATAGTAGCGATCGCACAGCACAACAACTGATTCTGCCGTTTCTTCTTTACTCATAGCCTGATGGTCATCATTTCCATGACAAATTCACGCTAAGAGACGTTTAAAGTAACCTTTAGCTCATTTAAATGGAACCATCGAGCAAATAAGGAAATACAAGGTTGTGTAAGAAAATTCAGGGAAGGGAGAGGGGAATCTGTTTGACTTTCAAACATTTGAAATGAATATATAGTTCAACATAAACATATGCTATTCCTCATTTTTAGATTCCCAAGAACGGAAACTATCGATAAAGGCCAATAGAAAGGGGTGAATAAAAAAGATTTAACGGTAAACGTCATTTTCAGCTCGTGCTTCTTCAGAAATCGCATTATACAACCAAATCCAATTATTTCATTTCCATGAAAAATTTTAATTGTACCCGCAGAAGTCAAACTATCAAAGGGGCGCAGCATCAAACACGAGGTTTTAGCATTTACCAGTATTCCATTTTTTTTTATACCGGCGAACCTTTGATATACAATCAGCTTTTAAGCCATGGGTTATTTGAAGAAAGGCGATGATTCGATGACAGTTTATTTGGACTTTTAACTCCAAGGCACACATTATGTCTCCGAATACGTGGTTGACACAGTCCAGCACAAAAATCTTTGCTCCGCGATACATAGCAGAAAAACTGGTGCATAAAGTGACCAATCAGATATATCAATCTTGAGTACGAAACGGCCCAATAGTACCGGCTACACTGTTCGACATTTGCCTCAGTAACTATTTTATCTTCGCTAATATTTGCCTTATTCTGGATAATATTCACATTACAAATATGGGCTAAGACGGATGAGATGATCCAGGGCGAAGAAAAGAATAGAAAAATCCCAACACTTAAAACCACGTTTCGAGTAGCCTCCAACTCTAATCGGCTAACTGCCTGGTATTTAATTCTTACAAAGTGAAGGTCCATTTTGATAACGTTACTTGAATCTACACGTTGACCTAGTGCTCTGACCGCTTGTTCTGGTGTGATAATCTCTTCGTTATTATCAGGTGTAGAACGAACCCTAAGAGGGTCACTCGTTTGAATGATTCTTGCTGGTGCCCTTGTTGGTCCAGAATTCGTAGTAGTATTGTGAACTCCGTTAGCATCGTCTTTTTGATTGGCGCTGGGCTGAACTAAATGTTTTTTTATCATTGTGTAAAGAGTTAGTTGACCGGATAGACAGAGAATTAGGAAGAACACTATGAATCCGATATAGAAGGTTCGGTCCAACGGGTGAATAACGTTGCACTTAACTTTAATTAGCCCGAAGATGTAGTGAGACTTCATTAGAAAGAATAAGATGACGAAGGCGGCTAACTGGATGCCAAGAACTAAGTGAACCGTGACGCATCGCCGGTACCAAACTGGATGAAAGATAGAAAGATAACGATCAACTAGTGAAAGAAAATTGTACATCAGGAATGAGGCGCCGGGAAATCCAACCAAGAAGAAGTGAATGAGACACAATCCCGTAGCTTCTGTGGAGAAATAATACCCAATCGGCTCTAAAATATTGCTCAATAAGAAGAAAATGTTCGAGAAGCCGATTCCAATCCAAATTAAGATTCGAGGCTGACGGCGGAGGCGACGACGGAAAATGATGAAGAAAATTATTGTCACATTCAACGGTATTCCAAAAAAGGCGCAGATGAGGTGCCCGACAGCTATAAAATTATCCATAAACAACGGATCGTCATTAGCACCCAATATTGCGGGTGTCGTATTGAAGGATATGTTATTAGCATCCATGGCAAAAACTGCCTTTTTTGCTCCACGGATGACTTGAAACTGACAATAAGTAAATCTTCTCTAGCATTTATAATATTATAGGAGCGAAAGGATTTCTTCTGCGCAGTCGCCCTTTGACGGTATATTGTAACTCTTACCGATGACTTCAATATTATAATATCTTGCTCTGATGAATGCTGATTGGTGATCTCCTTATTTTTTTTATTAGCCCAATTTCCTGTTATGAGTTAACTGGGGGATTTCCATAAGTCATCCATTGTCAAACCAAAGATCGTTAATTTTATGTTTTTAAATTATATATTCAACAGATTTATGTCTTATTCCTATAACACTTTTATTAAGACTTAAGGTTAGCTTCATTTTCATAAAAAAATAATTAATTTAAAAAGTAGGCTAGGTAATACAATTAGATTTGTGTCTTTTCCCATGAGTCCCTTGAAGTCGTTATTGAATTTAGTTGAACGTAAAGATTCAAGAACCGAAGCGCTAAATAAACTAATAGACAACTAGAAACAGCCCAAAGTACGAATCCCTGGCAACAGAAGTAATTAGAACTCATCGTGTCGATTGAACTGTGGATCGAACTTTCGTGATCCCAACCATGGATCCCACGTTTTCTATCTTCCCACCATTGAGGAAATCGCAAAGCAAGGTCATGATACAATCCAAATTTACGAAACCTGTTACATGTATCATAACCAAAATATCTTTGAATAGGCATTATAATGCAGCATTTTAAAGAGTGAAAATCAACTTTAAAGGTATTGTATACGCGTAAACAATATACATACCCCCCTAATAGTGCTTATAATTGCTTTGCTTTTTAAAACGATGTTATAAGGTTATTTTAAAAGCGGTATTATAATAAGCTAAAAATAATTTTGGAAAATGTATAGTGAAACAGAAATGAAATGACACGGGGAATCCAACCAAGAAGAATTGAATGCGACACAATTCCGTAGGTGCGGGTGAGAACAATCTTATAAGCTCCAAAACATTGGCAAATGTGTAAGAAGCAGCCTTTCCTAACCAGATTATATTGCGTGGCTGACGGCGAAGGCGACGGGCCGACGACAGATAATGATAAATAAGATTACCCTACACTCTAAATTACTGTGGGTCTTAAACTAGTGAAACATACTTGATTACTTTGCAGATTAATATTTAATGCAGTATTATAATAAGCGTATACAAAGGACTATTTGAAAGCCAAAGCCTTATCTTAAATGTAAGTAGAAAACGGGTATGAATTGAATACAGTGTCAGCTTGATCGGTATGCTTAATTTTTTAAATGTACAAATGAAAGGACTCTAACTTTCAAGACACCAAAATTTGAAACGGACCATTCGTTGTATTGATCGGATATGACATAAACGAAACTAACCTACATAAAGCCCGCCTAATACCCAGAACTTGAATTGTGACTGGACTCTAAAAGTAGGTAAACATCCAGTTGTTTCTACAAAAAAGAAACATGTAAATAACAAATGTGATCAGCTTCCTAGAAAAATAGAATGTACATGGTACAGCGTATAATCGATTTTTTCATTTTCCCTTAAAGAGAATTTTATTATTACATTGTAAAATAGGTTTGAACTACTGCAGCGAGCAAGTCTTTGCTTTGGATTATGTGACAAACGGACTGGTAGATGGAGTGAGCGAACAGCAGTATCAACTCCGTGCCCTCCAAATGGTTCAATAGTAGCGATCGCACAGCACAACAACTGATTCTGCCGTTTCTTCTTTACTCATAGCCTGATGGTCATCATTTCCATGACAAATTCACGCTAAGAGACGTTTAAAGTAACCTTTAGCTCATTTAAATGGAACCATCGAGCAAATAAGGAAATACAAGGTTGTGTAAGAAAATTCAGGGAAGGGAGAGGGGAATCTGTTTGACTTTCAAACATTTGAAATGAATATATAGTTCAACATAAACATATGCTATTCCTCATTTTTAGATTCCCAAGAACGGAAACTATCGATAAAGGCCAATAGAAAGGGGTGAATAAAAAAGATTTAACGGTAAACGTCATTTTCAGCTCGTGCTTCTTCAGAAATCGCATTATACAACCAAATCCAATTATTTCATTTCCATGAAAAATTTTAATTGTACCCGCAGAAGTCAAACTATCAAAGGGGCGCAGCATCAAACACGAGGTTTTAGCATTTACCAGTATTCCATTTTTTTTTATACCGGCGAACCTTTGATATACAATCAGCTTTTAAGCCATGGGTTATTTGAAGAAAGGCGATGATTCGATGACAGTTTATTTGGATTGACGATGCGTGTACATACGATGAGTTTTCTTCATCGCATACGCCAACGTTTAGCATAACAAGTGTATGTCGCAGTGTCGCTAGGATCATGATAAAGGGGGGAAATGAGTTATACTTTTAAAACGCTTTATCTTAACACCACTATATACTCGATTAGTAGATTGTAAGAAGTTGGTCAGATGGTAGAGTAACATGAAAATGCGTTAATGTGTCACCGTGAAAAGAAATTTATTTAATGTTTTGTGGTCGATCGTTGGAGTAGACTACTCCGTTTCTCTGTAGATGATGACATCTCAATAATAAAGCACACGGCTGCCTATTATATCTATGCCTGTGCACTTTTCCCAACCTCTTTCGGTGTGGGCAGCTAAATTTTACTGTAGGTTTTTTTAGCTGAATGCCACCCATTACGTCCACTGCGCCTGTTTGTACGGCCTATCCCAGCACAAAAGTCTTTGCTTCGTAATACATAACAGAGGAACTGGTAGATAATACGGCCGATAAGTGATAGTAATTTCGTGTATGAAGTGGCCCAGTTGACTCAACACATTGTGTTAACTAGCTTAATCGCTTCTTCTGGTGTGACATTCTCTTCGTTATTATCAGATTGGATACTATATTGAGCCGTAATAAGGCCACTCGGTTGAATGATGACTGTTGATGCTCTAGCATTAGTAGCAGTACTGTGTACTCTGCTAGTATCGTCTCTGTCGAAGGTGAATCCGAAATAGATCGTTCTGTCCAGCGGATGAATTATTCATCCGAAATGAGGCACCGGGAAATCCAATCAAGAAGAAATGAATTCTACACAATTCTGAAACTTCCTTGGAGTAATAACATCCAATCGTTTCTAGAAGGTTGTAGGATAAGTAGAAAATGCTCGAGAAACCTATCCCGATCCAAATTATAATGCGTAGCTGACGACGGAGACGACGGAGACGACGGAGTATAATTATGAGGAAAAGGTTCGTCACATTCACCGGAATTCCAAACGAGGCACAGGTGATATGACCGGAAGCTATGATTGCATCCATAAACATAGACTCATTATTAGCACCTAACGATTCTGGTGTCACGCATTAAAGAGCGTGTTATTCAAAGCATTCACTGCACGGATAAAGCTACCCTGCTCCACGGATGACGGGACTCTGGCAATATGTAGGTCTGCTTTTACAATTTCAATAGTATAGTAGGAAAAGGTTGGGAATAAGTTTCGGCTGTGCGGTCGCTCTTAAATGCGATAGAAGTGTGATTCTTACTGACTCCTTTAATACCTTGTTTTCTATTGGAGAAGTGCACTTGGTTACTTGTGATATTGATTCTTGACTTTTATATCTATCACTCTTTTTTTTAAGAATTCCTATAATTCTATCACTTATTTCCACATGACCTCCTAGAAAGGGTGCATCATCACATAATGACATCATTGGATCGATTTCTCTCGCCTAGCTGTTTGTTCACTTTCTACAAGTCCGCACTTGGGTTTTTTCATTTCCCTACCTTTGTATTCATCCTCTGCTTTCGGGTGACGCTGAAAATTTTGTCTTCGTTACAATACGATGAACGGATTTTTTCGCAAACTTTTCTACATGACGACAAAATACGCAATTTCAGTCTTACTAACCAACTACTAACCAACTTACTTACTAACCTACTACTTAATACTTACTAAACAAGGTATGGTATAAAATGCTAGATATACTTTCTGTTATACAACAGAAAGATTAAAAGAGGGTTTTATTAATATGAGTCATCGCGGAACGACTATTTGAATTAAATTGACCTTGTTTCGCTTTTGTTTTTGAAATAGTTCATTGTGATATCATCATTTTTTACTGTTTAATACTGCTGTAAATAGGAAGTAGAGAACGGCATTGGGAAGATCACCGGAGGTATGTTTGAACGATTTGAATTTCTAATGCAAAATTGTGCATAAACCGACAATTTCACTGTGGGTGTCAAGTTGCAAAAAGAAACGATTAGATATTATAATTTACTTTTTATTTTTTAATTTACATTTTTATTTGAAACTATAGGTCTTTATCTTTCTTTTATCATTTCATTAGCATCGACATAAGTTTGATTCAAAATAATCTATATGTGCGTAGGCCTACTATCATTTTTCTTTGTTGTAACTTGAACTTCTTTCAAAGAACATATAAGCTTGGTGGGCACTTATTGAACAATTAAAGTACTTTAGGAGATGATGTTCTAGTAAATATGAAAGTTATTGCATATTGTTCCTTGTAGGGTAACTTTTTATTCGTGGCGGTATATTGCTATTAGCTGCGTTGTTGGTAGACAATGTCTTTGTCAAGTGTATGTGTATGTCACAAGAGTCAAGAAGCAGCCCTTATAACAATAATAAAAAAGATTAAATATTATAATACTTATTAAAAATAGAAGCATTGAGTGAAAATGAACGTAGGAGAATGCTCAAGTTATTATTAGGACCATGCATCTATAATTGGCACAATTTTTAAGACATCGGTGAATATACTCAAAGTAAGGCAATGCCAATGAACCAAAATTCCATTTTCATCCTGAGAACTATGCCGAAAAAAGAGGGAAAATAGATTGCATGTCTAATATGTATGATCAAATCAAGAGAGCACTTCGATGCAATTTGGTTTCGATTGATGTTCCATTAATTGCGTTCGATATAGCTGTACATAGTGCCGATAGTATAAGAAATTGAGTTAATACTATTTTTTGTATCCGCCTACTCAATGACACATGGTAATTGGTAATCGACTTTTTTTCTCTCTTTCACATTTAAAATCTTTATTTAAAATGATAACCAAACCAATAAAACAAATTCAAGTACACTGTATGTCGATAAAAATGCTATGATGTTGAAGCTGGTCCGAGCCCTGATGTCAAAGATTGCAATCGAAGATAGCAAGATACCCGAAAGAAGATGACTGTAGGGATATTGCTGAAAAGTTTGAAAATGATAAAGTTTTTTAAAAGAATAATATTTCAAAGTATCGCATATATCTTACCCGGAAGAGAGTTGGCTTCGCTATTTGTTTATGGTCAACCACTCAGGTAGACTCCCTTGTTTCTCATCTGCTGATGCTGCTCAAATCGAAGTCGGGCATTCCCCGGCTGCCTATATCTAAACCTATGCACTCTCCTCGTTCTCTGCAGGGGATATCTGAGATTTTGTGGATGCTTTTCAGTGTCAAAGCAATTTTTAGTTTTGATGCGTCTTCGTGCTCGACTTCGTGTAAAACAAAAGTCTTTGCTTCTTATTACGTAGCAGATTGACTGGTAGATAGAGTGAGCAATAAGTAGTATCAGTCTCGTGTATGAAATGGCCCAGTAGTAAGGGCTGCACTGTCCGACAGCTGTTTCTTTTTTTTCTTCACCACCCAAAGCCTGATGTACTAAATTTCCTTGACAAATCAGGGCTGCAATAGAGGAGATGATCCACGGCAATCCAAAAATAAACATAAGTCCTAAAATGAGAATCATGTTCTGAGTAGCCTCCAATTCCAATCGGCTCACCATCTCGTGTCGAATTCTTACTAAGTGGTGATTCTTCATTATGCCGTTACTGATGGATTGCTCATGTTGACCTAATGTTCTGACCGCTTCTTCTGGTACGATTATAATCTCTTCGATATTTTCAACAGAAAGAGCTGTACTAGACCCACTATGTTCATGCATATACTTTTCTGGTGCTGCTTCTCCTCTCTTAGCAGCAGTAGTAGTATCGTTAACACCACTAGTATTATTAGTATAAGTGGGTAGCACCAAATGTATTTTTATCATTATGTAAATGGTTAGCTGGCCAAAAAGGCAGAGAATAAGGAAGAAGGAGATGAATCCAATGAAGATTTTTCTGTCTAATGGATGAACAGCGTCGCACTTGACTTGAATAAGACCGAAGATATAGTGAGACTTCATCAGTAAGAAGAGAAGAATGAACGCACCCAACTGGATGCTGCTTACCAAGCGGATCGTCACCCAACGCTTGTACCAAACCGAGTGGAAGATAGAGAGGTAACGATCCATTAGAGAAAATCAATTGTTCATCAGAAGGGAGGCGACTGGGAATCCAACCAAGAAGAATCGAATGTGACATAGTTTGGATTCGGGTGAAAAAAATCCAATTAGCTCAAAAACGTTTGTAAATAATACGGAAATTTTCGAGAAACCAATCCCAATCCAGATGATGTTGCGGGGTTGACGACGAAGATGACGCCGAGCAATAATAAACAAGATTATCATCAAGTTTATTGGTATTCCGAACAAGACGCAAATGAGATGACCGGAAGCTAAAAATCTATCCAGAAACTCTGGTGACACTTTTACAGCTGTTGTTGCTGTTATATTAAAAATTTTATCTGTCGCATCCATTTCGTGGGGACTACTTCTCCACCGTCCTCACGGATGACTATATCCATCTGACAGTGTGTAAACTTAGCTTCAGTTGTAATACTGTTGCTTTTGACATTATTCTGCTTCTGCGCTCCCATCCTTAGTAGTGGCACACTAGAACTACTTTCTAGCCTTGTTGGTCCTAGGTATTATTAATAATAAATTTGAGCTAGACAGTACTTTCATCGATTTTTGGCTTAGATTTTTTATACGCATTACCGAATTGCACCGTTGTGTTACAGTATTTACATGGACTCGACGTGACACTTCTTCCATAACATCACTGAAAGAAATACCCTTCGTTTATCATACATGATGATGATTGCATCGACATTATTATTGATACCGGCCTTTCCTCACGGCTAGTGACCGATCTTCGACATTTGTTTGCGACTCTCTTGCATGATATCACCACATCATTGTACTATATACCGTATCTTCACAAACAGTAGCAGCATACTGCCATACTCGATTTAAAAAAAAACGATAATTTGTTGTAGTAACTGCGTCGAAACGGAGCTGAAAACTCGGATGTAAAACCAATGCTTTTTATTTCTTGGAACGGGTCATGATGAAACTTGTTGAGTTACATCGTATAAAGTTCTTGATTCTCATCACTCATCTGCGCTGTGTCCGGCTGTGTCTGCGAATAAACCATAGGCCACTTTATTAAATTCGTATATCCAATAGTTTTTCCGCATATATTTGATGAACAATATTTAAGTGCATTTTTAAAATTATACATGTATAATTATTTATTATTTGGAAATAAACATTTTCATTACTCTTCTATCCATTCTAATTTGCATTTGAGAGAGTTTTGTATCTCTCAACGATCAGCTGGATTAGTGTTAAGAATTAAGGTACTCGATGATCTGATAGTGATGGTACAGGCATCCGCATATTGATCTCCCGTTTTTTCTAACTCGTCTTTGTAACTCCCATGTTAGCCTTATGAGGCTACCTGGATCCACCTGGCGGAAGCCGGGGATTAATTCGCGGGTGCCTGTACCTTACAAGTAAGGGGGAAGAGACAACGCTGGAACTAATAGAGTATGAGTAAGGGAAGAACCAAAAGACATATCTTAGTCATCAGGCATTATATGTGTATAAAATATATGAGAGAGGAGGTTATATGTGTATACAATATAAGAGAGAAGGTTATTTGTGTATACAATAAAGATACCGAAGGTTTAACAACTCAATCAAGGGTCAATTCGCTTCGATATGTGGCTTTAACTGATGTATCATATATCTTCGCTAAAGCTGTATATATAGTGCCGGTTTACTTTTGAACTGGAAGGAAATTAAGTAAATAAATACTTTTGGGGCCCATTGATTCCTTTGAATTTATACTCTGTATATATCGTTAGTAATTAAATTTCTCGTATACTGATTACACCACATTCCGTATCATCCGTGTACTCTTTAAAGAATGTCTCTAACTATTTCTTCCCTTACAACGGATATAGTCTATTATGTACAGCAGGCCTACTTTAATTTATACACAGATCCGTTCAGTTCAACCGCACTCTCTATAATATAATATATGTATGTGCGCTCCACCGAGTATGAAAGGCATCCAAGTACTGTACAGCAGCGTTCCATTTAGTGGAACGTTTGTTTACTGGAACTCTCCAGCTAGTGGAGTCGGAAAACAGGCGCGCAACTTGGTTCCATTAAATGAAACGCTGCTGTAAAATATTAAATGATTCGCTCAATATATGCATATATCTATTTTAAAATTAGGTTTTCTGGGCCATTGCTAATATTTGTAAGACATCAGGGGGAAATGACGTTGAGTAAAAAAAGCACAAAACTACACTATTGACTAAAGCAGTCAAGGCTGTGGTTTTACTTTTCGTGTAACTGGGAAGTAAAATAATACGGTACACATCACGTTACTCGCCATCATGAGGTTGCCTAGGTTTCATTGCTAAACTGAGGAAGCATAAAAATCAGTTTTAAATCTTACTAGGGTATCTCCAACCATGTCGTCGATTTCAGTTTTGAAATATCGCTCTTGGTCTACAAAAGACTAAGAAATTTACGGTACTTACTGACTCACGAAACTTAGGTGACAGCAAGCACCCACTGATTGTATTCCGTTAAAAAAATAGACAATAACTCACTCTTCGAAATAAGACCTCAACGTTCCATAAAATTCATTTTTTTGGAAGGAGGAGGAAAAAAGATAGGGGGAGGAGAAAAAGATACATGACTTGAAATAAAAACGATACACAAACATATTACGCTGTCAAATAAAACTAGTGATTCCCAGAAATTACATTATAAAACCATTTATTTTCTTTGACATGTCATCATGCTGGGCAAGAGAAACTGAGGAACTAGAGATACATGTAATGGGATGACAACGATACACAGAGATATTGCGCAGTCAAATAAGACTAGCGGTTCCCAGAAATTACATTATAGAACCAAATCCATTTACTTTCTTTTACATATCATCATCAAATATCTCATCATAGAAATTATATGGTCCGTGCAAAACTTGTATTAGTTTCTGAAGAATGACAGCAATCTGGTATTCAGTGGAATTTTGTTTGAAGCTGGGCGATTGAGACTTCAGTAGTTAGGATTGATTGTGGGAATAAGAAGCCATTCGTCGCTGGTGCTTTGATCCATCCCATTAAAACGTATAATTAAAATTTCCACAGCGCACTTGAATTGATCGATAATGTATCAACTGAAGACAGATATGTATAATATGTTGTAATTATTATCTCTGAGACTATTATTGAAAAGGGCAAGTTAGTTAATTATAACGCTAAATACTTGTAGTATTTTGCTTACCAAAATACCATACCGATCAAGAGAGAGTCTATTTTTCTCTCAATATTTGTTGTATTGTCGTAGAATTTTGCCGTTAAACGGAGAGAGTCTGCGAAAAGTTCTTTCCACATTGTATTATAGAATTCGCCCCAATTTCTTGGAATATGAAGATATATATGAAGTACTACTCTCTTAATGAACACGGACATACCCATTAGCCCATGTTAGAGATGCAACTGAAATGTCCAAACCCCTTACGATCGTGCGGGATCAAGCTGGGCCAAGCCGTGGATGGATTCCATGTCTATAAACCCATAGAATATGTATGCAGTATAAATGATGATTATATTTCTTTCTTTTAAAAAAATTAGGTATTCATTCGGCAGTACAATAATGGTTCTATTTGTTACCTTGAAGAAAATCCTTCATAGTCCATTATGTGGTTGTTTTATGATTGACCCAGTGCGGCACGTAAGTCTTTGCTTCGTATTACGTAGCAGATTGACTGGTAGATAGAGTGAGCAATGAGTAATATCAATCTCGTGTAAGAAATAGCCCAGTAGTACGCGCTGCACTGTCCGACGGCTGATGCTTCAGCTTTTCCTTTTTCATCATTCATGGGCTGACGGACGACATTCCCGTGACAAATTAGGGCTGAAATAGAGGAGATGATCCACGGTAATGCAAAGACCAGCAAAAGTCCAACACTGAGAATCACGTTCTGAGTGGCTTCCAATTCCAATCGGCTAACCATTTCGTGTCGAATTCTCACAAAGTAAAGATTCGTTTTCATGGTGCTACTGCTTGTCTCAATATGCTGGCCCAACGCTCTCACCGCTTCCTCTGGTGCAATATTCTCTTGGTTGTCAATTACAGGAGGACCTGTTGGATCACCATTTTGAACATTTTCTATTGATGGTACAGCCCTCACAGGATTAGTAGGCCTAGTAGTATTGTTACTTCCATTGGTGTTTTCGCTTTCATTTAAACTGCTGGGAAGCACCAAATGTGTTTTTATCATGAAGTAGACTATAAGCTGACCAAACAGGCATACAATGATGAAGAAAAAGATGAAACCGATAAACACTGCTCTATCCAACGGAGGAACAACGTTGCACTTGACTTGAAAGAGTCCAAAGATGTAGTGAGACTTCATCAGAAAGAATAGAAGGGTGAAGGAAACTACTTGGATGCCGAACACCCAGCGGACCGTGACACATCGCCGGTACCAAACTGGGTGAAAAATAGCGAGGTAGCGATCAACCATAGAGAGAATGTTATTCATCAGAAGACAGGCGACGGGTAATCCAACAAAAAAGAATCGAATACGACACAACTCCTCAGCTCCGGGTAAATAGTATCCAATCAGCTCAAAAGTATTTGTAATTAAAACGAAAATGTTTGAGAATCCAATGCCAATCCAGATGAGGTTGCGAGGCTGACGACGAAGACGACGACGAACAATTATCAATAGAATGATTATCAAATTTATCGGTATTCCACACAAGACACAGATGAGATGTCCAGCAGCTAATATTGTATCCATGTACACTGCCTCTTCGTCACTAACTTCTAATGCTAATGTCGTATTGGCGGAAATGTCATGAGTATCCATTATTGCGCTTTGACAACTGCTTCTCTAGGAATGAGTAAAACCTCTGGCAATATGTATACCTGATTCTCCTGTATTTATAATGTTATTAGAGAAGCGTAAGCGTTTTTATGCTTCTGCGCCAAAACACGCTTACTCTCTGTGATGTGCACCGCCCACCGATGCTCTAGCTCTTGATCTAGTTTTGACCATATTGCTTATAGTAAAACAGAAGCTTACCGGTAATTTTTTTTAATGAAATGCTACCAACAAGCTAGCTATGTCACTCGCCAACGCTTTATTATGTGGTCTTTTAAAATTTGAATATATTTGCAGCCTCACTTTGATTTATGCTTTCGACGCATTTTTTTGTTGCACAAGTATGATAATTGGATAATTTTTTCACTTTGTATGTATATTTATTCCTCAGATATTTTGTTTTCTGATTTTGCAACTCGTAATCACGCAGTCAACAAAAAAAAAAACAAACAAAAAAACAGACTTTTATGTATGTGATGGAGACTTTTATGTATGTATATATTTGAATTGCTATAGATAATTTCATTCTTTCTATTGCTTTCATTGAAATACGATCACTTCTTGTGGCGCGACCAGCAGCACTGATGACATAGGCCCATAGCTTACTATTACCATGCTAATTTATAGTATTACTATTTATTCCCTAGTATATTTTCTTTTATTACACCTCTTTATTACTTGCATATTTTTTTTTCTACAGTGGTGCAGCACGTTAAAAAAATATTTTTAGAAAATTTCTTTCCCGATGTTATTTACATATTTTTACTCTTGTATATAGCCAATTGTCGACAAGTTGTCATTTCAAAACAAAAATGTACATCTTTCATACACACTCTTAAAGAACACCATATGAAACCAATATTGTAGATATGCCTTGAATCTGGGGCTCCTATAATGTATATTTTGAAGGAGTCTTAATAGGAAATGATTCCAATTAGGTCTCTGTACTTCTGAAGAATCAAAAGCAATTCGACAATTCCACTTAGTCTATCTACTTACTGTATTGCTCTGCCTATCTTAAAAAAGAACGGGAAGAAATAAAAAAAAATGAGAAAAACAAGTGACACCCAAACTACAAAAATTATCGAACATGAAATAAAACTATTTAAGTTTTTCAATAGACTTTCTTATGAAATTTTCAGATAACATTTTATTTCCACTTAAAAATCCGTACTTAAAAGAATGGATATCGATTGGAAAGGTATTGTATAATCCATGTACTTACAACCACTATCCATCCTTTAAATTACGGAAATTTATAGGTATTGTAAGGGTATTGCAATCAACAATAGGTGCCGAGGTTTTGATGTGTAATAACTTTCTTTTACTCGTCTAAGTTTTGCATAGCTTTCTCATACATCCTACTATGTCTAATTTACGAATACCTTTTTTTTAGTTCGTTCAAGAAGAATATCTGTGATCAACAAGCTATATAGAGCATTATATGGAGCACGCCTGTGTAATCCTTTCTTACAGTGGAAGAACATAAATTTCTTATCCATTTTCTTTTTTATTTAAATAAGGATTATTTTGATATTGCAAGCTAACTGTCACTGTCTAGTAAACCAAGTTGGATGAACGATGTATAAGACTGTATTATGAAAATAATAATAACTTTCAACTATAAAGAAATACTGTTGTTTATCAGATGAGAAGTGACATAATAGGTTAATGCAACCTATTGAATATTGTCAACATGATAGGCCTACAACGCACGATTGAATATAGATTCTACAAGTATTATAAATCACGATCGAAATAAAAAAAAATGCCTTATTAATGTCTATTTAATGTATGACCTGTAGCTTCTGCAAAATACTAAAGGAAACTTTTCAGTTAGATATTTATGTATAAATAATAATTGATCGATAATAAGTTTTCTGTTGGCTTCGACACATTTTTCCTGCTCAATAATATCAAAGTTGTAATCGTACCTGAAGCTGATATGTTGATGGTCTTGATATTCACATCATAGCAATCATATCAATAATTTCAGATAGTTTCGCCTTTTGATGACCGCAATACACCTTATGAGTAAGAGGACATTTTCTTGATTATATATATACATATAGTGGATTTTGCAGTCAATCGGGAAAAGGTAGCTAGAGTATGAAGAGATCGAATAAAAAGAAATAAAAAATAATCACAATAATTGTTTAAAAGATTTTATAATAAACCCAGATCAAGAATGTAGATGATACAACAATAGAAAACAACATTGAAATGTGTAGTTCTTCTATTTATAAATCTGATGTGATTTTCAACAGATAAATTTCGGAAAAAAAACATTTCTGAGTAAATTTTTTTACTTATTAAAAAAAACACAATCCGAAAGATTACAACACATTTTGGACGAAATACAATTAAGGAAAAATGAGGTTTTAAATTTGTAGATTCCTTGAAAACATTTGGAATTATGGAACATATAGGCCTATACCCAAACGTAATAAAAGATAAGCATAAAACAATAATAACATAAAGTTAAAAAATCTTGTCGGCAAAAATACTCCAAATATGATTGCGATGAATGGGTATATTAAAGATGGAACTGTTTTCATGCAGCAGGGTTGTAACTTGTAACACGAATTCTTTGTTTACTCAAAGAATTATTCATAGTTAAGAATTTCGACTGTTTGTGGTATTTATTTTACATGGGTTCGTTAAAAATCAGAATTTTTATTTAAATATATATATATATATATATATATATATATAATTTCTAGTGTGTCATAGAAAATTCGATGAGAAGTTCATGAATGAATCCACGGATTGAAGTTTCGGCACCCAAGTCGCAACTGAGTACTTGCAGTAGGCGATGATTTAAATGGTGTTGCTAGAAGAAGTGAAGAACAAGATATTCGCGGAACGTATACAAAATAAATATGTTTTTATATCATACCTTGAAATTCCCTTAGTTATATTGTTTATGATTGGTCTAGTGTAGCACATAAGTGTTTTCTTCGTATCACATAAGAGACGGACTGGTAAATTGAAAGAGCCACCAATTGCATCATTTTCGTATAAGAAATGGCCCAATAGTATTGTCCGCATTGTGTAACAACTGCCTCTGCGGTTTCTACTTCATTCATATCCGAATGAGAAACATTTCCATGACAATTGAGAGCTAAAATCGAGGAAATGATCCACGTTGAAGCAAAAAGGAGCAACAATCCGACGCTGATAATCACGTTACGGGTAGCTTCCAATTCCAATCGGCTCACCATCTCATCTCTAATCCTCACAAATTGAAAATTCTGTTTCATGGCATGACAAGAATCCAAGGTTTGGTCTAATGCCATCACCGCCACTGCTTCTGCTGGCGCGATAATCACTTCCTCTTGGATGTTTTCTGTCGATGTTGCTGCCCCGTCCGCAGGATTCGTAGTAGTATCGTTACCGCCATTGGTTTTTTGTTCTTCATTTGCGCTTGGCATCACCAAATGTATTTTTATCATCGTATAAAGTGTTACCTGACCAGCCAGGCAGAGAATGACGAAGAAGAAAATGAATCCGAAATAGATCGCTCTGTCCAATGGAGGAGTAACGTTGCACTTGATTTTAATGATTCCGAAGATGTAGTGATATTTCATCAGTAAGAAGAGAAGGATGAAGGCGCCTAACTGGATGCTGCTTACCAAGCGGACCGTGAGGTACCTCCGGTACCAAACTGAGTGAAAGATAAAGAGGTAACGTTCAACTAGAGAAAAAAGTTTGTACATCAGTACAGAGACGACGGGAAATCCGACCAAGAAGAATCGAATGCAGCACAATTCTGTAGTTTCAGGCGAGTTAAATCCAACCAATTCGAAAATATTGGTAACTAAAACCAAGATGTTCGAGATTCCTATCCAAATCGAGATCATGTAGCACGGCTGACAGCGAAGGCGAAGCTTATACACTATGAATAAGATGATGTTCAAGTTTAACGGTATTCCGAAGAGGGCACAAACGAAATGACCCGAAGCTAAGAATATATTCATGTACACTTCTGGCTCTTTTGCACCGGTTTCTTCAGATGTTGTATTGGCGACGAGCGTGTTATTCGGATCCATTTCGGTGCTACAGCCGCCTCTCCACGAGTGACTATAGACTCAGAGGAGATACTGTTTTTAGCTTTATTCTGCTTCTGCGCCAGCAGGTATTACTTATAGTAAAGATGAATTGAAGGACTTTTATCGATTTTTTGCCGAATGCATTCGTAGCTGCTGTAATCGTGACGATGATCTACATGACAGAACGCTTACTTGGGCGGTATGCTGTGTAAGATTAAATTTGATAGCTTATCTGAGTTTCATTTTAAATTGAAATGAAATATATACAGATCTTGGGCCAATCCACGCAAAATGTATTTTTAATATGCAAAGAGCTTCTGCTTCTATAACATTGACTTTCGGCCTCGATAACCTTAAAGGAGAATCAAATGCGACAAAAATCTAAAGCTTTTGCCGAGTAAAACCCAACCAACTCGAAAAGATCGACGAATAGGAAGAAAATGTTTCAGACACAAATCCCAATCCATAATCCAGATTGTGTTCTGGGTCTGACGACGGAAGTGGCGCAAAGAAATCAACGATCATTAAGATGATAATTGAGCCTTCTGATATTCCAAGGAGAACGCATAGGAGTTACGCGTATGATAAAAATTTAACCGTAACAACTGGTTATTCTTTGACATCAGCTGTAATTGCTGTTGTACTGATCGACATTTTGTAAGCTTCTACATTAATTGCATTCGACAACTACATCGACATCTGCTTGTAGTAGTTTGTGCCGCATCGCCGCTTTTTCTATGGTGTACCTAATGATGCATGCTTCAATCATTCTCGCTTCTTATATTAGATGTATTTTCATGAGTACCTTTGCTGTGTTATGTGAAACGGCGTTTACATGGTCTAATAAACGGCGTAGCATACTATATGTACCGTACCGTATAATATCATACAACTAATATTATAATTTCATCAAAATTGAATTACCTTTGCTACTTTTTTAAACCGATGTGACGATGTCATTTTAAACATTAACTAAAGAAGAATAAAAAGCTTCAATAAACGTTCGTGAATATATTTTACATATGTATACTGATGATCGTCCTTTGACTTAACAGTGCCATCTAAACGTTTTTGTCTCGATGATTGTATTTGCCACCATTATTATATAATGAAGCAAGATTTCTTCATTTGTGTTTGGATATCTATCTCCATAATTTTTGGGGGCTTTTACATAGTCGCATTTCATCATTACATTATACCCATACCCTATCTTCAATAAAAGTAGAAACTGGTTCATTAAAAACGGAACGTGCTGTAGTAATTAGTATTTCTATACCAGTACTCTGTTCATAGTATGGGAAAACAACGTGTATAACGATGTCTAGTTAAAGTTATATAACTATATTATTACATTCAATTTGACTTCCAAGTAAACTGCTTTTGAAAAGACGTATAATTCGAACATTATGAGTGTTATTATAACCGGGTATTATATGTGATGTAACCCAAAATATAAAATCTCATACTGCTCTGTATCATCCCGGTACATCGCACCAAATTTATTTGAATCTGAGACAAAAAAAGACATATGGCTGGATAAAAGAATACATGACTGATGGAACTTGTTATACAAATAACGGGCTCTTATAACTAAGCTTAGTCAAAACAAGTGTATAGTAAGATGAAGAACATTCCACACATAAAAATTATATAACTATTTAAAAAGAATTTCAGAATACTCCGGGTCAATGAGGAATCAACTCCCAACCTCCTCTTCACATTACTTTCGTAAATCTTCTTTTCAGACGACTTTCTAGTTATAGCACATAAAATTTCAATGTAACAAAAAACAATTCATTTAATCATTTTTGAAAAGCAATGCCAAAACGAGAATGTGACTTAATACTGTATGTGCAGTACCGATGCTTGTGAAATATATTTCACATGGAAATGATTGTATTCGCTGATATTGTTGGTATATTAATAAGTGAGCATGATTGTAATAGATCAACAATTAATTCAATGTAGTAAAAATTAGGTATGTTGCTATGATGAATCATATCCTAGTTTTTTGGAACTTAACGAATGACGAATCGACGACAACGAAAGAGGAACTGAAAAGAAAGAAAAACAATACTACATTCCCATGCATTTAATACATTACACATCAATTGTGTAAAAAAAATAAAGAAGCTGAGACGCAACTTTAATGGTGCTTAAAATTAAAAAAAAAACTGCAATGGAGGAGCCGGTCCAAATTCTGCCGTGGAATCAAATTTCTTCAGATACCCCGGAAGTAAGCTGTTGTATTGATTTAAAAAATGTACTTAAAAATTAATATTTCTATACATATTATTGTTTTGATATTGTACCTTGAAGATGTATTGATGAGGGTTTTACTAATCATGTGCATTTATGGTTCACGAATTGTCATTCACATTGGTACGTAGACATCTCCATTTCACTGTGGCTGCTCAAAGCTTGTTATCTAAGCTTGCAAATTTTCCTCATTCTCCACTGGTGCGGATGCATTAGCTTTTCTAACACAGTGTCCATTACATCTCCGCCCAAGTGCTCGACCAAGGACAGAGCTGAAATCTTTGCTTCGTATTACAGAAAAGATGGACTGATAGATTGAGTGGCCGATTAATAATATCAATCTTGTGTATGAGGTGGCCCAGAAATACGGACTGCATTGCTCGACAAATGGTTCTCTCGTCTCTCCTTCATCCTTGGTCCAACTTATAAAATATCCAGTATTACAAATCTGAGCTAAAACAGAGGTGATAATCCACGGCGAAGTGAAGATTAGCATAATTCCAACACTAAGAATCACATTCCGGGTAGCTTCCAACTCCAATCGGCTCACCATTTGGTCTCTAATCCTCACAAAGTGAGAATTTTCTTTCATTACGCTTTTAGATTCGGCGTGTAAGCCTAATGATCTAACCGCTTCTTCTGGTGGGATAACCAATAGGTGATTGTCTGTTGAATGGTGAGAAGCCGTAAAAGGGCCATTCTGCTGAGTATCCCGCGGAGTTGATTCTACGGAAGCATTCATAGCAGTTTGATTGACTCCATTAGTACTGTCCACTTTAGTAGTAGCCGCCAAATGTGTTTTAATCATTAGGAAAACTGTAATTTGTCCAGATAGGCATAAAATCAGGAAGAATGCGAAGAATCCGATATAGATGGTCCGGTCCAACGGATGAACAACGTTGCACTTAACTTGTATGAGTCCAAAGATATAGTGAGACTTCATCAGAAAAAATAGGGTGATGAAGGCAACTAATTGAATACCAAGCACCAAGCGAACTGTGACACATTGCCGGTACCAAACTGAGTGGAAGATAGAGAAGTAACGGTCAAGTAGAGAAAGACAGTTGTTCATTAGAATTGAGGCTCCGGGAAATCCAACCAGGAAGAAATGAATATGACACAGTTCAGTAGATTCGGTGCTGGAGTAAAATACAATCGGCTCTAAAAGATTTGTAAATAAGACGAAAATGGTTGAGACACCTATTCCTATCCAGACTATGTTGCGGGGCTGACGACGAAGACGACGCAGGGTAACAATGAAAAAGATGATTGTCATATTCAATGGTATTCCGAACAAAGCACACATCAGATGTCCTGAAGCTATAAAGCTATCCATAAACACTGGATCTTTAGAACCTACTACTGATGCTGATGTGGTATTGATCGGTATGTTATCTGCCTCCATTGCTTTATTTTGACAACTGCTTGACTGCAGCTTCACCACGGATGACTAGTCGTAGTCTGACAGTATGTCTACCTAATTCTCCTGCATTTATGATGTTAGGAAGATTTATGGTTAAGCATATTAGAAAAACAGAGTTTTCTGCTTCTGCGCCACCGTTTCCTCAGTGACCTGATGGTGCCTGTTCTTTCTTTTTTTTTTTTTTTTGTTGATCCTAATTCTGTCATATTAATAAGGTTGGTGGGAGACAAGGATTTTGAGCTCGCAAGTTGTGCGTCAACGTCTCATTCAATCTTAGATTGAATCATAGTAAATCCTTATGGTGGTACATTTTATCTTGTGGATTTTCAAATACACTGCATATTCAAAATTGTAATTTTTCAATATAGGAGCACATAACCAGTGTAATCACTTACACAGTAAACAGCTACTGTACCTGGTATGCAATTTTAGTCATTATTATGAGTAGTACCCATCCTCCTTATCTTTATCATATATTGAGTGTCCCGAGGCTGGTCCATCATCTATTACCTAGTAGATCACTTTTTAATCTTGGAAATGTACCTATAGGCTGATGCGACTTGATGTATAAGTATGCTGTTTTCAAAATAAGTCGACTTATAATTTTTTTTTCAACCACCAATCTTCTTCTTAGATTCGTCATTTACAAATGAAATAATCGGTACTAGCTAGACTATACGTCAAGTGCACTTGAATTCCAAATAGAAATAAATCACAAGGACAATAAATGTGATGATAGATCATATGTGCAAGGTTTATTAATAATACTAATACATTTCAATTTATATAGCGCCCTTTACACTCTTTAGAAGCCTGATTAAGAGCGCTCTCCTCATGTTTTAACGCGATGCCCTATGTAGGAACCGCATTAACCGCCTATCAGGCGCGCGTGACGGTGACGTTGGTAGATTTCCGGTTCCCAATGCACGTTTTTTAAATAAAAAACTAACATTTCTATTATGATATTGCGCAGAAGTCGATATTGGCACGAAAACCATGTTTCAAAAATAACTCTCATTTTTTGTATACTCAACTTAATGTACGAAATGTCTCCTTCGTATTGCTTATTTTTCGCCTCTTTGTTTTCTTCGTATTACTTCAAAATATATTGACTGTATTTTTAGTGAGCTAATAGACATGCACCATAGGGCCTGCAGATTTACTACCAAACACTAATGTCGTTATAATTATATATATATATAAGTATTATTATACATCACTATTATTATCCATATAAATCACCACGAATGGCCCAACTGCTGCGTTGATTTCTTCATATGCAAATTTAAAAACCATTTCGATCAGATGCTCACACAGGATAGTAATGTATTAGGTACAACATGTTAAATATATATACTGCATGTTAAATATATATATTTCTAATCCCCTAGTATACTGACTAGTACATAATCCTATTACCTAATACTAGTATCTAGTCCTACAAAATCAACGTTCCGTATTTGAAATTACATCTTAAAATAATATATTTTGCCTTAATTAAATCACATATCTGCCAGTATCGAAGCCAGTACGCGAAACGAGTTGCAATTACGAATAATAAAGAACTCACCATTTATACATTAAAACAAAGCAATGATATAGGCCTAACTCAATTTGGTTCGATATTTTTGATTTTCTCATTATTATTTTATACTGTAATAATTCTGCTCCTCTTCTGTGATAAATGTTAAACCGATATAAAGTACGTTTCTCATTTCTGCTTTACGTAATACTTACGGAATATTCCCAAAAAATGCTGAATCTCGCGCATCCTATCGAGTTGGTCTTCAAATATATGAACAATGGATTCAATCGTTCTAGTTCTCTTTTGATTCCTTAATATTCCAATATCAGTTGGTTTGCATTGTATAAAAAGCAAAAGCGGCCGGTAGCAATTTCAAGTACCGGGGAGTAAATATACGTCGAAGCCTACTAGAAGCCCACTAGCATAAAAGGATTTATTACTTTCTTATTCTCGTTGTTTACAGTAGAAATCGAGACAAGCGAAATTTATTTGCAGATATAATGGTTTTTAGAATGCAAACGAAAACGAACACAAATACAACTCTATAACGCCACACAGAAAAAAGAATGTTACATTACGTAAACATGGGACACTTTCATATGTACTGAAGCCAACAAGTGTATAATTCTTCTCTATGACGTAATATGAGACACATGATAAAATAAGAAAAGAAAAAGTTTCCCGGTCTGTGTGGTGTAGCCAATTAAAAATAAACTATATTTTTGGCGCTGTAATGGTGCTTATATTACAACATATATTCTTGTTGGTAATTAACAAAACATGTCATTAATCGGGGTTCTTTGTTGAGAGAAAGCAAATAAAATCCACTCAGTGCATTAGACACGCACATGAGTTTTGTTGCTAGGGGTGTATGTCGTTGAAAGTGTAGTATATACACATGCAATCATGAACTAGTTTACCTAATGTTTGGCTTTCTTTTCTTTGAGATATTTACTTAGGCAATCACAACGTAAGAATTTAAACATTTTAGAAGTCACTCTCATTGACAAATAATGAACCAAAAGCTAGTATAAAAAAAAAAACTAAAACGAATGTCTAATGGTGGACTATGTATAATCTTCTGTGCAAATATGTTTATGACTTGACGGCGATAAAAAACGGCTAGAAAGAGAGAAAGAAAATTAGCTTCATAACTTTGAAAATATTAGTAAAATGGAAGAAAGTACTGTTCACCTTATGGTTCTGGTAGAAAAGATGGGGAAGAAACTGGTGCCAGTTCTACTGTATTTGAAATATATGTTTGTCGAGCGGCAAACCAGATGTATATTTGATCATTAGGTTGTTGCTGAAATAGAAAAATGATTTAAAAGCACGCATCAGTATAATCTACTGTACCATATTACCTATTTTGTTTTAAAATTCGCGTTCATTGTAGAGTTATGGTTGACAATTGATAGCATGGACTCCATTTCTCTCTGGGATTTCAAATCTCAATCGGGCACGCGGCTGCCTATTATACCTGGGTCTATGATGTAATTTCTTCATTCTCTGCGGGTGATTTCCGATCTTTCCTGCAGCTGTCTTAGCCACAGGATTCCCGTTTAGTCTGCGCCTATGTGCTCGCCCTAGTGCAGCACACAAGACTTTGCTTCGAGATACAAAAATAAAAAACTGGTACACAGAGTGACCAATCAGTGATACAAATCTTGTGTATGAATTGGCCCAGTAGTAACTGCTGCACTGCTCGACAAGTGCTTTTGTCGTTTCTTCTTCACATAAAGCCTGATTGATAACACGTGCATTACAAATCAGGGAAAACACACAAGAGACTATCCATGGTAAAGAAAAGAGCAGCATAATGCCAACACAGAAAATCACGTTCCGAGTAGCCTCCAACTCCAACCGGCTCACCATTTGGTCTCTTATTCTCACAAAGTGCAGATTCTTTTTTATGGCGTTATCGGGTTCCATAACAGGTTGGCCTAATGCTGTTACTGCTTCTTCTGGTGCTATAACAATCTCTTCGTTATCAACAGTTAAATCAGAGAGAGCACCATTATGGCCATTCGGTTCTGCAACGTTTCTTGCTCTTGCTGCTTCTACTATTGAGTTATTAGTAGTATCGTTACCTCCATTAGTACTATTTTGTTTTTCATTTGTACTAGGTATCACCAAATGTTTCTTTATCATTATGAAAACTGTTAGCTGGCCGGATAAGCAAAGAATGAGAAATAATGTTATGAACAAGAAATACATTAATCGGTCAAACGGATGAGCCACGTTGCACTTGACTTGAACGAATCCAAATATGTAGTGAGGCTTCATCAGTAGGAATAAAAGGATGAAGGCGGCCAACTGAACGCCGAACACTAAGCGGGCCGTGACACATCGACGGTACCAAACTGAGTGAAATATTGATAGATATCGATCGATTAAAGAAAAAAAATTGTTCATGAGAAAAGTAGTGGCAGGAAATCCGATCAAGAAAAATCGAAGGCGACACAATGCCGCGGCTTCGATTGCATGATAAAATCCAATCAGGTCTAAAAGATTAGTGAGTAGGACGAAAATGTTTGAGGAACTTATCCCTGCCCAGATAATGTTTCGCGGCTTGCGACGAAGGTGACGCCAAGTAACAATGATTACGATGATAATGAGGTTTAACGGTATTCCAAGCAAGGCGCAGATGAGCTGGCCACTAGTTAAAAATTCGTCAATGAACACTTGTGGCTCAACAGCATCATTAGGTGCTGTTGATGTTGTATTGGCCGAAATGTTATTAACTTCCATTGTATTTCAGCAGCTGCTTCTTCGCGAATAACTATTTGAACTCTGACAATTTCAAGCTGATTCCCCGACATATATAATGTCAGGCGGATGTATGCTTCACAATGTTAAGGGATATATAGTTTTCTGCTTCTGCGCCGCCGTTTATCTTGCACCTGGCTGTAATAAGCTCATGGCCTTTTCGCTTCTGCTGGTTTACCTTGTTACTTTCAGTTGGTGATGCGATCACATTGAAGGCCAAGCGTTTGGATCAATGCCTCACAACTATGTAGTCTAGTCTAATCATGTTTAGTTATTTGTGTATGTAATATGTATGCTAAAAAAAGCATATGCAAATGCATCACTTATAATCATCCTCACCAAATTCATTTTATTTTGGAAACAAATTTGAAGCGGATGATGAAATTTATTACGAGCATTTCAATTGAAGGCAAATTTATGCTTTGTCAGTTAAAGTTTATTTCTTTTTTATCTGAATTTTATTATTACTTCATTTTATTATTACATTCATATATCTCTATTTTTATTACTTTTTAAATACGTAACCCCTCATTATTATAAAACCCTCCTTAAAAATTATTTATACATGCTACTAATCTTTTTTTTTTATTCAACAGTATAGAAATATAGCAAGAAATATTCTATCACGTCTTTAACCATAATATTATTAAATGTAAAGCTAGCATCGAATTTGTACTTAAAGCTTTTTCCTGTGTGCTATTGCGGTAGGCGTGATGAATAAGTTTGGAGACCGCTGAGTAATGATGAATGATAATCACAAAGTTCATCGGCATTCTAAACAAGACACAAACGAGGTGGCAGGAATAGAAAAAATCAATCCTTTTATGCTGGCGGCACTTAAGCGCATCTATAATACTGATGATGTTATAGTATTGATGAGAATGCAATTTGAACCTTTATTCATTTCTTAATGATAGCAACTTCTTCACCATCTATGGTTACTATGGGTTGCACCGGGTATTTCATGACTAATTTGCAAAATTTACATACATAGATGGTTTGAACATATAGGAAAACTATGTATTAAAGACAAAAACAAATCAATTTGATTTGGCTTCAGTTTATGTACCAGATATATGTTCGTTCGTTAACCATAAGAATATATACAACACATGCATACATAGAACTATAAGAAATTATAAGGGAAAGTTACCAGTGCCCGTAAATCCTTTCAATCAATGACATATTCCGTTCAGTGCTGAAATTTCATGCAGTTAGTTTCGGCTTTATTTCACTCCATTCCGTACCACCTTAGCCCTCTATTAGAAGTATCCATAAGCTAGCTTTTCTTTCTCCTATATTATGAACCATTATATTCATTGAATCCAATTGAACATGTATAGCACTTTCTTTCATGCTTATCTTATTTGTAAAGCATGGCATTATGAAGTTCTCTTCTGTGGTTAGCTAAGCTAGTGCACGGTACCCACTGGGCTTATAATTACACATCTCATTACGGTACCCCTTAAGCGCACGGGTTACATTACACATCGTGTAGCGATTTCTTCATGCTATGTATCACGTATCGAGTCGACAATCAAAAATAAAAATAACTATTTCCCATTCTGGAATTTCGCAAAGCTAGAATGGAAGACATGGAGGTGGACACCATGGGATTGTGCGAGAAACGGGACAACACCATATATGTAAATTCCGAAGGGTAACGATTTCTTAATTTTTTCCTTGAAAAAACCATTTGACATGTTTAAAAGTAAAAGAAGGAGACAGAAAAAAGACATGTTATCGCTCCTTCTTTTGAGACTTGTCGCACAAATCTCCTCGTCGTGGATTATTTCCCTTATTTTCAATTTTAAAAGTGACACGTTTTATTTATAATTATACTTAATGTAACAATTTTACTACTATACTCGTTACTCTAAGTTACAATGTTCTTTTTGAGTTTTAAGATACTTTTCGAACGGAGATCCTATTATACTTTGTGTTCTTTTAATTAGCTCTCATCAAGCGTATAACCACAACAACTTGGTTTCACGTACGTTTTGTTGCGACGGTGTCGCTATAGTAAAATCACGTGAACAATAAACACGGACAAAGTTGGCCTGGAAACCAAAGCTCTCAGAGAGATGAAGACCATCGAGAGATTTCAAAGCCAGATATATCAGTATCCTAGGGAACACGAACTATACCCAAGAGGCACTCGAGTCATGGATTATTTTACAAACTTTCGATTTAAACGAATTTCAGTTAAACCATATTAGAATTTTTTCAATCAAACAAATTCTAAAACCTTTTCCACGACAATAGTCTACAATGCACAATTAAAAAGAAATGACAGAATTAGGTAATATAGGGAAGGAAAAAGTGTAACTATGGTTACTATGCTGTATACATACATTTTTTATTGGTGGTGAAGGTTTGCCGCACCAGTTGAGTCCAGAAGATTCTCGCGTAGGCTACTATGGTGCGATTAGGTCTATTTCATGAGTTGTCGATGGATATATATTTGAAACAAATAAGATAGAATCATTTCGACTTCAGCGCAATAAGTTTATCAAAGTTGCCACGAGTACTCGATATGGGAAGCCTGTTCAGATTTCAATTTTAACGTCTGGGACTATTACGAACAACTAATGAGCAACACCAACACTTCAAGTTTTTAACTTTCACACGTCAAGGTTTAATGATTTGAATATTTAATCAAACTATGACACCGTATCATGAACTCATTTTTTAAAAATAAATCTGAATTAAAATCAAATGAGCTGATAGAATCGTTCACATATTTATTAAGAAAATCTGGCCGTAAAAGCTGATTTCATTTTAATGTTCATCGACATCGATAACATCATAATACTATAAAATAGGCAGCGTTATTGACTCGACTCTCAAAAATTCGACTCGGCGTCTCGACTCTCAAAAATTCGACTCGGCGTCTCGACTCGAAACTCTAGAAACGGTCTTCATGACCTCTACAGCACTCTGTACTGTACAGTGAAATCCATCGTTCATTTTATTTATTTATATTATTAGTCGATAGTGATGATGAAAATATGTTGTTGTAGAGGCAACTTGGCGGCACAGAGAAGAAGGACTAGAGGAAAAGAAATAAAATAAGCTGTAGCTTTTGAAGTAATAATGTGACTCTAAGTACTTTTTATTGCCTACTCAATTTAAAAAAGGAGGAGTGGATGTGCAGGTCGGCAGTTGGTTATTATGTCATACCATAAAAATATGCAATCATCGATCATCAGGTAGTCTCTGTCTTCTGAAAATGAATAAAACATTTATGTTTAAATTCACGAATCAGCATATCATATTATAGGGTACTGTTTGAAAATACATTAAACATGATTTCATTTTTGTTTTATTGTCGAAAATTGGCGTAGACTTCTTTACTTCTATTTTGGTGTTCAAGTCTTATTCGTACGCGGAATTACTTGTTATATCGAGATATGTCCACATTTCTCATTCTCTGCGAGCGATGCCTCATCACCTTTCTTGTGGGTCCTCTAGTCCGAATATAGCCATTACCTCTACGCCTATGTGCTCGACCTAGCGCAGCACAAAAGTCTTTTCTTCGTGATACATAACAGAATAACTGGTAGATAAAATGGCCGATCAGGTATATGAATCTTGAGTACGAATTCGCCCAGTAGTAACAGCTGCACTGTTCGACGAGTGATTTTGCCGTTTCTTCTTCGCCCAACGCCTGATGGATAACACTTGCATTGCAGATCAAGGATAAAACAGAGGAGATGATCCATGGTAAAGTAAAGAGAACCATAATCCCAACACTGAGAATCACGTTTCGTGTAGCTTCCAACTCCAATCGGCTCACTATTTGGTTTCTAATTCTCACAAAGTACAGATTCTTTTTTATGGCGTTACCGCGTTCCACGGGTTGGGTTAATACCCTTACTGCTTCTTCTGGTGCAATATTAATCGCTCCGATAGTATCAGTTAAAGCTGGAAGAATTCCGTTTAGGCCATTCTGCTGTCGGATGTTTCTTGTTGGTGCTGTAGCAATAACATTATTTCTGTAGATACTTTGCTGGTCTGTATTGACACTGGGTAGCACCATGTATATTTTTATCATTATGAAAACGGTAAGCTGGCCGGATAAACAAAGAATAAAGAAGAAGATGATGAAACCGAAACTGATTGATGTATCCAACGGAGGAACAACGTTGCACTTAACTGGTATTAGTCTGAAGATATAGTGATTCTTCATTAGGAGTAATAGAAGAATGAAAGTGGTGAACTGGATAGCTAACACCCATCGGACCGTGACATAACGTCGGTACCAAACTGAGTGAAAGATAGAGGCGTAACGATCAACCAGAGAGAGCAAATTGTTCATCATAAATGAGGTGACAGGCAATCCAAGCAAGAAAAATCGAATGCGACACAAAGTAGCAGCTTCGGCTGAGTAAAATCCAATGAACTCTAAAAGATTTGTAAATAAGATGAAAATGTTGGAGACACCAATCCCAATCCAGATGGTATTCCGAGGCCGACGACGGAGGTGACGCCGAGTAATGATCAATAAGATGATCATCAAGTTTACTGGTATTCCGAACAAGGCGCAGATGAGTTGACCACATGCTGAAAATGTGTCCATGAACCCTGGCGGCTCTTCAGAACCTGTTGCAGTTGTTGATGATGTATTGATCACCGTCGTTTTATTCACATCCATATTCGATAATTGATTCTCCTCGGATATCTGCTAGTGGAAGTCAGACTGCTTGTCATCCATTCGATTCTCTTGCATTTATAATGTTGGGAAAGAAATCTGGTTGGAGATGTTAGGGAAGCAGAAGTTCTATGCTTCTGCGCCTTTGTTTGAATGCTGCACCTGATGCTGTCCTTTTTTCTCGCACACCCCATTTTTATATCGATTCATCCAATCAGAATATAAAATTGGGACGATTTGTCACCATCAACGTACCAGTGACATCAGTGACAGCAGTTCATGGATAGCTAATGCTGAGGCTATGATCTTTTCAACAATTCTGTTTATTGGGTTCGACAAATGTAATCTAATAGAAAGTTGCTGCTTGCGGCCTTTGATAGCTTTTCGATCTCCTAGCTCCTATATTAGTTCCCATGACAAATAAAGACAAAGAGAGAGGTAAGCTGATTAAAAGAATATAAAGAAACAAATGGTTAGCAGTGAATAAGTATATAATTACAACCTGAAAACGAGAAGTAAGAAAATATAGGTGTATAATATAGGTATAGTGCCGCTATAGGTATAGGTATGTGCCGCTTTCGATTCTTATCATAGGCGCCGACTAAACGGGGGCGGCGCCCCCTCCCCCTGAAATCGAAGGATTCCTATAGGATTCTAGTTTTTTTTCAAATTTGTTTGCACCACTCTGGTCGGATTTTTCCCTGCCAACCGTACCGTTGCCCCATCTGAAAATTTTGGAAGTCGGCGCCTATGATTCTTATTATCCCTAAAAGTATAATATATATATATATATATATAGCCCATAATACCATACGATGACTTATTAGCCAGTAAATAAAGTATATGGAATACCAGTAGATGAATAAAAGAAAATCAAATTCTGGGCTCCACGTATACGGTCAAATTGGCAGCAGAGTCAATCAACAATAATTATAAATTTTCAGATTTTTAAAAGAGATGAGCTAGATTATTGCGAGCCCGAAGGGCGAAGCTGATAAGTCGTGCGTAAGCGTGAATAAAAATTTCTGCCTAGGGACTATATTTTTTCCCATGTCACGATTTCTGTCCAGGTGTTTGATACTTTACACCGGCGAAAATTTTTATACGCGCATACAAACGACTTATCAGCTTCGCACTGATGATGACGTGAACAAACATTTACTAGGGACTAATTCTTTTACCTTGTCCCGATTTCCGTCCGAATCGGTTGAACATATATACACTTAAAGTGTTTGTGTTTATGTGTAAGTTCTGACTAGGGGCTAATTTTTTTTCCTTGTCCCGATTTCCGTCCGGATTGGTTCAACATGTACAGTATAAATAGGAATCTGCCTAGGGACTTTCTTTTTTTGACTGTCCGGTTTCCGTCCGAATCAGTTTGTCAGGCCTGCGACTTTTTCATGCAGTGGAACTTAGATGGCAATTTTTCAGAGGAAGGAGGTTTCATATATACTTTTAGGGAATTGAAACTTTGCTTGCAATTTTACATTTGCTCTAAAAATACATACCAAGATACACATTAATGCATTCCTTTTCAAGTAAGTTTTGAGTATAATACAGCTGTGCTGGGTTACTATATAAAAAAGGCGAGCTGAAAAGCTCTGCTTTACTATCTTATAATTAATAAGCCGAATCCGCATTTTTAGCACTCTCATACCCAGTTTATTTTGTATACATTGTATGATGAGAATGCTATATATAATGTTTTCAATGGCAACATAAATCTCGATTCTTTATTTACGCAACGATAAAAGCTGTTAGAGAGGTTATCCACTAATGGATACTATTTGTCAACCGATTTTGTGTATCGTAATGTGGTATATAAAGTACCACACGGCACACACTATATTTCCTACGCCTCCACATAGTTTATTATTGGACCATCATCTCCAATGTTTTCCATCATTTCAAAAGATTAATCCTTCCAACCGAGAGGAACTCATGCTTTCTTTTTTATATATATATCAAGGTTTTGTATGTAAATGTAAAAGCTTCTACGCTGGTCTGATATCGATCGTTTATCATGTTTGTTTTTTTAGACAAACGATGCTGTATTTTATCCTCATATTATCGTGTGATAGTAGTTGGTTACAAAGAACAAGCAAGTCTTTGCTCAGTAGTCATCGAATTTCACAAAAGCGATTGATAGATTAAAGGTTTTAAATCAATTGAATCAATATGTAGTAACGATCACACATACTAGAACTAGTACTCCTGCTGCTGTTTCTCCTTCATCATAGCCCTGCGTGTTCAGTACAGCATTTTAGAGTAGATCATCCACGTGGAAGCAATTGTGAGCCGCAAACTTCTAACCCTCAGAACTAATTTTTCTTCCAATGCAGATCGTCTAACCATATCCAGCTTTGCATTCTCGTAAGATGAAGAATTCAAGATCCTTATTTTTGAAATCGGTACTAAAGTGTCCTTTTTCTTGGCTTTCACGGCTTCTCAGGGTCCGATATTAAGCTTTTCGATTTTAAAGTTAAAGCATCGGTAACAAAAGAACCGGGTCGTGTCCTTGTTGTTATGGAAAATGCAACGCCGCAAACATTCGGAGACCATTATAAGATTTCCGCGGAGATCTCAAAACCGATGCGTGTATCCTAGTCAACGTTAGCAACAAGTGGCCCTAGAGCTGCTGAATAAAAAAGGTGAAATTGTCATAAATGCTACATCAACAATGAAACTCTGGTGATGGGAGAACAGGAAAGTCAACGGACACGTTTTGTCGAAAAAAAAATCAATCATAACTGTAAGTCTGAGCAAGAGCTCGGCAGAGCAAGTTCAATACGTTTCTCAGAGTTACTATAAGCTCTTAGTGGGTTGCAAACCCTCTTGGAAGTTATTAATTGGAAGAGTTAAAATGAAAACATTAAGCCTAGGCCTAAATCTAAGTATGTAAGATGTTATTAGTTATTACCTGCATTACCAAATACTTTTCCTCAATTCATTTAATAAGCTGTGTAATAAAAGAAGAAAAACATTGAGACCACTAACACTTGGAAAGAATTTTCATTGGAAAGCAATAATGCACCCAATAGAAGTTTTGTTGAAAAACAAAACAACCACATCAACAAACGTTTACATGTACAGGGAGAAGTGGAAACTGTGATTTGTGGTATACGGTTGTAATTTTTTGTTTGTGTTGACTATACTTGACAAGTTAATAGAGAAAAAAATACAATATTCATAGAAGTGAGAGATAGAATCAGCTGTAATTCGTTTACAGGCCTAAGCAATTCAGTTGAATGGCAAATGGTGCCTAACAAGAAAGTTAATGACAGAGAAGCTGGTCCGACGAGCCATATTGTAGAGTGGACATTAAGGAGGCCAATAGGCTATTCCTAAATGACACATAGTTTATTAAATGTTTGCAGTATTATTAGAAGACTAAGAGTTTGTTTACTATTACCTTACCTTTATTACCTAAAGAGGGGTTTTTAGAAGACCATTGGCGTCGATTACTGGCTCTTTGTGACGAGGGCTGAAGTCTTACTCGACCATATGTCTGTTTAGTATGTGTATTTTAGTGCATTGTCTTCATTCCCATCGGCTGTCTGAGCTTGTGAGCGGGGTTCTCTATTAACTCCAGAACATCAATTTCTGCGTCTACGCCTTTCTACTCGACCAAGTCCAGATCAAAAGAATTTGCTTCGCTTCTTCATAAAAATAATGACAGTTTAAATGAAAATTACCGTAGTTTATTTTAAAAAGGCAGTGTTACAAGAAGACTGTTATATTTTGTTATCTATATATTTTTATACCATTGTATTACCTTGATTACCTTAAAAAGCATTTTTAGTTGACATTTGATATTAGGATTACTCGACTGAGTCGACTCTTTGTGAGAACTGAAATCTCACTCGGCCGCGTGGTTGTCTAGTGTGTCTGTTTTTGTGAATTGTCCTCATTCTAATCGGCTTCCCGAACTTTTGGGCAGGTTCTCTAATAACTCGAGGGCATCCATTTTTACGTCTACGCCTGTGTACTCGGCCAAGTCCAGCACATAAGTATTTCCCTCGTAAAATAAAACCGACGATTTGATAGACAGTGTGACCGATCAATATTATCAATCTTGTGTATGATATGGCCCAGTAGTAAGGGCTGCACTGTTCAACAAGTGCTTTTGCCGTTAACTCTTCACTCTTAGCCTGATTGATAACATTGGCATTACAAATCAGGGATAAAACAGAAGAAACTATCCACGGCGAAGAAAAAAGCAGTATAATTCCAACAATGAGAATCACATTTCGTGTAGCTTCCAATTCCAGTCGACTCACCATCTGGTCCCTTATTCTCACAAAATGAAGATTCTGTTTGATTATGGTCCTTGACTCCACTGGTAGGCTTAGTGCCCTAGTCGCTTCTTCTGGTGCGATATAAATCTCTTCGTAAGTATCAGTTGGAGCAGGGAAGTTTTGCTGTCGAATGTTCCTTGTTGATTCGTCTGCTTCGGTAGCATTAGTAGTATCGTTACCTCCATTCGTGTTTTGATCTTGATTGATATTACTAATAGGTAGCACTAAATGTTTTTTAATCATGAAGTATAGTGTAAGCTGGGTGGCAAGACAGAGAATGGCTAAGGAAACAATGAATCCGAAAAAAATCGCCCTATCCAACGGATGGACTTCGTTGCACTTGACTTGAATGAATCCGAATATGTAGTGGGGCTTCATTAGCAGTAAAAGGAGTATGAAAGTGGTTAACTGAATACCGAGCACCAGACGAACCGTAACGCATCTTCGGTACCAAACTGAGTGGAAGATAGAGAGGTAGCGATCAACTAAAGATAGAAAGTGGTTCATCAGAACCGATGCATAAGGAAATCCCAACAAAAAGAAACGAAAGCGACACAATTCCGTAGCTTCGGTCGAGTAAAATCCAAATAATAGAACGAAAATGTTTGATAAACTAATCCCAACCCAAATAATGTTACGAGGCTGGCGTCGGAGACGACGCCGAATAGCAATAAAAACGATTATCACCAAATTCAGCGGTATTCCAAACAAGACACATATGATGTTACCACATGTTAAAAATGTATTCATAAACACTTCTTGTTGTTTGGCATCAGATGTTGGCGTAACAACTGATGCATTACTTGCAATATTAATCACATCCATTCCGCTGCGACAAGCAACAACTACTCCTAAATGGATAACGATAGCATCTGGGGGTAGTCCAATTTTATTTCTCTGTATTATAATATGAGAAAGGTATGTGGTTTACAATGTAGAAGGATATCTAGTATGCTTTTGCGCCGCCGCAATCGATCTAGTAGACTTAAACGTGAGTAACTTCCACAGTGTTAGGCTTGTTTAATTCTTTATTTTTTTCTAGACATTAATTGCTTGAAAAAAAAAACGCACCAAGAAAGCCTAATTGTATCACCTTTACTATTTCATAACTTCTTTTTCTAGTTTTTTTTTTTAATTATTTTATTCTTTTACTTGTTTGATTATAACAAGGTACGTACGTATATATTAAGTTCTGCTTTTTTGTATATCACCTGAATAATTTCTTATGGTGCTGTCCTATTAAAAGAATATTCCTTGTGAATCCTGTTTTGCCTGAACACCGATAGTTATATTGTTGGTCCCTATTTTGTTTGGTTTCCTATTTTGTCTTCATACATATTGTACTTAGTAGAAAAACTTCTAAACCTACCATTCTCGATCTCACAATTTCGTTCCAAAACCATCGATCGAAGTTGTCGTTTTTAAATGTATGTACAGGCAGCCGCATAAAAAACTCCCAAGGCCTCCTGACCTCGACTTCAAACGGCCGTCTCAAAGTATGGCCTGAAAGCTATTCTCTTGCCATAGTGCGGGCGTACAGCTACTAAGCCGGCGGCTGATGCCTTTTTTAAGCGCGTGGGAGGCTTTTCTGTTTTCGGTTGTCAGAGGGTGGGGGGTTGAGAGGTGGGTGGCGGGTGAATTTTCAGGGTCGCCGGGGTAGGCTGCTAAGCGTCTACGGCACATGTCTGGGAATGTTTACTTCTTTTTTCGCGGTCTACCGTCTACGGCACCGTCAATGGCGACGGAGTGTCTCTCAGCTGACTGCTGACGGCATGATGTTACGGTGTTACCACTACGCTATTTTATAGCATTTTGAATGTAAATCAAACGAAAATGAATTAAAAACTTAATTAAGATTAAAATAATTGATTTAAACCTTTATTTAACTTGATCAATCATCATTAAAGTATACAATTGCAGCCGATGCGACAATTGCGTAAATTAAAACTATGAAATAAAATATGAATTTTCTAATTGAAAGTGATTGCCGCAGTCGGCGCCTATAAGAATGATCTTAATAAGCGATTAACTAATAATTAAATCTATCAAGTAAAGGAAATGTATGAAATAGCATAAATTAATTAAATGAAAATGCATAATTTTAAAACTTCACCAGGATACGATATACTAGTACTTGAATATCTCTACGGAACATGCCGTTGCAGCCGTTGACCATTAACATATAGCTTTTATAATTATGTAACGTTTTCGAATCAATAATTGAAGAACAAAACATTTTTTTTATTTGTAAGAATTCAAAATTATCATATTTATACTTCAATTGGACTTTTAAAACGGTTTACACATTAATTTTAAAAAATTATAAAAGAAACATTTAGTGAACATTAGATGGCACCCCCGAATGCCCCGCAAATTCCGGTCGGAGCGGGGAAGCCTAGTTTATAGGTGTCCATAAGAAGCAGACTTTAGTACACCACCTGGTGGGAAGCGGGGATTTTTTTGCGGGTGCCTGTACATATACTTAATATATTTTTAATGTAGCTCATGAACTATTTTGTCGACCTGAAAGGTTATAGCTGAATTCACTTCCTGATTCCGTTGGTAATCGTTTTTCATCATAACTCATTTGATGGAGCTGCTTTTGATACCATAGTATAATTATTAAAAACTTTACCGCCATTAGTATTTTTGCTAAGTTGCTAAGTTACAACAGATAGTCCAACCGCATCTCCGTGGTGTGATCTGCTCCTTATAACTTATCATTTGTATACTATTTGACCGAGATAAGTCTAACTACCCAATAAGCATTGGATTCTTGTGACTTTTCATTATTAGCAGATTTTTTGCGGACGTGTTAACTTTTTGATAAAACATTCCAAATTAACAGTTTCCGACCCGTACAAGATGTAATGATTATGTGTTCGTTAAAAATATTTCTCAAAATAAAATATAACTGTATTTCTATTATTTTATCCAGTTTTTTATACGCGCGGTCTCGTCATTTCGTGCTACTAACAAAATCTACTGGTAGATGGAAAAAGCAATAAACGCACCTATCGCTTTCAGCGCTAGGAGGTTCCCGAAGGGATTGAACATTGTTTAATTTTAGAACAGTCCATTCCAAATCTACCATACGAGTTTACCTAAAAAATAGGACTGCTCGGCGCTCACCTGTCTTGGCGAGTGGCTCTTTTCGCTCTTTTTGCTCACACAATCGCAATTCAAATTGAGCGAACTTGCGCTTATTCTGATCCTTTTTTGGCATAAGAATGATCATTTTAATTTTAATTTTATAAAGCACAGTAAATGAAGTGACTTTTTCGCTAAGCTGTTTGTTAAATGAAACAAGTAGTATCAAGTAAACCAAATGTTTACTATACCAATGTGGCCAAAATAAAAATTAATATACAATTTTGTAAGAATAGACAAGTTTTGTTAAACTGAAGTTTCAAGTCAATTCAACTTGCGATTCCGTTCTGACCAAACTGCTTTCAAAACCTGTTCATCGTTCAAAAGAGCACAGGTGCAGTGACAGTGGGGTCATCGTCAATGTAAGTCCCTAAGACTAGGACAAGTGGTTAGAAGATTTTTTTCACATTTCTAATAGCATGGTGAATAATATTATCTAACATGTTTGTACGTTGTTCACAAAAAATGTCAAGAAAAAAATACAATCAATATTTTCCCATTAAATCTTATGTATATTTTCTTATGTAATCTTATGTAATATCGTATATATGTGTATATGTATATATATATATTTCATATCATATATACATATATATGAGGAAGTATCAAGTAGCCATTATCCACATATAAAACGTAAACATTATATAATTCGAGATTGTGTGTGAAGATGTGTGACGACGGCTCGGACAGTTGGGTTGTAAGAAGAAGCCTTGCTTTGTTGTATTCATCCTATTAATAATATTGTTTTAATAGTTGAATTCGCTTGAATGATAGATCGATAACAAGGTATATACATACGACGCAGGGGGGGGGGGGGGGTTCGTATCCTCTTCTCCGACTTGGTGGTATTACAGTAAAACGTAAACTGAACACCATTTAACTTAAAGTATGTATACTACATGTTAGAGTATAAATACAGGTATAGACAGATTTTAACACATGACAGTTTCACTTTATACATCTTACCTTATATAATCTCTTCGTTTCTTCGTTTCCTATCATCCTAATTTGTTCTGTAAACGAGAACTTGAAAAGGTACAGAAAAGATTACCAGGCGGTATGAGAATAGACATAAATTTTTAATAGCGCGCTTGAGTTTCTGCCATTACTTTAGATAAAAATATGTTAATTATAACTGACAAAAAACAACATTGGAATATTTTTCAAATAACTTTGATTTTATCATATAACTTTGATTTCAAGACAATCAGTTTCTAATATTTAAAAGAGAAACATGTTTAGTGGCTGACGCATGAGCCTTTAGGTGGATTTTCTAGTCCCAAAGCATCCATTACATGTGAGCCAGTGTGCTTGATCAATGGCAGTACAAAAGTCTTTGTTTCGTATTACATAACAGATGGGCTGGTAGAGGGAGAGCCCGATCAATAACATTAATCTTGTGTACGACGTGATCCAGTGATACCGGTTGCACTGCCCAACAAGTGGCTCTGACGTCTCCTCTTGACTCGTACATGCTGGTTTATTGGTTTTCGTTTGCAGTACAAATCTGCGCTAAGTAAATGATTCACGATAGCGTAAAAAGTAGCATAATTCCATCACTGAGAATCACGTTTTTCGAAGCCTTCAGCTATCAGGGTAATATGCACAGCAATATGCCTAGCTCATGAATCTTCTGCAGCATTCGTAGTGGTATTGTTACCTCCGTTGATACTGCCTTCTTTGTGTGTGAGCACAAAATGTAGTTTTTTTTTCCTAATGAAAACTGTGAGAACTACTGAAAAAAAACTAATGCAGAAAGTTGATGATACCGGAGAGCTGCCCTGAGACAATGGGAGGAAAATGAAGCTTGGGCATCCATGATCATGGTGAAAAACGTTGTTATAAAATTGAGTTACTATACCAAACGCAGTATTTGAGTAAAACATATGTGCTTTAAGAGGAACCTTCACAAGTACCTTTAAGAGAATTGTAAGTATACGAAGCTACCGTCAAGAGGAACGATCGGGGCCGAATCGTCCTAATGATTACCGTACCTATTATAATATCCTAGGCAACATAATCCGGGTTTCCCGAAAATGTAGGGGTTGCTAAGAAAACAGCCTCAATAAGTTCTGGATTATTTTTAACGAGCGTTTCAATAAGAGAACTGTATATGGAAATTCAGTCAGCAGTTTTTCGTGTAAGGGACGTTCAATTACAATAAGTCAATTACTTGAAAGAGAAAGCTCAATCGTTTTGAAAGTCTAGCTTTGCGCTTTGTTTCACGTAGAACACAAACAATTATATCAAAAGTTTGAAGCCTTGAATTGTCCAATTTAAGGAACCTAACCTTTTAAACAATTCAAAGGACCACAAGAACCTTAAAACTAGACCAACTTGACTTGTTGAAACTTTCTTTCAACAGTTTTTTTCTTCGTGGAAAAATTTAAGGAGTAAATTATTTTCCGAAAAACAGGAGCATTACAACATACAATTGAGAAGCACTGTCAAAACTGACACCATTTAAATAATTATATGTTCGTTTATTGAGGCTTCTCAAGGCTTCTCAACCGTTATTCTTTTCTCCTCAAATCTGCGTCAGAGAAAGAAAAAGAGTACTGGGATATTTACTGAAGATTATCCATCCTTAGCCCTCTTGCTGCCATAACAGATTGCTGATCGGATCAATTATTTGTATCTTGTATATATTATTTGTAGGTAACTCCTAGCATTTGTGATCTCCTCGAATATGTTTGAACAATGTAACAGAATGGTTTGAAAAGGAAAAGCACCGACAAGTTTCCCATGTTTCCTCTGTTATTCAGTTCATTCTATTCTAAGGCTGGTCTACTCGATCAAAACTGCATGTGAAATCTGTTTCAATTCCTTATTTTTTCGTTTTTTAAAGTCCCCCTATTTTTTAAAATAAACCTTATCGACAACAATCACAAACATAGGACACAACTTTGGAATGAAAACACACTTTCTAGATGGTGTAGGGAATTGTAAGCAAACAGAAACAAACATCGGCGGGTTTGTGTATCTATTAACCACTTTTATCGAAGATTTCGAAATCTATCTCTAGACTTATTTTCAAATAACATTTTTTACTTTCCTTGCTATTCATGTGATACAGCATTGAAAATGCTTAACATTTTTTACTTTCCTTGCTATTCATGTGACACAGCATTGAAAATGCTTAACTTGTAAATTAAATAATTTTAAAGTTCAGCACTATACTTAAATTACAAGAGATGGAAAATATTGCAAATGTATAAGTCGAAGTTAGAAAACATACTTTGCTCTTGACTTGAGCCAAGATTAGAAAAAAAAGTAAGAAGTTGATTTTACTTTTAGATCATAGCTTAAACGAGTGTATTGTAAAATAAAACATTAATCACATTGGCAACTGGTGATGAAATTTTCTGTCAATATAAGAGAACCCGAGTCAATCATAAGAGAACGAAAGAGAGGACTAACTGAAGGTCCAGCGCCTTTTCTTTATGGATAAACGATAACGGTTTGAAAGGCAGGACGGGAGAAGAAGCCAGACAACTGTCCAGTGATTTCATTTTCTGGTAAATAAACAGTGCGTGTACAACAAAATCTAATTTTACATACGTCATATAAACACGTATATTTATGTATATTACTTTTCAAAAAAAAAACCTAATCACTTTTTCGAGGTATAAGCTACTAACTGATCTGAAATGTATGTATGGAAAAGCTTCAAGTGACATGTAGTGAATTTCTGGTGGTTTATACTGTTCAAAAAGTGCATGTTTTTCTTGGAATTTTGTTTGAGTTAAACGACGATGGCTGCTGGTACGTATTGTTGATTGTAGGAAGGAATCTCCTTTTACTGTGCCTATCCAATTAGGAAGGATGATAATAGTTCAACTCACTTAATGCCGATGACAGGCTCGTAATGGTGCGAGTTCGCTGTGTAGGCTGACGTTGAGCTAGAATATAAAATAAACATTAGCTTTTTTAGTACATACATTTTTCAGTACACGGTACCTTGGGGTCATGGTAACTCGGAAAACGAAAACTTTAAAAGTTATTGATACAGAAATGACAATACCAGGTTTTTTCATAAATAGCAGAAACATTCGTCAAAAATTGAGCTGCTAGAACCTAGAAGAAAAAATAATGATGATTTTACATCGCAGCAACCAAAAATGTATAATTTAAGTCTTTGCTGCTAAAAGTTACTTTGATTGAAAGAGTTGTGGATGATGGCTCTATAGTGAATTGATGGATTTTGGTTCGAGTTCGAGTTCTGCTGTACAATCGGAGGTTGTCAGGTAGAACAACATACCCTCAAAATTGGGTAATCACCAGTTTTTTACTATTTAAAAATATAAATGAAATATTTGAAGGAATACGAAATATGAAAGAGATTTTTAGAGATTTCGCAGTATAACAGGACATTACTATTTAATATAGGCGTACCTTATTTAATACAATGTTACATGCTGCCTTCTCAGTTTCTCTGCAAGTGCTCAAATTTTAATAGGACAGTCTGTATCCGGTTGTCTGTTGTATCAATGTCTCCGCATTCGCCTCATTCTTTGCGGAGGCTGGCGATTTCCTTTTTTTGCGGGTTGTCTAGCCCCACAGCATCCATTACATTTCCACCTATGTGTTTGACGTAGGGCGGAACTGAAATCTTTGCTCCGTGTAACATAGCAGACAGACTGATAAAGAGAGTGACCAATCAATAAAATCAACCTCATGTACATTGTGGCCCAGTAGTAACGGTCGCACTGCCCAACAAGTGGTTCTGTGGTTTCCTCTTCACTTATGGTATTCTCATCGTTGCAAATCTGGGCTAAAATAGAGGCGATGATCCATGGAAGAGAAAAGAGCAGCATAATTCCAACACTGAGAATCACGTTCCGGGATGCTTCTAGCTCCAGTCGACTCACCAGCTGATCTCTTATCCTCACAAAGTGAAAATTTTGTTTGATGTTGCTTCTAGTAGACTCGCTATGCATGCCTAATGCCCTGACGGCTTCTTCTGGCGCGATAATCACCTTTTCTTTATCTTCTGGATTTTGAGAAACAGTGACAAGGTTATTTTGTTGAATGGCGCCTGTGTCTGTTCTTTCTGCTTCAGCATTCGTTGTAGTATCTTGACCTCCATTAGTACTGTCGTCTTTTTTGGTAAGCATCAAATGTTTTTTTGTCATTATAAAAACTGTTAAGTGACCGGCTAGGCAGAGAATGAGGAAAAGGGCAATGAATCCGATGTAAACGGTTCGATCCAATGGAGGGACAACGTTGCACTTAACTTCGATGAATCCGAAGATGTAGTGGGATTTCATCAGAAAGAATAGGACGATTAAACAAAGTAACTGTATGCCGAGCACTAAACGAACCGTAACGTACCTCCGGTACCAAACTGAGTGAAAGATAGAGAGGTAACGGTCAGCTAGACAAAGACAGTTGTTCATAAGAAATGACGCGCCGGGGTATCCCACCAAGAAAAAATGAATGTGACACAATCCTGTAGCTTCAGTTGAGTAAAACCAAATCGGTTCTAAAATATTGGTGAATAAGACGAAAATGTTAGAGACACCAATTCCGATCCAGATGGTGTTGCGTGGCTGACGGCGAAGGCGACGCAGAGCAATGATGAAGATCATAATCGTAATATTTAGCGGTATCCCGAACAATGCACAGATGAGATGACCAGAGGCTAAAAATGTGTTCATAAACATTGGCCCCTTATTACCTACTAATGTTAATGACGTATTGATCGACATGTTATTCAAATCCATATAATAGTGTTGTGACCACTAATCTCACACATTCTCGTCCACGGATGACTGATATATAGTCTCTGACAGTATATACATCCCTTCCATCTGTATTTGTAATGCTAGAGTAGCAGCTGTTTCTTTCCGCTTCTGCGCCATTGGTACTCCCTACTACTGTGGCCTTATAACTTATTGTAAATCTGAGCTATAGCTAGGATACAATGATAAATGACCTCAAAGCATATGCTTCATCCGAATTTGTTAATTTTACTGGTTGGTCGCCACATTCTTATATACTTGTCCAAACCTCAAATTGCGTTTGTTAATTTTGTATCACCATTTCTTTCTTTTTTTTGTGCAGACGCTATACTGTATGATAATATGTATGCATGAATTGAATTTCACCGTATATTTTAGCATTTAAAAAATGTAGAGTGTGTAATATGGGTCACAGCTTTACTGTTTATTCTCTCAGCAGTTTGTTTAAAACTAGTCTCTTCCCACCCTTGCATATGCCTTAACTCAATAGCGTATACTATAGGTTATTGTTTAATGTTATTAAAATTTATTACGCTTGATAAAGTTATATTTTAAATTTATACCAGTACTTTTGTCTCGCCTGCGCTAGCATAGGTATTTCTTCTCTTGTCGTTAAGATACATTATAATATATTTAAAAAAAAATTAAAGTTTAGTGCGCTACTTCGTTTTATCTTATTACACAGGATGCTGCAGTATATCATTATTGAAGCTGCCTAAAAGTTTGTCTTGAAGTTCGGAGAGTATCAAATATTAGAGCTTATATCAAACATTTATTAAATATATACATATTAGTGTAAATTATATCAGTAGCGCAGAAGCAGCATTAATCCGCCAAGAGGAAGCGATAACGAGATACCCTTTCGAAGCATATCTGCGGTGGAGACACTGCTGATTAATGTAAGCTCTACAAGATTTGTATATGTGACTTTAATATGTATAATGAGACTAGTAACCTTAAAGCGATCAAAGAAATGTCAATAAGTGTGACGAGTCAATATTATTTGAGGCTTGAGAGGATTGAGTTTCGAGAGGAAATGTTATTATATTTTTGAAATACCACTGTTGTGTAGTTGTGTACAGTACAACTCGTGTCACAGTGACTCGTGTCAGTACATGGACTATTATACATAAATTATCTATATGAGCATTTTAGTAATCAATAAGAAAGATACTTTAATACTTTTCCGTTCCTTTTAATTATATAACATAATTTATTTGGAGTTGTAGGGTATGAGAAATTATAGGAGAAACTCAATCAATCCATATACATACCATATTTTCTAAGGTTAGAATCTAGCAAAAATCGAAATATTTCTGTTTTTAGGTAACCAAAACAAATTAATCTACACAATGTTTCTCTCGCTGAAGATTACATTTTGTGATCAAGTTATTCTACATTTCCCCAGTCACGGAGTCACAGTATATGTTGTACAGTAATGTTCTTAAGATACCCACATTTCAATGATGATTGCATCAGTTCTTAATTAAGTAATCCCAGCATTGATTACTATCATCTGCGAAGCATATCCCGTCCGAACCTTGAAATCGTATTAAAAGACCAAAAGTACTGTAATCAACATCGGCCATTATTTTTATCAGTAGATATAATAGTGCTGAAAAAATCCGCTATTGTCAAACCATGGTTAATGATAGCATCATATCATTTGAAGATGATTTTTATAGTCTTTTTTGTGCTGTCAAGTTTAGGGTACATGAAAAATCATGATTTGTGTAATTCAGTATATTTTCAAAACTGAGAAGATAATGCCAACGCGTTTCGGGTAGCCTCGAATAACTCCAATCGACTCCCCATCTGATCTCTTGTTCTCACAAAATTGCCGATTGTTACTCTGCCGCTTCAGTATTCGTAGTAGTATTGCTACCTCCATCCATATTGTTGTCTGTATTGTAAGCACTAAATGTTTGTTTTAACAATTATGCTAACTGTTTACTGTTAAGTGGCCGGATTATATGCAGAGAATTATGAAGAATCCAATAAAGTAGATATAGGAATGTAGTAAAGGAGATACATAAGGAACTCCGTTAATATTGTCTTCTTGATTGGTGATACTGGACAATATTCAAGTCTGTTCTTATAATGCGTTATAGCTTTCTTCTGTTCTGTAGCCCCATAGCAGTGAACCTCTTACTGCGGCACAAACTCTTTACCTATAGTCATCAGCCTGCTTTCTCAATATAAAAAGTTTTAAGTAAGCTGAGTGTCTTTCATCGATTTCTTGGCGGAGTCGCTAAAAACGTGACGCCCGGAAAGATGGCTCATTGCATACTCTGTATTTTTTACACGTAATAAATATCCGAAAGATATGGATACAAAAAAATGTTAGTATGGAATCACATAAATCAGCCGGTCTCTGAAACTAATGCATAGCAGTTCGCTGTGCACTACGCAAGTCCTTGACGTCTTCCAATTTTGGGCAACAATTGTCATGGAAACATTGAATGATTAGATTCGGTTAAAGAATATTCTTTTATTCTGTATGTGATGTCTGGAGAGAAACGTTAATTGGATGTATTTCATGTAGAAGTGAGTTGATTAGTGAATATGGTAACGTAATAAGATGTAAGATAAAAGGTTAAAAACCAATTTTCCTTGCCACCATCATGTCTGGTTTGTCTTTTTTATTCGAAAATTTAAAACCACATATTTATTAGTGAAACCATTGGCCAGATTAAATTTTAATTTGTCAATCAAACAAAGTCCTTCTTACATATTGATATTATTATCTGCATATGATGTTATGAATCTACACATTAATATTACTATTGTAAACACCGTTAACCAATTTTCCTTTTCATGACTTTAATTTTTAGAACATTCCCTGTCCCTAACTCTATCTGGAAAGATGAAGTATAGATGAAGAATAATCTGATTTTCCAAATCGTTGGTTTTCTTGCTTCAACTTTTTGTTTTTGCAAAAACTAATGTAATTGATCGAGTAGACGAGTGCGAGGATTCAAGGACCCTTGTCGCTGTCATGGAAACCAAGGCCCTATTACAGTTGATTGCTCTGTGAGTAAGGATCACTAGAAAGATTTCAAAGGTCGAACGGTACCTGTATGTATCTATACCGTATCCTAAGCAACGTGAGCCAAGATAAAAAGTTGTGGTGCTCAAACTGTAGAGTGATTCTTCATAACCATCATGAAATCCGTGTTCGTCTACTTACATCAATTATATACGGTTTGATTGACGTAGTAGCGTTACTTGCTTCTCAATGGACCCTTGACAAAAACTTAATAAAGCAACGGAATCATCAAACTTAGGGAATTCAATGAAAACTCAATCTGTAATTAAATGTTGATGAACATAATATACATCGCAAAAATGATTATGAAGAAACCAATCCCAACCGATTAGGTTGTAACGAAGAGCAATCATACATGAATAATATGCTTGATTTAGAATTGCTATCAAGGGGGGAGGGGCAACAAGTTACAAAAGAAAGATTCTAGGTAGCATAAAAGCAGTCGACCACAGACTTTTTTTGTGAATAACCAAAATTGCATAGCAAGTATAAGTGACAAGAGCTCGAAAAAGCGCCTGACGAAGAAAATTTCCGTTTTTTTACGGACATGGTGTTACTAGTCAAGCTCTTAAAGGTGTCTCTTCCCAAATGCCTAGACTGTGACAAGGGTTATATCTGATCCGATCTGATCTTGCTGCATTTATAGCTTGAAGGAAAATATTTGCAATTACTAGTAGAACTCTCTTCGTTTGCGCCCATGATATAAACGCACCTCTCACAATGACGATGTTAAATCTGCTTACATTTACTGCTATAAACTTTCGCTACTGCTATAAAAATTATGCGATTTTTATAACTATTTTGGTGTTTGTGTAGATAAAGTGTTGACTGTTGCACGCCGACGCATCATTATGAGACATCACTTGCAATTCTCTCACCATACAATTCTGCAGTCCCCCCCCCCCATGTATTCTTGATAAAAGTACAGGCCTTTGTAAGATAATTTATTCATTTAACGCGTCCAGTGTCGTTCATACCATTATCATTTTTTTAATGACAAATGTTTCTCTTTTAAGTTCATATACACCATCTTTCCACTGATTGTAAAGTAGGTTTTCTTCCATGGACTCTCGCTCTATGAGTCTAAGGAAAAGTTAGCGCAAAATAAAGCCTTATTGAGTAAGATTGGACGTTGAAACTCTATCATTCTGATAGACAGAGAATTAGGAAGAGTGCGATAAAGCTGATATAGACGGTCCGGTCCAACGATTGAACCACATTGCATTCGACTTGAACGAACCTGAAGATCTAGTGAGACTTAATGAGAAAGAATAAGACGATGAAGGCGGTTAACTGAATGCCGAGCACTAATCGAACCGTGGCGCATCGCCGATACCAAACAGCGAGTGAAAGATAGAGAGGTAACGTTCAACTAGAAAAAAGAAATTGTACATAAGGAATGAGCTGCCAGGAAATACAGCCAAGAAAACATGAATGCCACACAATTCCATAGTTTGGGGTGAGTAATATTCAATGGTTCTAAAATATTAGTTAACAAAACGAAAATGTTTGAGAAGCCAATCCCGATCCATATAATATTGCGTGACTGACGACGAAGGCGACGAAGGGCAATGATACAGATGATTATCGTCACATTCAACACTATTCCGAACAAAGCGCAAATGAGGTGACCTGCAGCTAAGAACGAATTCATGAACACCGGCCTTGTAGGTCCATCTGCCAATTTCGTAAGTATGGACACGTTATTCGCATCCATTTCTCAGCCGAACCTGTGTCTCCACTAATGACTTGACTCTGGCAACAATGTGTAACAGTGTTAGTAAGCTTTTTCTTTATAATATCCGAAGAAAAATGCTGTATTCCCAGCTAAAAATTTTTTGTACTGTCAGTATAGTTTTTGGTATAGTGTAAAGTATAGCTAATAGTACAAAACACTACGTGTAGTGCTCGGTATATAGATTTCGTCCGGTACAGCGTACGCTATACGATGTGGTACACAAAACACTACAGGTGAATTTTTTAAAACCTGTACCGTTCTATATACTGCGATTCACATTCGACCCTATACCTCGAAGTATACCGGCCGAAATCTGTATACTATGCGCTATACTGCGCAGTACATACTAGGTCAGCTGTACTCTACACTATACCAAAAACTGTACTGACACTACACAATATTTCCAATAAAAAAATTTTATTGTTATGACCTCATCAACTGGTATACACACACTATACATAATAACAAATAATCACGATTTACGTAAAAATAAACTCTCGTGGTGGTTCCATGTAGTTTTTTGGCGGGCTTGAATTAGTTATATTTACGTCCTTCAGCGGTCTCACGCTTCGTATTTTTTATGGGCATATTATAATGGATTAAATTTCAGAATTATTTTTTTGGAAATATATATCAATAAGGCCAATAAAAAAAATAGGCATTCGATAGTGCCCGTTTGCTTACCACAAAAAAAGGAAAACGTTGCAGTGAAACTGACAGTTCCCCCAGGCCCTAGTGTCAACAAATACTTCTTGAATCATGAGACACTTAAAACGTGTACTCTCGTAAGAAAATTCTTAAGCATGGCTCGCTTTGCTTGAGTTAAACACTGTCAATTATAGTCACAGCACAATTTCACGAGAGAAATGAAAAATAAGATAGACATTTTGTCACGCAGGTAGTGGACTTAGCAATATCGAGTAACGCCACGCTTTGAGACAGCTGTTAGCAGACGACACTGTCGAGTGCCATACGTGTTTTGGACTTGTAATTTGGCAAACCGGGCAGTGGGCACTCAGATTTTTATTTTTTTTTTAATTTTATTCGTGTGTTTTGTCCAGTAGTGTTCAATCAAATCGTCTAATTAGGTAAGACGGTGACAGTGTCCATAATTAAGTGGATTGGGTGTGTGAGCTAGCTGCCGTGAGAGAGACCCTATAAAGGCCGGGTCAACGGAGGGGACACGTACAAGTTACAGCAAGTACTGCATAATCGACGACGTGTTGAATATATTTGCCCTCATGTGTGTGAATTAATCATTGTTACTGTAGAAGTCCACGAAAATAAAAATTTCGAACCCGTTAATTTATTATTGTTGATGGATTGAACAATTCACATTTTCAGTTAGTATAGTGCGTATAGAATTAAGTATACCGTTCAGTATAGGGAACTCTATAGCATCTTCAAAACACCCGCACATTACACATCTAAGTATAGATTGCTGTACGTACATTGTATACTATTCCTTGTAGTGTTTCATTTACAGTACAACACTATACAGGACAGTATAGTGGACAGTATAGCTTACCCTATACTATTTCTTGTACTTATGTCGACGATACAGATTTTAGTATAGTAATCGTATACGATATGGTATAACTAGTACCGAATAGTATAGTTTTTTGTATACAGTGTATAGGAAATAGTATAGGACACTACACAAAATTTTTAGCTGGGTTGGTTAGCTTCTTCGATCTGCCCGTCACCTCTTAATATAAAAAAATATGTGCACCTCTTACTGACGCACAATCTCTTCGGTCCTTATCTTAATATGTTCATATCCCGCAACAATAAAAGTGAGCCGGATGACCTTCATCGATTTCTTATGGCGCATTCAATACGCTGAAAGTTCACCACTTGATCAATGCTACATTAAATGCGTCAAAATTAGATGAGTGTAGACGATCAATTCGATTAAGAAAAATCAAATGCGGCAGCATTTCTTGGTTTCCGTAGAGAGCCGGTTTCCGTAGAAGCCTAATCAGCTCTAAAAGGTTGGTTAATACGACGGAGAAGATTGAGAAACCAATCCAAACCAATATAATACATGTTGTGCTGGTGACCGAGGCAACGCCGAACAACCATTGCAAAGAAGATTAAAATATCGATATTACGAACAAGAAGTAGATATGTTGTCCGCAAGGATGCATATAAGACATGGTGTTGTAGCTATAAATTTTATACGGCCCACACCAATCCTTAGTATTTACCATAAACCCAATGACTAAATGATGCAATTAGAGAAGTTAATTCTAGATCAATATCAAGGCTCTATCTTAAATTAGGAAAAATGGTAGCATAATTAAGAATAGATTTCCCATTTCCGAATCCCCCCTCCCACTTCACTTAGATTCAAGCCTTCACCAATGATAAACATAATGATAAAATGAATTGAATGCTAAAATGTATTGATAGAGACTTTATTCACTCTTCTTCAAACATGTTTTAAAAATATAATTCCTCCAGTAGAACTGAGAAAATAAGATGAAAAACAAAACAGCGTGCCCTCCAATCCAGTAGGCGAAAATGATTGGGTAATCACATTCGATAAAGAAGAGCTGGAAAGCGTGCACCATCAAACCCACAAACTGGATCTATGAATTGAAAGCATATTAATTAATTACCGTACTTAATTTTTAAATTTACAGAAACTAAATTATATTACCAACTGAACGGTAGTGAGGTATCTTTTCCAAGGTGAGACGAATCTAGAGTAGTTAGGGCCCATGGCCGACATGAGGTAATAGAAATACAACAAGACATGGACAAAGGTGTTTAATAGAGGCGTGAAAGCCGAGTGACCACCACCCAAGAAGCGGGCGGCGAGCCAGGTGTTGAACGGCATCATACCGTGGTGCACAACGTGCAGCAGGGAAACGTGCTCTTGCTTTTTTCTTGCGACGAAGAAGAACTAAAATGTACAGTTTATCAATCCATTAATCATGATTCTAACTGCATCTTATATAGTTTATCTGAAAAGTGATAATATTACAGTGTCTAGCAGATCTGCAAATTTCGATATGTAGTACCACCAAGTCATTCTGAGTATCTGAAATGTGATAAATTAAAATCTTAACTTTTAAAATGGAGTAAAATGAAGTATTATAGTTACCCTAAGAGACACTGGGTTGTCGCTAAAGTCAACCGGCTGGCATCGGAAACTGTAGTTGCCCAGCCAGAAACACGCAACGCACTAAAGTATATTAAATAACTGTATTAGATAATTGTTCCATTGTGTAATTTGGACAATGTTGTTAAACCTCGTAGAAGAGCCAGAGATTAGAAAAGATCTGAGCCAGATTATAGAGGAGAATAAGCCGCTTTAATTTGAAAGGAGGACGATCTCTCATAAAAGCTGGACCCACAACGTTCACCGTGAAAACGTAGATCAGGCAAGAGAACACTGTTGGGATAGCTGAGCTCATCAGAGGCCACTCATCCACTCGAACATCTTAATATATGAATAACTTTTTATCATATATATTTTAGTAATAATGATTACTGAAGTAGTAAATATACCTCGATGTTGCCAAAGTCGTTCGTAATATTCCATGGCGGTATATAATATTATTTATGATGCTACCTCTAAAAAACCAAAAAGAGAAAATATTCTAATAACTGATTAAAAATTCATTAGTCAGATTCACTGCCTACACACGATTTTGACAATGATCCTATTATGAAAGTCGTCTAGCTGCTAATAATGTATTTGAGTTCGTTTCCGCGCGAATACGTTTTACTCACGCGCATGCAATATAATACAGTATGAGACTTTGGACCGCGAGAGAGCGGGGTTATTGAATCTGAAACTTGAATATATATCCGATTTCTTTTTTTTTCCTGATATGGACTGTGGGAGTGAAGGTCATTAGCTGTGTCTGAACCCTACGCTCCTTGTTCATTTTTTCAGTTGCTAACCCATTTCTTTGCAAGTTACAGCAAGACGGATGGATTCATTTTATTTTTAAATATAAAAAACAGGTTGTATGCAATAAAAGCGGAAAAAACTGTATGTTATAATATACAAAGAAAGATAGTATAAGCGAGTTTACCTTTCACTATAATATAAAATCACAAGGGACTATATATTCAATATGAGTATAATTCCCTGGAAGTGCTGTAAGAGCGAGCTGCTTTCACGCTGCCGGTTCGAAAATGAATGGGATGCGAGATATTGATTACGGGAATATTGCCTGCTAGACTGGTTGCGTAACGCAGCAAATAGCCTACAGGCTAGAATGGGTGTAATATGACACGCGTATATTTAGTCCATCACATATTATATATATAATATGGTATTTCTGGTTATATTGCATCAGCGATTTCTCCGCGCCATTATATATACATTTTTTAAACGGCCATTGAAATTTCGACAAAAAAATTATTGTCATTGTGAAATAGTTTTTAAGTGCATTATTCAGTCTCAAATTCTTCAAAAAAATTATACATTTTAGAGCTAGTCAGTATTCCTTTGTATATAGGATTTGTTTTAAGCCCACACTACAGTTTTACTTGTCTAATAAATCTTAAAATCCGGCGTCACCACCGCAATCAGAATAATCATCATAATAGTAGATTTCTTCACCTGCCGCCACTTAATACTGTTAAAACGGTCAAAATGGTCCAACTTTTGTTCGAACCAAGATTCGCTTATAGCGTTGACATTTGCTACATTGGGAGGGTTCGTCTCGATAATTTTTGGCACTCCAAGTGTGATGCCTAGAAGAGGGATGCCTTTTCCGTCATTATTCTGCCCAGCAATCCCGATTGCGAGGCATATCAGCAAGAGAAAAATTGAGAAAAGCATTGGTTGATGGTAAAACAGTATCATTTCACAACTGGGATTCTATTAAAAATGTAAATTCATTTTTTTTTAAATCCATATTGTTGAGTGCGAAAAAATACCTAAGATGGCATAATGAGTTTATGTTAATAAAGGTATATTTACCGTTTTCGGGTGTAAGAAACTAAGGTAGTTTTTTGGAAGCGACGAACGAAGTGTTTTCTAAAAGAAATTACCAGGTACTTTCAAGAGAAAGTGTTAAACAATTGAATTTGGAAGAGTATTATAACAAGAAAGAACAATCAACAGAAATCGTCAGCGACGCAGTCTGCAATAATGACGCTACCTGAAAGCCTGTTTATTATCATTGTTTCGATATGCTTATTTTTTCAGCTATAGAAAAATAATGAGTTTTCATTTACATAAGCGATATTCATTCCTCTTTACTCAAGAAATTAGCCCATCGGATTACAGGGTATTCAAACTAAAACATTCACACTCCAAAAACCCTGCACAATTTTCCCATACGATTGAGAGCGCTGATCGAGATTGGTTGAGTCGAAATGTTGTAGCTAATGGTTGCACAACTAACCATACCCATGCATTTACATAGGAGAAATGAAGGGAACAGAATATTTAACAGAAATCGTTAGCAGCAAGGTCTGCACTGACGCTCTATGAATGCCTTATCATCATTGTTTCGATATTCTTATTGTTTGCGACAAGAAAATAATGCTTTCATTGACATAAGCATTATTTTCCTGCTTTACTCGAGAAATTAGAACATCTGATTAAAGTTTATTCAAAGTAGAGCAGTGCTCCATTTAGTGGAACCAAGTTGTACACCCCTTTTTCGGTCCCACTAGCTGAAAAGTTCCAATAGATAAACGTTCTACTAAATGGAACGCTGCTGCAGCAAATTCACACTCCAAAAAGTCAGTTTTCAAAAGATAATGAACTTTTCGATGGACCGAATCTTAACTATTGATATATTTAGGCTAAACAAAAGCAAAAATATGGTGCAAGCAAAATATGTTGTAGAAAGAGGAAAGAGCGATTTGTACCTCCCCATCTAAGCTGACTGCTGTGGGGGCCAACCATAATACAGTACCTTAGTTTTCGAATTCCTATTCCACCACTTCTTTAGATGAAGCGGGGTAATCAATAGCATTTTGAAACATGGAATTTGGGGGCATCTAGTGGCATAATTAAGATTCGCTGGGACCTGAAATGTAGCGGTGAAGCTGCTCACCCGTTTGCTCACCTCATAATAATATGATTTTTTATAAATATAACTACGCTCATAAATACGCTTATAAATACGCCAGCAGTAATTGTTTTATTACTTAAAAAGTTGTTTTTTCACTCCCTGGTTTAAGAACTAAAGATCCCTTCACACATGACGTTTTTCGGCAAGCCGAAACTTTTTTTTTGCTTTTTCAGCCGAAAATATATGAAAAGTTTCAACTTTTCAGCGCCGAAATTTTTCCGACCGCCGAAAAACGTCATGTGTGAACGGGCCTTAAGAACAGTAACTGTATTGAAAACTCCAGTTTGACTCTCCCCATCCAAAAATCCAGTGAAATGTGTCGAAATATCTTTAGTAGTAGTATTTGTTAAGTTTGTTTTAATATATAAGCATTCATGCGTGTCCATTTAAACGTAATCCACCATATATAAACTACTATCCTAAAGGTAATGTGGTTTTCCAACAAGTGTTTGCCAAGTGTTTGCCCTATTGGGAAAGCTGTACGGATTTTGACTTGAGATTACGGTTAGCACCTCTGATTTCTTTTAAGAGGTACTTGACAATGAAGACTCGATTACTTGAAGGGGAAGGCAATATCTAAAAGTGGCTGGACGAGTGGCCGATGTATGCTTCTAACATATACACGGAATTCATCATTTTTATAGCGAACGATAACTAACTTGACATTTGGATAAAAAGTTATGTAAGTGTTGCACGCGCGAAACATTCAAACAAAAATTAAATATACTGTTTAAAAATCTTACCTCTTTTCGAAGATATTAATTTCTTTCCCGACATAGTCCAGTATACAAAAGTCCTTGCTCCGCAATGCATAACAGATGAATTGATAAATTGAGTGACCGATCAGTAAAATCAATCTCGTGTATGAAAGGGCCCAGTAGTGCCTGCTGCACTGTTCAACAAGTGCTGCTGCCGCCTCATCTTCGCTCATAGATGTATGGATAGTATACGCGTTACAAATTTGAGCCAAAACTGAGGAGATGATCCACGGTAAAGAAAAGAGCAGAAAAATTCCAACAGTTAGAACTACGTTTCGGGTAACTTCCAATTCCAACCGGCTCACCATCTGGTCTCTAATTTTTATTAAGTGAAGATTCTTCTGGGTGATGCTACTGGACTCACCCTCAATATTTTTCTATTGTGACTATATATAGCTATATATATTATACTACTCCTTTCTTTTATTAGGATTGTTTGAATGCATGTATAGGCCTTGTTATATGTGGGTGGTATGAAACATGAAGAAATTTGCAGTGGCTGTTGCACGTGGTGGTGGGGTTATTCCGGTTATACTCTTTTGATTGCTGAAGACCACGAGTTTAAAAAGTGGCGTAATGCACCATCCTACCACCAGGCGCAACATCCGCTGCAGCTCTCTTCATGTGATACGCTGGCCTAATTACGACAATGAACAACGAACAGCACTTAGTTCGAAGGGAAATCGTTTGAATCATAGATGATGAAGGTACATTAAGAGTAAAGGTGAAACTTGCATATTATTAACCTTTGCGAGTTAATGGTCCGCTCCTATTTTTACCACTTGGATCAGTGTGACTCAATTGTAATACTATGCAAAAGATACATTTGACGCTAATAGAATAGAGGCACTATATGGTGAGCCGGTATCGTGGCCGATGTCGTGAACATAGCGCCAGTTGATAATAGGACGATTGATTTGCCAAATTGTATGATTCTTTAACAAAAGTTTTGGTTAGTATAAGCGTCACTATTGTTATTATTACTTTGGGAACGTATCTCGGTTGACTCTCTTCTTTCCCTATAGATGAGACATATTCATAGTATATGTCAGAAATCGTAAGAAATTTATATGGTCAAGCTTGGTGCATGCATAGCAGCATACGTAGCCTAATTATCAGAATCGCCAGTAATTAATAGACCAAAAATATCCACTTTATCATCAAAGGAAAGGCCCATCTCAAGCAAAATGAAGCACTAATGCTTGCGATATAATGAACAAAAGAGAAAAAATCGAAGATCTAGTTAACTCGTAGGCCGCCTCTTTGCTTTTTTGTTTCAATAAAGCGGCTTCTAGAAATTGACTTATTTATAATTAAAGGACAGATATCATGTCTAGGAGCTACTTCCTGGACACGTGTCAACAAACTGTGAATTTTTTTTCTCACAATTTTTTGTTTTAACGACATGCAATTTTTTTTATTAGTCCTCGGTGCTGTGTGAGTTTTTATCAATAACATTCTTGGAATTGAATGAATTCTGTGTGTCGTTATTAATTAAACAGTAGGCGCAGGCAGCATTCGCTATTAATGCCGCGCCTTCGTACAACTTGAGCCCTCTATGAGGAGTGTCCCTACCCCACCTTTACATACCCTTTTCTGTTTATATACTATTAGATTCCATCACCAATTAAATCAATTACTGCCCTGTTTGTTCCCTCGTAATCCTCTGTGTAAGGCATCTCATAATCGCTGCCTTTTATGTTCTGAAAATCTTTAAAATCGATAAGCATAAAGCATTGCTCCTTCGAAACAATAAACTCAAGTCAAACTTCACCAGTTTTCCGGCTTAAACATGCGAATAAACATTTGCTAAGACAAACTATTCCTATGAGGAACAATTTTATTGTTTGAACTTTTTCAATTATATTTTTTCAGAATGTATTTCATACGTCTTCCTTCTTTGTTGCTCTGCAATTTACGCAGCAGCTCCACCACTTGTTGCTCGGCACGTTGTCTGGGATAAAGGTATCTAGGGCTTATAGAAAGCTCTCTCGACAAGTAGGATCTTTGCGAGTGAGCGCCTTGATTTGTATGGCAACTTCTTTGACTGATCCTTGTTATATTTTACGAAAAGTTGTGTAAATAAAAAAAATTCGAAAAGTCATATTTTGAAAGAATAATACATAGGTACGTACATACCACTGGCATGCGAGTGTACTATGGTACTATAGTTTAAAGATATTTCGAATCAGCTTTAGTTAGCGCTATATGGGAAAAGAAAAAAGAGTGTTCTATATGAAAATAAAAGTAGGATAATCTTTCATTGATCGTTATGGAAAAATTTAGTATGAATAATGTGTAAAAGAAAGAAATTTATTTGACTTTTAAACCGAGTTTCAAACTTATACAATGAACGACGATGCTTATAGTTCAACAAACACATTTTGTCTCTTAACTTGCATTTAGATAAAGATATGTGACAGTATATAAGCCTTTAAAAACTTTAAATTTGAAGTGGCACCCTGTAATCATATTGTGTATACAGCTGAATCCGATTGTTTCATCTCCACGAAAACGGTACTTGAAATTGTGGATGCAACTTTTAAGCTTCAGCAACACTGAAAATAATATGTGCCTATAAGTCGACATTTATTAGCTTTTAGCATTATGTTCCCATTAGAATAAACTAGGTATTAGGCATATCGGGACGAAGATGGTCTATTTGGACTGGTTATAGGAAGGAGCCAAATGTACTTCATTATTTGCCTCATCTTCTGTCGACGTTCCATCAATGCGGTGCTCCCGTTGGGATCCTAATGTTGGGTAAAGAATTTGATTTAATTTTAATGCTGAGTAAACCAGGCCATATCAATATATTATTTATTATTTTATTATAAGTTAACCCACTGCCTATTAGCCATTAGTACCTTACTACACAAATCTTGATAAAAACCATCCACTTTTTTCAACTGAATTAAATGAATTCTATAAAAACAAAATAAAAAAGGAGATTACACCATAATTTAATAAGGAATTTATGATGAAGATATAGCACCTGGCACGCATTTGGCAGAGGTGGGCATGTAGTTTATTATTGATTCATAGTTAAACTTCTATGGAATCATCAGGTTGTTGCTGAATAATATTAAATATATTAAATATTATTATGTGTTGTAAGAAGATGTAACGTTATCACATAGTTAATGTTAAATACCTTACCGCAAAAAGAATGTGATTCTTGTTTTATGGACAATGATTGAAATAGAGTTCACCGTTTCTCTGTGGTCGCTCAATTCTCAGTCGGGCACATGGCCGCCAATCATTTCGAGGGTTGTGTACGTTCTTCATTCTCTGTGGATGATTGCCGAGTTTTTCTATGGGTTTTCTAGTCCCACGGCATCCATTATGTTTCCAAATATGTACTTGACATAGCCCAGCACAAAAGTCTTTGCTTCGTGAAACATAACAGAAGAACTGGTAGAGAAAGTGACCGATCAAATATATCAATCTCGAGTACGAAATGGCCCAGTAGTAGCAGTTGCACTGATCAGCGCGTGTTTCTGCCATTTCTTCGCCCTCGCTCGTATTAGTTTTCTGGGTAACACTTCCGTTGCAGATGTGGGCTAACACAGAGGAGATGATCCATGGCGACGAGAAGAGGAGAAAAATTCCGATACTCAAAACCACGTTCCGAGTAGCCTCCAATTCCAATCGACTCACTATCTGGTATTTAATTCTCACAAAGTGAAGATCCTTTTTTGTGACGTTACTTGAATCGACGCGTTGGCCCAATGCTCTAACCGCCTGTTCTGGTGGGATGATTTCGTTGTTATCAATTGACGACCTATTAGGGCCTCCCGGCAGAATAATTCTTGCTGACGTTGTCGTTGCTCCAGAATTAGTAGTTGTATTGTGAACTCCGTTAATATTGTCTTCTTGAATGGTAATACTCGGTTGCACTAAATGCTTTCTTATCATAATATAAAGGGTTAGTTGACCAGATGAGCAGAGGATCAAGAAGAAAACTATGAAACCGATATAGAAGGTCCGGTCCAACGGATGAACAACATTGCACTTAACTTTAATGATGCCGAAGATATAGTGAGACTTCATCAGAAATAATAAGACAAAAAAGGCGGTTAATTGTGTTCCTAGCACCAAGCGGACTGTGACACATCGACGATACCAAACTGCGTGAAAGATTGAGAGATAACGATCAACCAGAGAAAGGAAATTGTACATCAGAAATGCAGCGCCGGGAAATCCAACTAAGAAAAAATGAATTCGACAGAAGTCCTCAGCTTCGGTGGTGTAGAAGTACCCGATTGGCTCTAAAATATTGCTCAACAAGAAGAAAATGTTCGAGAAACCAATTCCAATCCACATAAGGATTCGGGGCTGACGGCGAAGGCGACGGCGGAAAATTATGAAGAATATTATGGTTACATTCAACGGTATTCCAAAAATGGCGCAGATGAGATGACCGGAAGCTATAAAAGCATCTATGAACAACGGCTCGTTGTTAACACCGAATACTGCTGGTGTCGTATTGAAGGATATGTAATTCTTATCCATTGTGAGGTAAAAACTGATGCCTTGCTCGAAGGATGACTTGACTGTGACGATACGTAAATCTGTTCTTACATATATAATATTATAGGAGGGGACGGATTCCTTCTGCGCAGTCGCCCTTAAATGATATTGGACCTCTTACCGAATCCCTTGTAATACATTTATGTTTCTGATGAATCTGATCTTCTTAATTCTTACATTTCCTTCTATTCACTAGTTTACTATACCCTAGAAACCCTTCGGTGAATTAAATGAACCGAGTATTATCGATTTTTTTTTTCGCTTTATACATGTAAAAACTTAAAATTGAGACCAGATATTCACATGTTATTTTCTATAAAATAATTATACATTATGTGGGGAGGATGTCATTAGTCCTTCATGATTTTTGCTTTGATCTTTTTTCTCTACAATTTTTTTATCACCCTCCTCCCTCGTAGATAGCTATGGACCTTTCATTTTTATTTTTTGTTTAATCAAGATGGTTTATCTCTTTGTGATTTTCATTTCTAGAGAATTTATTTTTTAACTTTTTTTTTAATGACCACTAAATCCTTAGTACGTTGAAAACAAGAACCAAAGTTGTCATGGTAACAACTAAGGCACTAAAGCTTATAGGCAACTCCAGAGGGTTTTTTCAAGTCCGAATAAATCCTTGATAACGTGTACTCGTGGATATATATATACATGAATACATCGAGTCCCCTTCTCGGGCATAAGCCGCTTTTATTCTTGCATAGATCAGCTAGGGTCTATGGGGCGCAAGGGATACTAAAAAGTATAGTAGGGGCCTTTCTACGTCTTACCGCTATCAGTCAATAACCATATACGCCAAGATAACTTCTGAGACCGGTTTAGCCCTCAACGAAACATTCGATACGTGTATTTGCAAAAGTCAATATAAATTATTGTTAATACTTTAGTTGTATATAATGACAAACCCTGATAAATACCGAAAATATTCACATCTCTCGTTTCGGGTGGTGGTCGAAGTAAATTAAACTCAATTTAACTCAACTGAACTGATATGTTGATGGGCCGGAAATATCTCTATAGAAATTGATTTTAGGAGCATGACACGCATTGTTACTTAATAGAAGGGTGGTGACCGTTCAAAGAGCAACTAAGACTAGAAGCAGACGGATGAAATTTGATGAACGATACAGTAGCTCATACTGTCACGCGACTCTTGTCTGACTGAAAAAATGTCGACTCCATATACGTTACTGAGTATAGGAATACAATACATACATTTAACTCACGGTTCCTAGAAGTCACATTATAATCTATACGGAAACCAAATCCAATTACGCAGCTGCCTCGGCTATAATAACGGCTGTGGGCGTGCGTTTTTATACCCTAATCGTTCTCAAACCGACAAGCGATCGAAGTGTTTGTAAAAATTACTGATTTAATATTTAAGTCATCCTGTAAGGTAGTAACTCCATCTGAATTTTGTCGCCAAAAGCGGGAGAGGAGAATAAAATTAAAGGAGAGAAGGATACTTCATACTTGATTTTGAAATTTTTTTAGCTTCAGGCCTTCAGACTTAGTAGTAGTATCCTTACCTCCATTAGTATGTTCTCGGTATTAGTGAGCATCAAATCAAAGATCTATACGGTAAAATGTAAGTTGGCCGGCTAAGCAGATATTAAACTGTAAAGGCCTGGTGCACTATTTGTTTTTAGACTGACAAAATGGGGAAAATCTGGAGTAATAATCACTTGCCTATTATGTATTATACCTATTATAGTTGGATGACGGAGAGCCGTACGAGGACCCTTCTACTGAATGTTCCTCGTCGAAGATTCTGCTGCCTAAGTGTCGATACCTCCCATACTATCGTCGTCTGTATTGGTGAGAACAAAATGTCGTTTTATCATCATGTAAACTGTAAGCTGTTCAGATAGACAGAGAATTTTGAAGAGTATTAGAATACGATGAATCCGATATAGATCGCTCTATCCAGCGGTAAAACCACAGTGCACTTGATTGGATGATATCGAAGATATAGTGAGACTTCATCTTGAAGAACAAGACTATGAAGGCTGTTAGCTGAATGTCGAGAATCAAGCGAACAGTGGTGCATTCCCGGTACCAAACTGAGTGAAAGATAGATGGGTATCGATCAACAGGAAAAAGGAAACTATACATGTGAATAGTAGCGCCAGGGAATCAACCAAGAATAAATAAATGCAACACAATGTCGTTATGACTTCGGGGAAGTAATATCCAATCGGCCCTAAAATAGATTGGTATAAATAAAACGGAAATGTATGATAACCAAATTCCAACCAAATGATATTGCGTAGCTGACGGCGGAGGCGAAATCGGACAATCATTAATGAGATGATCGATAAGTTCATTAATTCATTCATATCATAATCGTTCATATCATTCATCATCGTTCATAAGTTCGTGTCGATGTCGATGTCCAAACAAGGCTCAGACGAGATGGCCAGAAGCTATCAATGTATCCCTGTACAATCACACTTTAGTACCCCAATAATACTGCTGTAGAAAAACTGTTGCTGAATGTGTCATTGTTGTTCGTATCCATTCCTTTTCGACAACTCTTTCTTTCAGCCGCTTTTTATCTGACAACGGAAATTAAATTCTTGTATAACTTCTAATGGCCGCTGCAGGAAAAAAAGCTTTAAAAAAGCTTTATTCTACTCTGCACTTTTTAGGGTGTTCGTTAGAGTTATTAATTATAAGTTAGTCAATGGCAGCTTTGTGTTAGGTGAGCTGAGGATGTTTTGAACTGTTGATTGTAGGGCTAGAGATTTTGTATCGCGCTGTATCCAGCATCCAATTAAGACGTCAAAAAGTTTAATGCGCACTTATAGCATTGATCGATAACAACGGGAGACGCGTTGATGAGTGTGATGATTCATAATATTATGCATGAACCTATTTATCTTCAAATTGAAACGAGATAAGTTAAGGAAAAATGAAATAGTTCGACTAAATCACAAGGGTCTGTCGACTTTTGACTTTGGTGTATGGAATTTGTTAACTTTCCGTTGATTTTGATTCCATAACATAAAACCGACTAAACGGCAACCTATTGGTAAATCAGTGCTAGTAGCTTGAAATATGAAGCCGACCGAATCATCTGACTGCATGCAATAAGTGTAAACTGATATTAGACAATGTACAGGCCGATGAATTTAATCAAATATCTATATGAGTATGAAGAAGGAAAGCTAAACTAACCCCTTCCATGAAATCGTAGATAGCACAACTAGAAAGAGAACGCAGTACCCACTTATGGGATGAATGATGATACATTATGTTTTGTATATGAATGAACATGCAATCGGTAGTTCTTCTTGGGTTTCACTGATGTGCATGTACATCTTCTCCTTTATTGTGTAAGAAGATACCCATTGTTACTCACGTTATTGTCTAGGATGGAAGCTTAGCTTGATCTTTTCAATCGTATTTTTTACTGCTACCTATACATGGTTTCAAGACAACATTTTTCCGACATAATTTCAATCGCCTTTAAGGTACTATAGAGTACACGGAAATAAGGTAGTATGAATAATATATATGAAAATGGGGTGGCCAGTTAATAAACTGGAGAGAAGGAAAGAAATAAGTTGCAATAAATCAGCTTGGAAACTTAGGAGAAAACGCTTCATTTTTTCAAGTATTAGATTTCAAAGAAAGAAAGATCGGGGAAATAGTTTAAACGATGTACACAATTTTTCCTAAATCTTACTGGCATTACTATAGGGTTGCCAACGGCACGGTATAGAACCTGAGAATAAGTGTGTGCTGCGCATTCACTGTTTTTCAAATTCCTTGGAATAATGCAGCATCGGCTTCACAGCAATTGTGTACACATTTGATGGTAAGCTCCGAGCAAATTGAATCCAGCTATAGAAGAAATTCAGATGTGCATACTGCATACTATATATTTCGATGTATTTGCTGTAGACGATAGATGTGGTGGAAATTGCTGGGATCTTAATAGTAAGAGTTAAAAGAACATCACTTCAATACTTATAAGAACAGCACGACCCATATTATAATGAAGCAATATTAAAAAACATGCTTAAACTGCAATTTATAAATTTAAGGGGTAAAAATTACATTAAAATGGTACTAGTAACTTTCGTTCAAATGATGGAAATAGTAAAAGATATTAAAGACGGATATTATATTTAAGTTGCACATATTCAAAAGAATGAGTCCCAGTAGATGTCTGGATAGTTTTTGCGACGCGCGGATCCTTGGGTTGTTGCTGAAGAATTATTGATAGGTTTTTATGCTTGAATAAAAAAAAATATTGTAAGAAGATGGCAGAGTATTTGAGATAATAAATAATTTTAAAATAATGTCTTACCATGAACAAAGAAAATCACCAATCCCCGTTTTTTAGGGTGTTCAAATCTCAAACGAGCGTGCGGTTGCCAAGTACATATCCAGGACCACACAAGTTCTTCATTCTCAGTGAGTGACGCCAGAGTTAGAGTTCTGTGGAGTTCCTAGTCTTGAGGGACCGGTTACGTCTCCCGGTATGTGCTTGAACTAGCCCAGCGCAAAATTCCTTGCTTCGAGATACAAAGCAGAAGAGTTGGTGAAGAAAGTGGCCGATCAGGTATATCAATCTCGTATACGAAATGGCCCAGTAGTACGGACTGCACTGTTCGACCTGTGCTTCTCCAATTTCTTCTTCGTCCGAGTTACCCTTGTGGATAGTATTTTCGTTACAAATATGAGCTAAAATAGAGGAGATGATCCACGGTAAAGAAAATAGCAGAAAAATTCCTACACTGCAGACCACGTTACGAGTAGCCTCCAATTCCAATCGGCTCACTATCTGGTATTTAATTCTTACAAAGTGAAGATCCATTTTGATGACTTTATTAGAATCTACACGTTGGCCCAATGTCTTTACAGCTTGTTGTGGTAAGATAACCTCTTCAATATTGTCGGTTGTAGAACGACTCCTATTAAAGTCATGATGTGGTTGTATGAGTCTTGATATTTTTGCTGGTCTACCTTTGGTAGTAGTATTGTGAACTCCGTTAGTATCGTCTTCTTGGATGGTACTAATGGGTTGCACTAAATGTTTCTTAATCAGTATGTACAAAGTTAGTTGACCAGATAGGCAGAGAATTAAGAAGATAACTATGAAACTGATGTAGAAAGTTCGGTCCAATGGATGAATTTTGCAGTTTACTTGAATAATACCGAAGACGTAGTGAGACTTCATCAGAAAGAATAAGATTATGAAAGCGCCTAACTGGATACCGAGCATTAAGCGGACCGTGACACATCGCCGATACCAAATTGAGTGAAAGACTGAGAGATAACGATCAACTAGAGAAAGAAAATTGAACATGAGAAACGCGGCACCGGGAAATCCAACCAAGAAAAAATAAATACGACACAGTTCCGTATCTTTGGTTGAGTAATAATATCCAATCGGCTCTAAAATGTTGGTTAATAAGAAGAAAATGTTTGAGAAACCAATTCCTATCCACATGAGAATTCGAGGCTGGCGGCGAAGGCGACGGCGAAAGATGATAAAGCAAATAATTGTCACATTCAACGGTATTCCAGAAAAGGCACAGACTAGATGACCGAAAACTAAAATCGAATCCATGAACACAGACTCTTCAGCAACTATGACTGATGGTGCTGTCGTATTGATCGACATGTTATTCAAATCCATTTCACGACCATTAAAGTTTCTTCTTCATGGATGACTTGACTGTGACAATGTGCAAGTATAATCTTGCTTTTACTGTGTTTTGAGAAAACAGGGTTAGTTCGATATCTTGTGCGCCGTCGCTCTATAGAAGTGCATCTCATATTGATGCATTTCCTAATAACTTTTTAGTCATATTATCCTGTTGCTCTGTAACGAATGACTTTCGTCGATTACTTGGCTCGATTACCGCTCGCTAAAAAAGGGGATGTCTTGAATCTGTGGAAAATTTGTCCAGAAATCGGCTCCCGAGCACAGAGTGTCTTGTACATACACAGTAAAAATTGTTAGTGTAATAATAAGAATTGAGAAGCAGCAGTAATAGGAATCAGAGCTCTGCTGAGATGCAGCTAGTATTAGTACCATACGTGTAGCAGGGTTTTATTGCTGCAAAAAAAATCTTAAATGAAAACATACGTTTAGTTCTAAGATATAGAACGTGTTTGGAAAGATAGTAGGAAATTTAACGGGAATGCATGCGTAATATATCTGTCGATAAATCTTTTAATGTATTGCCTTGATGATGATTAAATTGAGAAAGCATCAGGCTTTTAGTGCAGCAAAAAATCGTTTATTATTCACCCAATTGATTTTTTGGATGTATAAAATTTCACAATTAGAATCTAACCAAGCTCGCATAAAACGTCAGAGGTCAACGTAGATGAGCAAGCATTTTGCAACATCAAGTTACGCACCACTGAGTGAATATATAATAGCTTCCTGGCTATAATCCTTGGATCAAGTTATCAGTTCTCTGGCAAGTTAACATAAATCATATTACCACCGAGGAGGACACATGACACTGTATATAATATATAGAACTGAAGCATCAAAGTAACCGAGGATAAGATGACTTTAGGAATTTTTCATTACTTGCCTTTAGTTACAGACAATAAATAAGATTTACATTTTTTATAATTTAGATTGCTGATAAGTTTAATTTGTAATTCGTTATACCGGAGAACACTCTCGATCTACTTCCCTGAAATCTAAAATCTAAATTAAAGTATACAAAAATTGATTTACATAAAAAATGGACACAAACAATCGTGAAAAATGGCGGCATGAATACATACTTAATTTATCGCAGATATGTCTGATAATAAAGCGGATTTCCAGCCATTTTTTTAATTGACCGAAAAACTTGTCAAACTAGTTCCTTACATCTCATTATCTGCAGTCTATTATTTTTATATATTTAACAGGCTACGTTGAATTTATTCCAATTTTCGTTAACCCGAGCCCTCTATGAGGAGTTATGCTAAGCTGAATTTAAGAGTTTATGTTTTATATTTAGTCGTTGGATGAGGGTTAATTAGTTCTTAGGTTTTGATTCAGGATTTACTAGCTATTTACTGTTTCAGATTCAGTCTTTGCCTCGTTGGTTTAATATTTAATTAAGTAAAACTAATTATATAAGGATTTAATGCTTCCACGACGCCCAAAGACCAAAGTGGAAAATCCTAAGGATGGATAAGATCGAGATGAAAGGATTGAAGCCTGGCACTGTATGTAGATTCGGTGCTTTTCTAAAAGTTTGTGCGTGCTTTGATATAGAAATTTCAAAAAAACTTTAAAATAGACTAACCGGCAGAAAAATTCCAGTAAGATGATTCGTAATTCGTGATTAATTATAGAATTCTAGACAGCATGTAAATATCCCATGTTATACGACACATCGCGACCGAATATGGATACTTTGGAAAAAAGGCCGGCAAATAAGTTTATTGTTGTTAAGAAAATTGATGGTCTGCTTCAAGGTTAACATAAATTAATTGACCTTCAGTTTATTAACCTGTTAAAGCGACATTTAATCCCTACCCGTGGCGTTAAGCGGCCAATAAGTTAACCGGTTAAGATTTATCCATTATAACACACATCACCAAGCTTATAGCCATCTTTTGGAATTTGGTTCCAGTGAAGTCCAAAGGTGTAATTTAAACAATTTTGTATTTTAAGTAAATATAGGGATTTGACTAAATTAATCATAGCATACACCGAGAATCGAACTTAATATGTTGCTCACAGGAGCCTAGTACTATACCAATGAGCCAGCTGGACGAAGAAAACCCAAAAATTTTTTTAGCGAGTAAATTATGTATCTTACAAACTCATATATATAATATATGTATATTAAATTAAATTAAGTATTTCCATAATGTAAAGTATATTAAGTATTTAACGAAAAAGCGTAGTTACATTCTATAGTTTTACCGAATTAGATATTAACGATTTGATTTTTTTGCAAAGAGTTTATATCCAACAGTGTTACTTCAAGGTCACCTTAATTAAAGAAAAACAAGGGACAAAAACTAAAACCAGTTGAAGTTTGCTCTCCAAGCAGTATGCTCCATCTCCAAACTTACGTTCAACTTTTTTGATCGAGCTTGTCAAAAACCCAATTACATAGATCAATAAACGGGTAACGCAAGATATTCCAATCTAAATCAAAAGAATCAGTCGGCACCCAGATTATGTATAGTTGAACTCAACTTTGGCATCACCTAGTAGAGCACATCTAAGCACGTAAAAACACATAAAAAGTAAATATAAATACTTTAATGTTTACTTTATTATTACTCGATTTCTCCATATCCATTGGTCGGTCGGCGTTGAGTGCGATGACCTTTACTGCTGGCTACTGGATTTCTGATATAGGAAGCAAAAGTGACATCACTATGATCCATCCAAACCAATAATGTTAATTTTAATATTTAAATTACCATTGGATGGGGTAGGTACAGCACACATGTGTACAGCCACCATATTGGTAATAAAATGTCATACAAAAATTCTAAATTCATTTTAAAATCCGTTTATTTGAGTTTTGTATCAAAGAGTTAAAGAAAATAAAATATACCATATAAATGATGTTGCTTAAAAAATAAGGGCTCGAACATTTGAGAAGTACCACCGTCAATGCAAGAAGAAAACCAACGATGGACCTATAAGCACCATGTTATCATCAGGTTATTGCGGAAAATTAAATTTCCGAAAGAATGAAGATTAAAAGAGGATTGTTAATGGTAAACGTTAGAATATAAAAATATGTATATTAATTATTTACCTTGAAAATTAATTTATTAGTGCATGGTCGTTCATTGGTGTAGACCGCTCCGTTTCTGGATGAATACTCACATCTCATTAGGACCCCTGGCTGTCTATTGTACACATAGTTACATGGGTCGTCTGTGCACTTTCCTCATTCTCTGTTGATGTGGTTGCCTTGTGAGTTTTTCTGCATGTTTTCTAGCCCAACAATATCCGTTAATCCTCCTGCATCCATGTACTCGACCAAGTCCAGCACAAAAATCTTTGCTTCTTGAAACATAGCAGACGAGCTGGTAAATACAGTGACCGACAAGAGATAGTAGTTTGGTGTACGAATTCGCCCAGTAGTACCGACTACACTGTCCAATAAGTGCTTCTATCGTTTCTTCTTTGCCGATACCCCGATGAGTAATATTTGAATCACAATTCAGGGATAAAACACTCGAGACAATCCATGGTAATAAAAAGAGCAGGGAAATTCCAACACAGAAAATCACATTTCGCGTAGCCTCCAATTCTAATCGGCTCACAATCTGATATCGAATTCTTACAAAATGAAGATTCTGTCTGATGACATTATTGGGCTCTGTCCGTTGGCCTAATGCTTTAACAGCTTCTTCTGGTGTGATAATCTCATCGTTATGGTCAGTTGAAGGATGATAACGAGATCTAATAAAGCCACCCGGTTGAATGATTCTTCCTGATTCTGTTGGTGCTGTATCATTGGTAGTAGTATTGTTACCTCCATTAGTACCGATACTTTGATGGGTACTGGGTAAAACTAAATGTTTTTTTATCATCGTGTAAAGGGTTAGCTGACCAGTTAGACAGAGAACTAGGAAGAAGACGATGAATCCAATATATAGTGTTTGGTCCGGGGGCTGAACAACGTCGCACTTGACTGGAACGAAACCGAATATGTAGTGAGACTTCATCAGAAAGAATAAGATTATGAAGGCGGCTAATTGAATGGCTAGCACCAAACGGACTGTGACGCATCGCCGATACCAAACTGGACGAAATATCGAGATGTAACGATCAATTAGAGAAAGGAGATTGTACATTAGAAATGCAGCGCCAGGAAATCCGACCAAGAAGTAATGAACACGACACAATTCTGTAGTTTCGGAGAAATAAAATCCGATCGGCTCCAGGTTGATAAACAAGAACACAAAAATATTTGATAGACCGATTCCAAGCCATATGATATTGCGTGGTTGACGACGAAGGCGACGTCGAAAAACGATGAAGATGATGATCGCCATATTTAACACTATCCCAAACAAGGCGCAGATAAGGTAACCGGAGGCTAAAAATGTATCCATGAATGCTGGCTCATTAAAAGCACCCACTGCTGGTACTGCATTGAAAATATTTTTATTCATTGTGCTGCAACAACTGCTCCTTCACGGATGAAAATCTCTGACAAAATGTATACACGATTCTTCTGTATATATATTTTTTATAGAGGAGCGGACGCTTCCTGCTTCTGCGCCATCATCTAGTTGATGCACACCTTTTACTGAAGCGACATTTGCGTCTTACCTTGTTCCCTTGTCCGCCCTACAAACTCTTAAAAGTATGAAAATAAAATATAGTTATAGGGCTTTAATTAGCTTCCGTCAGCGCCACTACCTTTTTATTATTGTAACCTTGTTAACTCTTTTACTGGCAGACGTGAGCCGGCGACTTATTTTTACAAAATCTTTTGTCAATGTTGTAAATAATACTGTTTACCTAAAACTCTTTTTTGAACTATTATTATTTATAGTTAGAAATTTTAATTCGCTATTGCATATATATTTTTGTATATTTACGAAGTTTTCTCATTTAACTTCATTTAACAACTTTCAAAGGCAAGTATAACCATTAGCTTTACTGAGTAAATCTGTAAATACTGTTTCATTTGGATTTGAAAATATGGCGGCTTACTTTCTCTACTGTGATTGATTATCCAGTGGATGTCATTTGGTCATCATTGATCATTAAACATTCTAAACAAAAATAAATCAATAATAATTAAAATATATAGACCTTTTTTCGACATCCTTTGGGATGATCAAACGATGTCCAAAGCTTGGCCATGTGCTGTGTGGGTAATGATTTCCACTTCTCTTAGTTATGAATTATTTTTAAAGTATATTATGATGAACTTGAGATTAGAGATTAGCACATAAAATATGCTAAATGCTGTCATTAGATTTCAAAAATATAAAAGATTTTACAAAAAGTTACTTAAGGACTCGAGGAAGATACGGATTATACGCGATCAAATCTACATCGACGTAGATGCAGTACACGCATTCAATTCAGGTTCCAACAAACAAAATATCATATTATAGGGCATCAAACCAGATCCAACATCTACGTATTTTTTTTTTATAAACTGTCACTTTGAAAATTTTCAAAACATAAAAGAAGAGGGATTCAATGGAAAATCACGAATTCAGGCATGGGACTATTATTCGACGACACATGTATACATCCACATGGACATAAATTATTAGGCATTTAGTACAGCCCGAGCCATCTATGTGTAGTGTCCCTAAGGTAGTAATACATCAATCTTCGCTTCGCTTTCTCTCTATTGCACATTACCGTACCTTCGAATCGTACCAAGAATCAATTAATGTAAATCAATTACTGCCTTCATATTACAATCATTTACGTGCAATGTAAACATCTATAAGCAACAGATTATACTGATATATTCAGACTAAGTGATAGAAGCAGAGGCAAGAGCAAATATTTTAAAGAAACGTGTCTTTTATAAGCAAATTATGGACTATGCATATACATGCTACAAATAAAGTTAATACCGGTACTGCATGATATAAGTCGCTCGAAAGTGTATAAACATGTTCTGAAGTTTAGCCTATTATTAAAAGCGTGCTGTATGCAAAATTGTCATCGATACGTGCAGTTTCGTTTAGTTAGTTTCATAGAAAGCTTCGTTTTCCAAAATCAAGCCATATCAAGGCCTCCCGTTTCCTGAAGGGCATTGTATGTGCATTTAATACTTTGAAAGACTCATTAGTGCTGCTATCAGCTACTCTGGGTTTTTTAAGCATAGCTCGTGGGTTTTTAAGAAAACAAACATGAATTCGCGTACTATGTATGGTCGAAAGCACAAATCTCCCTTCTCAGTTTCACAGAACAGCATCTCTACTCCCTGCACTTGTTGCTTTCCGTTGATCACACGGTGCTCAAGGTTACATAAAGTTCGGGCTTTGAAGTTCTTGAGTTCGTTAAGTTTGCTCTGCACGAGTGTCACTAATTGATGACAACATGGTCGTTGGCCCCTCTTCTACGAATCACGAAGCTAGTGATTGAAAAATGCCTTTATGAGAAGTATATAACAGACAGTACTCGAACGATTGTTTTAGGTTATTTGCTATTAAATAATGTTATGTTGATAAACAACTGATTATTTTTAAGATCCTTTCAATCAAAAAGTTTTAAATTACCGTGGGCAAAACCAAAATACAAAAGAGTGTGATAGAAAAATTAAAGTGGGATCATTTTTAATTAGGTTATGTTCATGAATAAAATTTGAAGAAAGGAGAAGGCAGAGCCTATTTGAGTTACAACTTTTTGAAATCATTACAGTTAAAAATATTCAAGCTTCTTATTTTCAGATTTTCAAAAAAGGAAGATGAGGGGGGAACAAAAATTAATTGGTTTCAATAGGAAAGCTTCATTTCGTGCTGATCATCTTTTGTTGACATCTGAAGATACTCCTGTATTAGTTATAGTACAAAGTAACCTGGACAAGTAATATAAAACATCCCACTTGGGTGGTTATTTCCCGGCAACCCTTAAATTATATTTTAAAAAAATCGAATGAAGTAATTTCTCCGAAAAAGGTTCAAGTGTACCCGCAACTTTCCAATCATCAAAGAGAAACAGCACCAGGTAAAAGTTGCATCTATACTCATACTTGGTTTACTGATCTTAGATTCAAGGAAATGTATTATTATGTAGCTATAGTGAGCTTTTAGTGGAAGGTACGGATGACTTTCCGCGACGATGGTTTGATGATGTGGACATGATGTACAGTACGTGCATTTCGTCAAGTGCGTAGTCGACGTTAGAATTCACTGCTGATAGCGGTGATCCTAAGGTAGAATGCAAAGAAAACATACATTTTAGACTTCCTCGTCTAAACTTTTTGTAATATAAACGAATACTATGACTATAGTTAATATTAGTGCGTACACATAGCGAATTATAAAAAAAAACTATTTCATATTTCAAGCTTTTAAATATTTATTTTTAAACTACTGGAACAAAAAAAGAGAGCTAGTATCCGGTATGAATACCTTTCGATGGTAAAAACAAATATGGGGTATGGTGAAGGTTGAATCATTGAAGAGTTAATCCATTATTCATATTTGAATTTGGAAGAGTAGTCCTAATTCCTGCGGGAGGCATGTATCCAGTATATTATCATCAGATGGTTGCTGAAAATTTTATTTTTTTAAAGATTGTTAGAAGGACTGTTGAATGGTATAGCATGTTATAACAAAATTTGAATGTGCTATTACGGCAAAATGGTGATCGATCATTGAAGTAGACTGCTCCGTTTCTCTGTGTTGGCTCAGATCTCAGTAGGAAACCCGGCTGTCTATTGTATCTTTGCCTCTGCGGTTCCCTTCTTCTCTGTCGGTGTGGGTGCCTTAGTTTCTCTGTGTTTTTCTTTGTCCCAGAGCACCCATCACGCCTGATGCGCGTGTGAGCTCGACTTAGTCCAGCGCAGAATTCTTTACTTCTAGATAAATAACAGACGAACTGGTAGATAAAGTGACCGATTAGCGACAGTAGCTTCGTGTACGAAGTGGCCCAATAGTATCGTTCGCAACGTCCGATAATTATTTTTGCGGTTTCTTCTTTTTCCCCCAAAGTTTGATTATTGCTGGCACTCGCATTACAAGTCATAGATAAAATACACGAAACGACCCATGGCAAAGAAAAGAGCAGCATAATTCCGACACCGAAAACTACGTTTCGTGTGGCCTCCAATTCCAGTCGACTCACTATCTGGTATCGAATTCTCACAAGTTGAAGATTCTGCCTGATGACGTAAATGGGCACTAGACGTTGGCCTAATGACTTGACTGCTTCTCCTGGTGTGATGATCTCTTCGCCCACATCAGTTAGAGAACGAGCCCTAATAGAGTCAACCGTTGTTGATGTTGTTGGTGCTCTAGGATCGGTAGTAGTATTTTTGCCTCCTTTACTTTCGTCATCGTGTTGAGAAATGGGGAGAACCAAATGTTTTTTTATCTTTATGTAAAGGGTAAGTTGTCCGGAAAGGTAGAGGATGATGAAGAAAGTGATGAATCCGAAATAGATCGCTCTGTCCATCGGATGAACAACGTTGCACTTTACTTGAATAAGACCGAAGATGTAGTGAGACTTCATCAGAAAGAATAAGATTATGAAGGCGGCTAATTGAATGCCGATTACTAAACGGACCGTGACGCATCGTCGATACCAAACTGAGTGAAATATTGAGATGTAACGGTCAACTAGAGAAAGGAAATTGTACATCAAAAATGCGGCGCCAGGAAATCCGACCAAGAAGTAATGAACACGACACAATTCTGTAGCTTCGGAGAAGTAGAATCCGATCGGCTCTAAAACATTGATAAATAATAAAATGAAAATATTGGAGAAACCAATGCCAATCCATATAATATTTCGTGGTTGACGACGGAGGCTGCGACGAGCAACGATGAAGATGATGATCGTCACATTCAACACTATTCCAAAGAAAGCGCAAATGAGATAACCAGTAGCTAAAAACGTATTCATGAACACTGGCTCATTATAAGCACTCACTGTTGATAAATTGGTTGACGTGTTGTTCACATCCATTGCGTTGCCTCACTGCTACCTTATAGATGACTGTAATCTCTGGCAAACTCATGTAGTTCTGATTCTCCTATATTTGCTATATAAGTTTAAAGAGGGACAAAACTTTCTGCTTCTGCGCCACCGCTCCCATACTGATGTCAAGGCTTCTTACCTTGTTGAATATCGCTGTTTTGATAATCCTGCTTACATTAAAGTATTATGTGGGTTTTGTAAGATATATCCAAGATATTAGGGTTTTAATTTCTTATTTGCTTATTTCTTATAAATGCACACATTGCCGCGATATTAAAAAATAACTTTAATCCTAATATAAAAATAAAATATTACTAAAATTTGTTATAATTGCTTTTACAATCAAGGTATTGGTTTCTCATTGAACAGCGTCCTTTGCACGTACACAATTGTAATTGTATAAAGGTAGTCTCGAAGGTAGCTTGCGGTCGGACCACTTATTATGGCAATCACATGCTCATTATAAGCGATATTTGTTATTATAAAAAAATTGTAACACCACGGGATACTAATTTAATCACTGACTATTTGGTCATTGCAGCATAATACTCATAACGGCTAACGTAATGGTTTGGTATTTTTATAACAAATATAGTAACGAATAACTGTGACACTAGACTGCGCGTTAAAAAGAGAATGTGCTATGAAGATCAACTGAGGAATCGAGAAATATTGTCTAAATATACCGCGCCGATCATCGTAAAACTTGAATTGGCTATTAATAGAAATGAAATAGAGCAAAAAACTTCAATCTTCATGTAGCCTATTGATTTTTCAAAATGAAAAGCTGATATGGGGCTCTATATTTTAAAGACTCGAAAGTAAAATATATCTTGTGATTTATTGATCGGACATAGCATGAAAGAAGCAAACATACGTAAGCTATATATAGAGAACATTTTGTATCATTTCTGAAAGCACAATGGATCAATGTGATCCAATAGAATTTAGTTTGAAGGATTCTCGGAATAAGAGACCCTAACTGATTGACAGAAATGGATTGCGCGTATAGGTAAGTATGTTGCAGTCGTTCTCATCTTCGACCAAAAGTTACGAGCTGACAGAATGAAAAACTAAATTTTCAACATACAAACTAATATGACCACGACAATATTGTATTTTGCTATTCCTCTTCATCTATTTTTAAATATAATCATCGTTCAATCATTCGACTATAACTGAATAATAAGCCTAATTTCCCGAAGGGATTCTAGTCGGATGTGAGGGACACGAAGCCGCTAGTACCGGGAGACGATCCAGGTGGCAGCAGGGGTCAATCTTTTACGCCTGAAGGCATTAGTACTGGGCGACTATCCAGGTGGCAGCAGGGTTAAAGTAAATATTTTACTATCTGTACACCTTTAGTATAGTAGCCTTGTAGGTTCTTTTGAATACAGACGAAAATATGCCTTGAAACCATTTAGATGGGATAGAATGGAAATATTGAATGTTGTTCTTTAATTCTTCATTCAAATTTAATTTACAGTATATCATTTTTTAAACAAGTTTCGCGTACGCGCCATCGTGTTATGTATGTTAAGTTCCTTCACTCGTATTATTTTAGTTAAAACACGCGGGTCATCGAAGCAAGTGTAATATAAGTTTCAAACTTTTGAAGTTTAAAAAGATAAACAATAACGATGACCCTAACGACCAGATTAAGTAGCATCTATCGAAGTTTCAATGTTTTGGATGCCAGTATCTATTATAAAAAACTCAAGAATCAGCTAAATAGATTTATTTTTTATCTAAATATAGATTTATGTGATGCGCCCTGCCGCCCTCTGCGCTTTGGATGATCTTTCAGATAGGATGGTTTATTAAAAAATTCTCTAAAATTTTGATTTGGTTAACAGTTCAATATAAAAAGGTGTCGCAGTTTATATCTTTATTGCGTGTACGAAAATCCAAAACCGAAATTCAAATGAAGATTTTTTTTTATTTCTCCTGATTATTCTCTTTTTCGTGCACTTCACGATTACTTTCCTGGATTTCTTTTGGCTTTTTTATACTTTTGGGATGGATATTTTGGGGCGTAAGAAAACTTTTGGATTGACACACGAACAACCCCTCGAATTCATTATTGTGACGTGCGCACTATGCGAGGATGAAACTTATTTATAGGCTCTTTTTAACAGTTGTCCATATTTTGAACATATTCTCTCTCTACCAATTAGCACGATTTACTCCTTTTTCTTGCGCATAGTAGACTTAAAAAACATTTAATGGGGGAAAAAATAGAAAAGTGGTTGTCAACAGATTTCCTTCGCTAAAATATGACAATTCAAAAGAGGCCATAAAAAGAAGGTAGAAGAACTAAAACTCGAATGCTAGAATATTAGAATTAAAAGTGAATCATAATTTTATTGAGAGTTTGAATAAGCTGTTTAGATTCGGATTCAACTTCTAATTACATCGCTGCAAAATATTATCCAAAATGGGTTTCAAAAAAGCTGATTCGAATTCCGAATCTTTAAATTTTTTTATCGCAAGAAGAAGCTGACCTCGAAGCTGACAGGCAAACAATTTTCCCGATCCAGTAAAAAATAAAAATCGTGAAGAAACTTTAAATAGTAGAACCGAAAGAAGGAGAACAATTAAATCATGACGCAATCATTATTTGCCGGACTAATCCCTTCGGGAACCCCGCACCGAAGCGGTGCAACAGAAAACCAAAGTGCGGGCTTGGAATTACTCTTTCACAGATTTGTACACGAAATTTATACTGCTGATCGCTCACTCTATCTACCGGTCGATATCTAATGCAATATAAAGGAAAGACATGCAACCAGAACTATGACGAGGATTACAACAAAAAAGAAAGTAAATTTTTTTTATAAAGTAGAATAAATCCATAATATATGGTATGCTGTTGCATCATGTATTTTGAAATAAAGTAATTGGTCGATCGGTTTGAATTCCAATTGTTGCTGACGTTGCCTGAGATACATAATGGGCTTAGAAATCCCTGACAGTCTTTATACGTATTGAGCGTATCGTTTCACATAACAACTTTGATCCTTGGTCTACAAATTAGACTAGTTGCTGTACGTAATGCGATTTAGAAACATGGGCTGTAATAAATCGCAGTTGAGCGGTTTTATCACAATTTTACTTAAGTTAAGAGCAGGTTGGTATCTTCATCATCATTCGATGTACAAGTTGATTTAAGAAGCTAAATACCGATGCCTAACAGGGGCTAGGATAATGTATAACTGGGGGTGGGTTGACTGAGACGGGTGAGAGTAGAGAAACCAACGATAGCTGCCAAGACCTATGCGGAGTGCTGGGCTGGGTACAAATCAGAAGAGCGAAGGACATGTGTACAGTAGCCCGAGATACACTATAGCCCCGCCGTCATAAACAATAGCCCCGAGTTCAAAGATATTAGCATAAGAAATTCGGTAGGAGCGCAGGGCACTACTAAAGTTTAATTCAAGAAGAAAAATCGTATCTATACCCTGAATGTATAAATGTATCTCACCATCTTTAAGGTTCCAAAGTTCCTTATTTAATCGATGGGATTTGTCGTGGCGAATTCCAGAGAGAGAGAGAATTTGATGTGCGGGGCATCCGGGGCTACTGTATACTTCCTGAACGTTTTTTTCCTTGAGTCATTTTTTTACTTAAAAATAAAAACGTCGAATGATCGAATCAAATTATCAAACCGAATGATTGAATCGAATTTTAATCAGTTTAAAATCCGAGCGATTCTATACAGAATTCAAAATATTTGGAAAAAAAAAATTAGGAAACATTTATGCTTATCTTAATTACAGATTTGGGGTACGTGATCTTCCTCCTCTATGATGTCTGAAAGTGGAAGCCACGATTTTCCTTTATAATGGACTTATGATTTCATTATTATGTCGTTAACAGGGTAAATTCTCTTTTTTTTTAAATCTTCGCTGTTAGTTTCTAGTCGAAACAAATTTATGGCTGAATATATTGCATAGTACTACTCAGCACGTATATGTATGTTCTGTAATTCAGTTTTTTTTTATCTTACACGTTAAAGAAAATAGTGATGAGTTATTCAGCGCTATGTGAGTAAGTGCAGAAGAGTGAGTAATTATACCGTTTAGGGAAATGACAAGTTTTCCTTCGAAACCAAGCCTGTTCAAGTACCGGTACACTATAGATGCCGATAAAAATGTAATGCCTTTTGTCATATCCTAGGTAACGTAATTCAATTTCCTGTGGTAGTAACCAATAAGTATCGGTCACATTACTATCAGATATAAAAGTGAGCAATTGTGCCGCACAGGGAAGTGACTAGGTTGCATTCAAAACCAAGTCTGTTCAAGTAACGGTAAACTGTAGACGTCGAAAGAAAAAAACTGATCTCTTTTTCATATCCTAGGCAACGTATTTCATTTCCTGTGGTAGTAATCAATAAACATCGGTTGAGAGACGCTTTGCTTTAATAGTGCGAAAAAAATAATATAACATAGCTAATAAGACTTTCACCGAGCACTGCTGCATATAGAGAAAAAGTAATGTGATATTGGTCGTTTTCTTGAAGAATTTATTTTGAAGAACTATGGTATGAATCAGTAATAGAATTTTCATTTTAATTATACTTCTCCTTTCTCGCGAGAATTTTTAAGAAGATACGAACTGTATGCATACGTTTCGCGAGAATTTATTCAGTTCATTTTCTTGAGAGGAGCGTATATTAACATAAGTGTTGACATAGGTATTATTAGAGAATCCGAACCCAAACTGACTCGTCTATCAACATGTAGCTGTATGTCCGATGCGTAATTAGGTCCGTGTTCTTGGTCTCTTGCTCTTGGTAGAGGTTTTCATCTTTACAAGAACATTTCGTAGTTTGAAGACCGTAGTTTGACCGTTCGTTTGAGGTCGAACTTAATGGTATGTATGTACGATGGGGGACTCGAAGCAAGCTAGTAGATTTGGTCATCGATAACTGCTGCTTGTGCAAAAAATGAATAGATGGGCTCAAACTCGACGAAAAAAGTGAGTTCACTAAAAGTAAACACAGGTTCTCTCATGATCATTAAAACATGTATCTAAGCCATTGTGTTTGAATGACATGAGAGAGCATGTGTTTACTTCGAACTCACTTTTTCCAGAGAAGATATAACTTCCATTATTAAAATAATAGAAATATCATAAAAACAAATAACACGATTACAATGTAGTTGCTTCCTTTCCGAGCAATGAGCAGCAGAGCAGGTACTTCTGGCGTAGTAATAAAGTTATCGTTGCAATGCCGGATTAAGGTTACCTAAGAATCAGGAAAGACCCTGTATTAAATCATCAATTGTTATTGTATTATTGCAATATCATGATGGAGCTTATAGTATTAGTAGTATCATAACCTCTTTAATCACATTGGTCTTCATTGGAACTGGTCCACAAATATATGAATATTTTTTTTTACAGTCCGATGGGTAGGTAAGTGAAGATGCATCCAATACGATGTTCTAGCTGTCCAAGAGATGATCGGTATCGCATAAGAACCATAATTTGCAATAAATGTAATGATTAAAGCAAAGATTTTATGAACTAGTATGTAACTTAATACAATTCAGTCATAAAACCAATTATGATTAAATATATATATATATATGCTTCATCAAGTATGGTTAAAGAATCAAATCTAAACGTCGTTTAATTGCAATTTGTTGAATCTGTTTCAGAAATATTCTAATTTCTTTTTTATACCGTATTGTAGATTATTACGTTATGCTCGACCTGGCGCAGTACAAAATTCTTTGCTTCGCATCACATAACACGAGAACTGGTACACAGAGTGACCGATCATCAATACCAATCTCGTGTACGAAAGGGCCCAGTAGTACCGGCTACATTGTTCCAAAAGTGCTTTGGTCGTTTCTTCCTCGCTCATAGCCTGATGGATAACATTTCCGTTACAAATCTGGGCTAAAACAGAAGTGATGATCCACGGAGAAGAAAAGAGAAGGAAAATCCCAACATCGAGAATCACATTCCGAGTTGCCTCTAACTCCAATCGGCTCACCATCTCATGTCGAATTCTCACAAAGTGAAGATTCTGTCTGATGATACTAGCGGACTCGGACACGTGTTGTCCCAAAGCCCTAACCGCTTCTTGTGGTGCGATAATCTCTTCGTTATTTGATCTATCAGTTGGAGGATTACAAGTCTTGAAAGCGCCGTTTTGTTGATTGTTCCTTGCTGGTGACGCTGTCCCCGTAACATAAGTAGTAGTATCGCTACCTCCATGAGAACCGTCGTCTTTATTGGTGAGCACTAAGTGCCTTTTGATCATAATGTAAACTGTTAATTGACCGGATAGGCAAAGAACCAGGAAGAGAACGATGAATCCAATATAGATTGCTCGGTCCAGTGGGTGAACAACATTGCACTTGACTTGAATGAGGCCGAAGATGTAATGAAACTTCATCATGAAGAATAAAATGACGAAGGCGGCCAACTGAATGCCGAACACTAAGCGGACCGTGACACATCGTCGGTACCAAACTGAGTGAAAGATTGAGAGATAACGATCAACCAGTGAAAGGAAATTGTACATCAGAAATGCAGCACCAGGAAAGCCAGCTAAGAAAAACTGAACGAAACACAATCCCGTAACTTCATGAGGTGAGTAATAATATCCAATCGGCTCCAAAATATTGTATAATAAGAAGAAAATGCTCGAGAAACCAATCCCTATCCAAATAATGATGCGTGGTTGACGGCGGAGGCGACGGCGGACAATGATGAAGAAGATGATGGTTACATTCACCGGTATTCCAAAGGAAGCGCAGATGATGTGAGCGGAAGCTATAAATGTATCCATAAACAACGAGTCGTCATTAGCACCTAATACTGATGATGGTGTCGCATTGACGGACATGTTATTCAGTACAGCATACATTGCGCGGCTCAAGCTACCTTGCTTCACGGGTGTCTCGACTCAGACAATATGTTAGTCTGCTTTTACAATTACAATATGAGGAAAATGTTAGGACTAGATTCCTTCTGCGCAGTCGCTCTTTAATGGTAGTGCACCACTGCGCCCCTTACTGTCCACTATAATATCTTGTTCTGATCTTCTTATCTTGTTGTTCCTAATGCTACCCCACTGCTTTCATGCAATAGCCAAAAGGACAGATTTTGGTAACTTGTGATATTGATTCTTGACTTTGACATGTATTATGACTCTTGTTTCAAGCTTTATTGTAAGACATTTTCTACACGATCTTCGAGACAAGGTAGATCTCATCATGAATTCCTGGTGGGACTTCATTCTTTTTGTTATGTTGCACTTTCTAAGTTCGTAATCCGTTGTCGGCTCTATTTTTTACTTCACAACTACAAACGGTTATAAATTTATATTTTAATGTTGTAATAAAAAATATTTTTCGATTATTGATCGAAGTTCGTCTCCTGTGATTTTATAATGTAGAAAAATGAGCAGAATCGTTTGATTTTTCTTTACTTCTACTTCGTGGATCTTTTGGCACCGCTACCATAATTCGTTGAATAACTCGAAACGCCGAAGCCCCGACGGAATCCTAGGCAACGCGAGCAATAATCACAGCACATCGTAGTACATGAACTACACACGGCGGCAATATCCTTAATAGCTCCCTTGATCTCCGCGTGTTTTTCTTCTTGCTTCTTGCACAGCAGCAATTAAGGAGATTGATGTATCAGATTTTATCATATCAACAGACCGATAATGACTACGTACAGAAAATGCATAATCAGTTAATAGAAGTTCTAAATTAAGCAACAAAGAGCTTTAATAAATATGAGGAAAGGTATCTCCATTTTTATTTATTATCAGAGTTTTTAAATACTTAAATCATAAGGAAATCTAATTTCGTTGACTATAATTGAATTCTACCCGCCGAGCAAAATGCAGGTTAGAATGCCGTATATATGGTGCAACTGATGCGCTGTTAAAATCGTCTTAAAAAGTTGAATAGAATACAGAAAGTCTGCATTTTTACCAAGATTGTTTCGATAAGGGATAGGGTTTATTTAATATCTTCTCACAATATAAAGCATAAGTTTTTGAAATATAAAAGAAGACCAAAATCGAACAGATCAAAATGCGTATCACGTCACTACCCAGGTAGAATCCGGGCAAGCAAGCGCGGACTATACAAGTAGAAAGAAATATAGTATAGAAAAAAGCTACGATGTATTGCTTTAAAGGAAATGGAAGCGAATGAAAGCAAGTTTTATAAGAATGGAGCTCCCAAGCTCCATTCTACAAATAAACCGAATTGATTTTCCATTCCTTGAGGAGATTAGTTGATTCTATAGAATTTCTCGGCTCTATACTTACAGTCGTAACACTCTAAATAATCCTTTTTCCTGCTGTGATGGACACAGTTAATCAAACTAGAAGTCTGGAATGGGTTGGAAATATCTTCGGAAATTACGCGGAGGAATATAACAGGAAGAGCATGTCAGGCTGACAACATATTGTTATACTCAGTATTGACAATTTTAACTGTATCAACAGCGGATCCTGTTTATTGTCTTGGGGGCGGGCGATTTGCAAGGGTCTAATGGCTCGTCTAATGGAACTTTCGGGGAGGGATATTTTGGTAACCCTATACAATATTGAGGTGTACTTATACGTGACCTAATCAATAACTTGATGGGGAATGGCGATAAAAGTCTGAAATAATTCAGAGTGGTAGACAAGCATGTTTCCAGAGGAGGGCAAATCAGAAAAATATCCGTCGCTAAAATTGGGCTACTTATTGCAAGAAAAACCAGCGACACTTTAACCCGTGCGCTTATGGGGAAATGAAGGGTGTACTTGTAAATCCGGGGGGTACTGTTATATGTTTAATTTTGTTTTGAAGAAAAGTAATTATACGTTTTTCTAATGTAATTAATTATATGTTTTTCTAAAATTCTTCCTTGGTAGAAGTCTTTTTTGGTTGTTTTCAAGTAGTACTAACACTGACAGATTGGCAGTATGCGCAGATGTACATGGTATTGCGATAGGATTTGACCTATTGTATGGACGAAACATCAAGTTACATTCCTTGCTAAAGTGAATTCGGAACAAGATGCCGGTTACCCTTACCGACTTATTGATTCGCTAAGTTGCTATTACTTTGACACGTGTCAAGAGTGCACACAACTCATATTACAACTAAGGTGACACCTCGGTGATACCCTACTTAACACTTATAGTCTTATATAGTAATGTTAATCGAATAGATCATCAAGGTTCTAGTAAAGTTAAGTAGTCATTTATATATAGAGTAATTGCTGATATTTGAAAGGAATTATCCTTGTCCAATTATCAATACACTTCCTATTGGTTACTTTTAATAGGTTTGATACGGTTTGATAGGCCTATACGTATAAGAAGTACGCCTGAGAGAGCCCATGTCATCTTCCTGCGGTGCCCCAGTTCTTTTTTTCTGCCATTTTCTTTTCATTGTGTATTGGCGGCCTTGCGGGCGTATTAATTCAATCCATTTTATCACTATGCTAATTATCCATGGTTTATTGTTTTGATTTTAAAAGATTTAAATATTATTTTGTTTTATATATATTATATATGAGTCACAAAATATTTTTTTTTCTGCCCCACCGCTATCTTATTGATATGCTAGCTTCGTGTCAACTTGTTGCTTCTTTTATTATAGCTCTACCATTGATCCAACATCGAGGTCGCAAACTTTTTTCATATTAAATTGTTGTATGATCATAAATGCGGGATTTCATGCCATTCTCTAATTTAGCGTTTTTTGTTTATAAAGGTTGTCATAAAGATCGCATTTACCGTTCCAGGTAGCACACAGTTTTGAGGAATACACAGGCAGCTAAGATTCGATCGCTGGCTCCACCAGAGCCAGAAAGTAATCTTTATTTAATGTCAACTTTCATAAAACCTTTAAGAAAAAAAATATTTTGTAAAATGTATTGAAAAAGTGTTTTTCTCATTTTTAATATCAAGGGTAGTGCTGTGCCAACTTCCAATACAGTAAATCGATATAATACCACTTTTTCTTGTATTAATAGAAAAAAATCAACAGGAGCGGAGAATCGCTCGCAAATTAGGTTCTTCTCCACCGCTGCAGCCCAGACGGCTCAATTCAATACATTAAGAATCGATTTGCTTTGATGTTTTGTTTGCTTTATTATTTTTTCTTCTTCTTGGGAAGATGGGTTCTCTCTATATAAATTATGAAAATTGAAACCTCTCGAATGGAAAGCTGCTATACCTACAAACCAGACGCAATAACCGTCTTCATTAATGGTGGCTGTCAATTCAAATGCTTTGATATGGACGGACATTTTTCACTGCGAAAATTTATTTTTTCCATTCACTTACTTTGAGTGAATAAAGAAAAAGGAAAACTGGAATATAGTATACTGGAATATAGTGTTTATATGTATATAGATACAGTATAAAGATTTGTATCAATAATAATAATGGTGTAGCCGTACATTTCCATTGACAGCAAAACAACTCAGATTTTTAATGTAAATATATTTCAACTCCATCAATTATAAAAATTATCTATTGCTTCAATGGCAACGCAAGGAGCTCGGTTGATCTAAGCAAAACATGTTTATGTGAGCGCATATATTGATCGACCAACGGGATCCACGTTTTATTTGCCACTTAAGGGAACATTTTCAAGACCTTTTAATTTCAAGAGCATAACCTGTTTCCGAATGGTTAACCCAAAATTCAGTTGAGCATTAAGCTGTTTGCGAAACTCATTATCTATATAGCCTGTGCCTGCACACTTTTCTCTTACTTGAAGTGTCTTCGAAGCTCTGAGATGTTTCATTTACTGCACATGTTTACGCTAGAACAATCGGTCCATTCCTGATTCTAATTCAGTAACTTATAATAACAATCTGTATAGGAATGGAGCTGTATGCTATGTGCGGTGTGAATATAGGGGCTAATAATTATAAAACTTTTGAAATCAACATCGTTCAGCCACATATATACTTGTATGAGGAGATAAATGACATTGTGTAAACGTATATAGGCTATAGGTAAATCATCATCTTGCTTGCCATATTCTTTTGACACATGCAAATTACCTCCTTCCTGAGAGTGTGCAGCACATTAGGATATAACATGTACTTTCAGGTCGTGGTTTCCAGAAATCAAATCATACAACCAACTTCAATAATTATTTCACGTCATTTATGTTTTGGATGGATACAAATAGCAGAAATCAAATCATACAACCAACTTCAATAATTATTTCACGTCATTTATGTTTTGGATTGGATACAAATAGCGAACGTGCTATTTGTATCCAGTTCGTTGCGGCAACTCCGCAACTGCTTCTATGCGAATGGCTATATAATATCTGACAATTAGTATATAGATTCTTTTGGACTAAAATAAAGACTTAGTGGAGCAGAACTGCAGCTCACGCTTTTCGCACAGTCGACTTAGCAACATGTAAATTCCCGATGAAGGAGTCTTATCTTGATAGTATAAGCCATCCATTGCAATATATATTATATCGGATGCATAGAAATATCACGGAATCAATAATTTGTTATTTGTTTATAATTTTTTTAAAGATTCAATCGGGGTCAATAAAACGTGTAAATTACCATTATACGATGACTTTTTAACAGGGCTGCGACTCAGCTGTTGAAATACTACTTGTCGCCACTGAGGTTACTGGGGTTATCTTTAGCGCTGACATTGTGATATGAGGCCGCTCGCTCATTTGTCAGAAAAAAAAACCACTTGAATGAGAAATTTACCATTTCAACAAATATTATCTATTACATATACTTGGCGTTAATGATAAAAAGTAATAACTATTATACTTAAGCAGTACAATGGAGCCCCCCCCCCCCTCCCTCTCCCTCCAGACATAATTTTTCCCCTTTTAAAAAACAAATCATTACCTAGATGGCTGCTTTATTGAAAGAATAGAATTGTATTTTAATAAGTTATATCCTGTTTGCGTTCGTCGGGTAGACCAAGCAGTGTATAATACCGCCGAATGACAGCCTTAGATTTATTTTCGGTAACAGTATGACTGGTAGATGGAGTTTGCGATCAGTAATCGCTACAATAGTTTTCTTGTGTACTAAATGGCTCAGTGGCGTAGCAGGCCTACAATACCGCAGTCAGAAACATTATTTGAAACTTCTAATGTATGCGTATATTTCTCTATATTCGTTAGTTTCAGGTTTTCAGAATTGGATTTCCTAGCGCTAATTTTCTGACGTGTTACATGCTACCTTTCTTGACCTGATCAACATCTCCATATTTCGTTCAGATATTGGTATCGGCGATGCATTGAACAGTTGAAGTCCAGTTTTTAATCGGCATTAACTGTTAGCCAACTTCATCGTTTTAGTTTTTAAATTTGCAGGATTATTCTAGTGCAGTGTAACGTTGTTCAGCCTTTGGACAATAATGATTTCTTTAGCATCGCCATTCTCTGTAGCTATTTTTACTTCCATATTTTGTTATTCTGTAAACCCTATTACTGGTACGGTAATTAGTGAACTAGGGCTAAGTGATGTCTGTATATACTTTCTGTATACGTTCTAATATTTTACTAAAATGTCGTTTCTTTGTCCTTTACTGATAAACCTGTTGTCTTGCATAAAATAGCGTGTATATCATGCGTTTTTCTACAATGTTGCTTAATCGGTCTAATGTTATAGTAACATACGTAGAAAAGTATAAAATTAGTAGACTATAATATACTTAAAGGTATTGTTTTTAAAACATACAACCCATTAATGGTTTGAAAGTTACAAAAAACGAAGGTATTCCTTCATCCTGGATCTTCATATAGGTCTATTAAGAGAATGAACTGTGATTGCTCACTTATGTGGGTTATGGCTAGATGTGGCTGTAATCGTGTAATAAGTATATCACTCACCCATCACGGTCTATATTCGCCAGCATTTCTCAGATTCTTGATGGTATGACGTACCGTACATTTTATGCATGGTAGGGTGTTGAACAGGCTCAAGATTCTTCTCGATTGTGCCAAACCAGTAAGTCAAATAAAAGTTTGCAGTTTTCTCATAGTCCTTTATGTTGAACGACAGTGTTTTTGTCAACTATTTTTTTAAATCACGAGTACTTTACACATCATCCTTCTCGCCTCCTCGGTATCATCGAACCCCGTTCTCCACAATGCACGCACTTGCTGCTCTTCACGTTGTCTAGGATACAGTGGATACAATTCGGGTTTTGATATACGGTTCGATAAATTACCTCTTTGAGCGAGCTTCGCAGTTTTTTTTTATAATAAAACATGGTCATTGGTTCTCGTTCTACGAATTAGATGATGGTGTGTGAACAAAAGACATGGGGGGTATACTAGAAAGCAATCATCCAACGATTATATATTATTTATAATCAGATCATTTATTTGAAGATCTTTTCAATCGAAACTCATTAAGAAGGAGAATGATATACGGAAAGCGGATGATGACACGTTAGCTGAATACAAAATTGGTTCAGTAAGGATTTTATAATAACCCATACGAATATAAATGCACTACAACATATATAATTTAAATACATACGTTCATTATTTTCAGATTTCCTAGTATGGTAATGATCGATAAATGGAAATGAAGGGAAAACAGATGAAATGGTTTCAACGGAAAATGTACCGTAATTCTACTCTCGTCTTATTCCATTGACACATGCAAAGCAACACTCTTCTACGTAGCACACAGTCGTAATATAACATACAGCTGTTGTACATTCAATGCAATAGCATACTATATGGTACGAAGAAATTCAGTAATTTTTCATCTCTCAGAAGAAAAGGTATAATTAAATGCACAGCTTCCAAACCGTGAAATGGAAACGAAAATAAGAATATATGATAAAGTATGGAATGCATATACTGATAGCATTTGTTTTAGTCTTCTGTAGATCTTCTAGAACTAAGTAGATAGATCTACTTGGATTTTTGACGAACCGATTTTCACATGGACTGAGGTTGCGTTTTGTAGGACGCATAACTACTATATTCCGCCTCATCCGTGTAGACGTTTAGTCCGCTAGAGTCGTGAGAAAATAGGAAAGAAAATTAACATCACTTAATACATTTTTAGTCGATAAGTCGATTGTTAAGTTTACTTAGAGATTTTGTAAAAATTTTCTTAGTATATACCGACAAAAATTAATTATTCAACTATTTAATTCCGATCATAAAAAAGTTATGACAAATTACGGCTATACCTTTGTTCAGAATCTGCTAACATTTTGTTGTTTTTCCCCCCTAACAGAATGGATTACTGTTGATGGTTGGCAAAGTTGCTTGAGGTATGTCGTGTATGGAACTACATCTCATCGTCTGTCTGCAGTGCTAAAACAAAAAGTTGCAGTCATCCGTTAATTACTACAACGTGGCAATCAGAAAATCCATCAGACATGAGGAAAGACGAAGAAAAATAACTAAATTGAGTTACCTCTTTATTGATGCATCATGATACAATCAGACCCTTTCGAGGATGACTGAGATTGCGAGATACCATACATACTTTATCAACACGCATTTGACAGTGAAGGGCGCGGTAGGCCTCTTCGAAAGATACATTGGATGTCAGGATGCTGCAAGGTAAATAATATACATTTGTTATACGACTAAACAATATTGTAGGAACATGATATATATGATTGAAAAATAATGTTAAAATGTACTAAGCCCACTGCCTAAAGGAATTTGTAATATACTTATGGTCGATTATTTTCATTGGTCGGTCCGTCGTTCTGAACAGGCTCGCGTTTCAGGAAGGCACGTGGCTGCCTATTATATTCATGTATTCTTTCTATTCCTTTCATTCTTTTCGGATGTCTAAGATTTTCTGAGGATTTTTTAGCCCGTGTTGAACATCCTTTACGTATCCGGAAACGTGCTGGTTGACTTAGTCCTGCACACAATTCTATACTTCTTGACACACAACAGATGAACTGGAAGATACAATGACCAACCAGTGATATAAATCTCGTGTACGAAATGGCCTAGTAATACTCGCTGCACTGTTCGACTAGTGCTGTTACTATTTCTTCCTCGCTCACATCCTGTCGGTGTACACTTGCATTACATATGAGGGATAGAACACATGAGATGATCCAAGGTAAAGAGAAAACGAAACACATTCCAACTGTACAAACAACATTTCGTGTAGCCTCCAGTTCCAGTCGGCTTACTATCTGGTATCGAATTCTCACAAAGTAAAGATCCTTTTTGGTAACGTTACTGGACTCCACAGGTTGGCTCAATGCCCTAACTGCTTCTTCTGGTGTAAACTCTTCTTCATTATCAACTGAAGGAATAGCCGGACTGATAGAACATGTTTGTTGTTATTTAGTGGTGATGCTTTGTTTTATTAGTAGTATTGCTACCTCCATTAGTATATCCTTCATTTGAACAAGATAACACTAAATGTCTTTTTAAAGAATTAGTTGACCAGATAGGCAGAGAACCATGAAAAGGACGATGAATCCGATGAAGATTGTCCGGTCCAACGGATGAACAACGTTGCACTTGACTTGAATCCACCCAAAAACGTAGTGAGATTTCATAAAAAAGAATAGGACAATAAAAGCGGCTAGCTGAATACCGAGCACCAAGCGGACAGACACACCGCCGGTACCAAACAGAATGAAAGATAGCCAGGTAACGATCAACCAGAGAAAATAAATGATACATCAGAAATAAGGCACTGGGAAATCCAATCAAGAAAAAATGAATGTGACACAAATCCATATTCTCAGAAAAGTAAAACCAAATCGACTCTAAAAGGTTGATGAATAATAAGACGAATATGTTTGAGAAACCAATTCCAACCCAAATGACATTACGTGGCTGACGACGGAGACGACGGCGAGCAATGGTAAAGAAGATGACCGTCACATTTAACACTATTCCGAAAATGGCACAAATAAGGTGACCTGAAGCTAAAAATGTATCCATGAACACTTCCTGTTGAGCAGTGTTCCGGATTTGACAAAAAAGTCGGATTTGGACAAATCCAAATTCGTAAATTTTTTTCAGACAGCAAATCAAATCCAAAAAATAAAAGGATTTGGTGAATTACACTAAAATCCAAATCAAATCCAAATCAAATCCAAATCTTTTATCATTTTTTAATATCTTACCAAATCCGCCAAAATCCAAATCCGAAATCCAAATCCTTATTGCAATGCTTGATTTTATTTTCTTTCAATCATTCACACTCAAATAATACATTAAGATAGTAATATTCAAGAAATAGGAAGCAAGTGCGAATTTCTCTTAGCAAAGAGAAGTTTAGAAAATAAATCTGGTAGCATACGGTTGCGTTTAGCGCACAAAATATCGGTTGCCGTGCTGAAAATACGTTCGATTCTTCCGGAAGATGCTAGGATGCCAAACAAGTCTCGAGCGATCAATGAGAGATGAGGAAAACGGTGAGCATTCCTCTTCCAATACATCAATGGTCGTAATGGCACAAGCTCGGAATTTGGATCTACTGGATTCTTCGGCTCAAAGAAAGCAGATACAGGTTCTTTGATGAAAGTGTCAAACTCTTCCTGAATCTTTGACGGACCAGATGCCGATGTCTGAGAGTCTTCCACAAGTGAGCTGTATACAAGCTTCGTTGTTTTTTCTTTGGTGGGCCTTGATTGTGAGATGACGATGACCCAGCAGAAGCAGCATCGTCCAACGAGGAGACAGGCGCAGAGTACTGTAGTGACTGAAAAATTCTACAAATGATTATCTTGCATTAGTCAGTGGACGAGTAGAAGCTTTTGCTCCTGCGCGACCGTTCTCTGCTCACTCAGACGCCCTAGCTCCTTACCTTGGTGGCCGCGTTATTACTCACAGTAAAAAAAATATTTATGATTCTCCTGCATTTTTAATAGTAAGTAAATGAGCATAAGCTGTTGCGCGACCGTCCTCCGCTCTCTCAGACAACCTAGCTCCTTACCTTGGTGGCCATGCAACTTCTCATATATTGATATTACACATACATTTGCTGTATATTTCATATAAAGCAATTACACTGGATTCTACACTGTAGAATACGACGTTAAATGAAACATTGCGCACTCCTGTGTGGTTTAACGCGTTACGACTACTTGAGAGCCTTTGAACTGAATACTGGAAAAGACGCTATATAAATCCATTATATTACATAATAATAATAAAAAAAACCTTAAATAGCTAAGCTGTAATTGTATTCCTATCTATCTAATATATTCATGTTGAAACATATAGATCACTATTCACGTATATGAACCAAATATACATATCCTATTAGGGTACATCTGAATGAAGTGTTTCCCATAACGACATCATCATCAAGTTGCTAATGCCTGTGGTTATTTCGATTCTGCTAGTCCAGAAAACTATCACACTGCCAAACTTATCAAGCTTAAAAACTTTTAACGAATTTTTATGAAAAGAAACATGGAAGGTGTGATATTCGTATATGAAACTTTATCATTTTACTGGGGAAATGTACATAACATAATCCCTTCTGTGTTTTCATCATGAGCTAGATAATCATCATCATTAATTATTTTTCAATCAGTAATAAAATCAACGAATGATGAAAATTCCATACAACATTGGAATGCGAGACGCTCTCTTGGAATGTTTTTGATTAAGCATGGAGACGATAGTTAATAGAGGCATCTCTGGGAGGATACGGATGGCACATTTCGTGTTAAATATTTCTTTAAGCATATATACATACTCGCACTATAAAGAGAGCAACTGTGATGAAAAATACGTTTCATACTATTATGTAGACCATCATCCGGCCTGATGAGTTGTGAATATACTTTTTTAATTCTCATTACAATGCTATACTATATAATCCTAACATGACTGTGTCGAAATGAAGATGTAGTCGACGAGGGAATTAAAACGGCGAGTCGATTTTCGTACAGTTTCTGAGTGCGTAAAAAGGGGAAAAGAACATTTTGAATAGCTTGGTTGCTATGCGTTGCTCAGGATGCATGGTTTCTGAGCGGCTTGAGTTTCTATGGCAGCTTTTTTTACGAAATATGGAAGTAATAGGTAGCAACCAAATTATTAGATATAATTTTCTGAATTTGCGTAGTTTGTTGAAGAAAAGATGTCACAGCAGGCTAACAGTACAATGCTACTAAAATTAAGCGAATGGTTGTAAAGAAGTTAAAAAATTTCGAACAATTTATTCCAATCTTTTCTGTTTATTGTTAATTTTTTTTAAAGTCGGCAATTCGGTTTTCAGAGCTAGAGAGAAAAGATAGATGGAAGCCAAACAGTAAGCGGCCAATGCTATTTTACTGCTCATTCTTGATTCTAGTTGGACGAAACATTAAAAAAAGTCTTGATGGGAAGGCTATCGTGGTCCTATTCATATATAGACCTATTTATATATTTATACATACCTTTCCTCTAGGAACTTTGTTAATGAAGAATTATCGCATGGCGAAGGTGAACTGATAGGGCCCACGTTTGGGCAGCAAAGCAATCAGTTTGGCGTGCGTTTTGATTGTAGTTGGATGTCGAATTCTCCACAATTAGTAGAACAATTTTCAATTGCATTGCAGTAATACAGCATTGAATTGCGAATCCCGGCCAGATTCACAAACTGAAGTCTTATTTATTGGGCAAAAATTAAGATTTCAATTAATTCTACGCGATAAAATGACCGTTTACGAAAACAGTAACCAGTGTGTTAATTTCCACAGTAACAGATTGGCATGGTACGCTTGCCTTCTTGAAAAAATGATAAGTGACAAATTGAAAAATGGCAATGATACGTTATGCCAATCGTGTTTGCACAGTTCAAACACAGCACATAAAAAAAAACTTCTCGCTCCAAACCATTCTTTACAGAAAATGTTTTACAAAGGTTGCTCGGAAAGGGAAATGCATAAAACTCGTCTAATTTAGGCTGGTGCAATTAGCCTTTCTATTTGGTTCGTCATCGGATTATTTATTAGATACGTCTTCGTATGTAAAATAGTTCCTTTGGACGAATGCTGTTGTAAGATTGCAGATGAGTCTACACAATAAATCGCTATCTGATTGCGATTGGTGTTACGAAGCTTCAACGTCAAAGAGAGTCTGCCCACGAAGCCCCTTCTCCTCCTGTACAGAAGCACCTTTCGATTGAAGATGCATTCTTTCTTTCGTTTTTGAAGATTGGATGAACCTACTGAGCTGTAAGATCGTAGATGCAGTTATAGTTAATTACATAATTTCGTTCTCGTTATCATAAGATTCGGCCTAGTTTTCATGATCTCATTTAAGAGGCCAACTGCAATATGTAGGCACAATTTATCTATCGCAAAACATTGACTGAAAGAATAGCAACATTCAATTTGAGTTTGATAGCGTTTGGTGATTTTTCTTAACTGTCGAAATTTAGAGGGTATGCTATCGTAGGTTTATGGGTGTTACTGCTCACTAGTTAGTGAATTTTAAAAATACACACCGTATAGCATACCCGATTGAAGATTTATATTTATGATTTAATAAGCCGCTTTTATTCTGGGATAGACCGTCTCAGGTCTGTAGGACGCATAGTGTACTCAAAAGTATAGTCTGCGCTTAAGCGCTATTATTCAAAATAAAAAGCGTCAAATGCCCCGCGGAGGGGGTATCATATACAAGTCCAAGAGTGTACAGCAACAGACTGTACTGCGAGAGAGTAGCTAGTTGAGAGAGATACAAATACTGTGAATTGGTATGAACGTATTTCAGTTTAATTGTTGATGGTTCACAAATGAGATCCCTCGGGGTGTAATAACAACTCAGCGTTAATGATCGTCGTAGGTTGAATTACAATCTCAACACAGTCTCATAAAATGACCAAAATTAATATTCAGGCCTGCCATTTCCTTCACCTTAGAATAGTGTCAACATACTAAGGATTATAAATGCCATCTCTACGCACCATTTTTTAAAATTAAACAGTTCTTTGATATTCCGAGCCAGGTGCGTCATCGGATTTTGGCTCATCTTCAACTACCTTATGTAAAATATAGATGGAATTATATCGCTTCTTATATTTATCTTGTTCCTGCTTCATGTCGATTGCAGTCACTTTAAATACGTTTTTCACGGAAATCGAATCATTAGATTCTATAATGTGATTTATTCTTGGAACCGAAAGTTTAATTAATAATTATATGCACCATGTCACCAAAACAGATGAAAGTCGTTTTCTAATGAAAGCAATTATAGAAACTATATGGTCTCTTCTGGTGCGCTTGACTTCTACCCTTTTTATGTGCTTGATGTACTTTATTCTTTGAAACTTTTCACCTCTTTAAACATGTTTTTTTTGTCTCTTTGCTGCGCATTGTGCCTTTAAAAGTGTATGATTGATGATATACTGGAAAACCAAACCAAATCTTTAAACTTCAGAAGTCATCAACTGATGCAGGCTTGCAGGCAATGCTTGTATGTAAATATATATAAGTACATATATTTTTATTGTATATATATATACATATACATATATATCTATTATATAAAGCAGAAAAATTGTGGAATGTATCAAGAAATTCCCTGATTGGTCCAAATTTTCTAGGGGGAGGGGCTTAGAGAATGCAGTTGAACTTTTAACTTGCAAGTGTAGTTTTGGTTCTTAAGGAAAATATTAGATAGTTTATATCAACGCTAATGATATTAACTCTAACTGTAAACCACTGTGGTTAACTTGCATACATGTCTTTCAGAGAACAAAACTGTACTTGCAACTATTTTCATGAGTTACTTAAGAAACCTTATTTAATCCTAGAGCGAAGGTGGCCATAGGCCGCCTGAGAAATGCCAAATTGGCAAAATAAAAGGTAAAATAGTTGTTATTACGGGTTATGGGAACACTACTATTACAGATCAACTGGAAATATGTGAGACGTTGTTGAAACTGATCATGATTTTAATTATGTATTAACAATTTTAAAAAAATACCAAAGGAGTAGAAATAGAAGTAAAAATTTAGTTAACAGTAATGGGGATTGATTGGGAAGATTCGAAACAAATCATACAACAGAAACTTATCAAGTCTCTCTTATTCGTCGATTAAAGATCAAGAATAGATAATGCAATCACACTAAATTAAAAATCTATTCGGGCGAAGCCGAAACGCGGGCCAGCTAGTATATATATAATATATGTAGTAATAATTTTTAAAAGGAAGAAATTTTAATAATTTATTCAAGAACGTACCGTACATAATATTTGGCCATACATAAACAACGTAAACCATACGTAAACAATAACATTTATGGATCGATTACTGTATTTTTATAATTTAAGTCAAAAGTCACAACTTCCAAAACCATTAAATACCATATAATTTTTTTGGTTAATACAATCGATTAAATGGCGTTTTTATGTGGTAGGTTATTAATCTTATCGAATTAACTGAGATGGTTACGGTCCGGTAAGGTTACAAGCCAGGAAGACGACTATTATATGTATCTTGAGCAATGCCGACGGTTTGAGTGATGCCGAATCTGCATTGCTATAGAGGAATGAAAATGAAAATTAATTTTTATGTATATATATATATACATGCATATCAATGATAGTGTTTTTGATATACATATTTAAGGATATCTTTTGCATCTTACCTTATTATCATAATAATTAAACACCGTGGAAGATCATCATTCTTTCCCCATAACACCTTTTTAAAATAAATCTGCAAAAATAAGAAAAAAACATATGTCTGGTTTTGAGATATAATCATTTTATTTTATTAATTTTATTTATAATATATAAAGTTTTGAAACAAATTAATTGATTTCGTATGAGTATATGCCTACATGGCCTTTCTTGAACATACAGTTCATTAAACAAAATAATTCATAGAACATGATATTTTACTTTTGTCAACGGAATATTTTTACCAGAAAGGTTAAAAGGTTTTGGACTTTTTTAAAAGGTTTATCAAACTAGATCTGAACTAGACAACTATACTACACAACGATATAAAAATGTCAAAATGTCAATAGCTTACGGGCTTCATTGCTGCTTTATAGAGAATTTTTGCAGTGGTTTATCGTTCCATGGCGAAGACTTCTTGACTTCTCTGTGCATGCTCACATCTCAGTAGGGCACCCGGATGCCTATTATAGGACCTTTGCCTCTGTATTTGTATGATTCTCTTCGGGTGTGGGCGCCTAAGGTTGCCTGTACATTGTCTAGTCTTAGGGCATTCACGCCCTCTCTGGACATGTGATTGACCTAGTCCAGCACAAAAGTCGCTTCTTCGTGATGCATAGCAAACGGACTGGTAGATTGAGTGGCCGATCAAAAATATCAATCGCGTGTAGGAAAGAGCCCAATTATACAGGCTGCATTGTGCAATAACCGATTCGGTTGTCTCTTCTCCATTAACTATGGCCTGATGGGTAACACTTGCATTGCAGATCAGGTTTGAAACAGCGGCAACGATCCACGGTAACGAAAAGAGCAGAAATATTCCAACACTGACAATCACTTTCCGGGTAGCGTCTAATTCCAATCGGCTAACAAGATGGTATCGAATTCTTACGATTTGAAGATCCCTTTTGATTACTTTACCAGTCTCCAAACACTGGTTTAATCCCATTTCCACTTTTTCTGGCGTGGTGATAACATCTTCGTTGATGATATCATTTAATGGACGATTCTTAATAGGGTCACCTTGTTGGATGATTTTTCTTGATGCGGATGGTGCTCTAGAAACAGTAGTAGTATTCCCACCTCCATTCGTCTCGTCTTTTTGATAGGGATTTGGTAGCATCAAATATTTTTTTATCTTCCTGTAAATTGTTAGCTGACCAAAAAGACAAAGAAGGATAAAGAAGATGGTGATTCCGATAAATATTGATCGGTCCAAAGGTTGAAATACGTTACACTTGACTTGAATGAATCCGAATATGTAGTGAGATTTCATCAGAAAAAGTAATACGATGAATGCGGATAACTGAATGTAAATCACCAATCGAACTGTAACGCATCGCCGGTACCAAACTGGGTGAAAGATAGAGAGGTAACGATCAACTAAAGAAAATAACGTGTTCATCAGAAATGTTGCGCCGGGAAATCCAGAAAAGAAAAACCGAACAAAACACATCAATTCCGTAGCTTCAGGTGAATAATATCGAATGGACTCTATCAGATTGATACATACGAAAATAATGTTTGAGAAACCAATCCCAACCCATATGATGTTTCGTGGCTGACGACGGAGGCGACAGCGGACAAGGATGAAGAGGATAACAGTCACATTCAACACTATTCCAAACAAAGCGCAAAAGAGGTGTCCGAGAGCTAAAAATCTATCCATGAACACCGACTCGTTACCGCCTGGTTTATTGTAGTAAGTATTATTTGTCTCCATTGCGAGATGTATCGCGACGACTTCCTCTCCGCGAATATCTATAGTCTGACAAATTGTGTAGCTGATTCTCCTACATTATATATGTTGTATTCTGAAGAGAAGGTTTAGACTGCTTCTGCGCCATCGCCACCCCTATTATACTTCTTCCCTTGTTGTCGTGTGTGCACTTTTTGTAAAATACTTGAAGAAAAGGAATCGTCGTCGATCATTATTCCAACATCTTGTCATTCAATTCACATTTAACTTAAATTAATAGGGCCAAGAATGTTTTGCTCCAAGTAGGCCTAATTATACTTATTCTTTTCCATGTATGGGAGCTCATGTAATCTCTTCGTGTAAATAAAATACTAGTTGGTAAAAATCGTCTCCAACACTTATTATTATTGACTTCCCTGATATCTTATTGTTAGCTAGCCATTCTTAGACAGTACATGTTTTATAGGCTTGATAATATACGAGTACATGAGTACAAAAATATATACTACACGTTATAATCGCTCAATTGTCGTGTCTTGCCCTAAGGTAGTACCGAAACGTATTGCCCTATTATTGGCTTCTCCAACATCACAACAGCCTCATGAAATGGCTTGTATATGCGTTGTTGTTAAAAGTGCTCGTTATAATGTATAAGACTGCGGAAGTCTAATTTTATTCTACTTGCTATTATTCTTAAAACGCCTAAAGCATAAGTGGCTTTGTATTACGTAACATATAAAGCGATCACATTCGTTGATCTATGACTCTATGTACAACTTCATATATTAGATTTGGAGCTGTAATTCCATAAGTTAAAAGCGCAAAAATTGGCTTCAATCATCAAATCGAATTATGAGTTGAGGCAGACAATGATAGTCCATTTAACAAAAGAGATACACGCGGCTTTACATTGCCTCAAGTGGGGTAGGCCTACTTTATTTGGTTTATTTATATGGTTTCTCTACTTCTCTAGATTGAATTGAAATTATAGATTATCGTATACAGTACATGTATCTTTTACATAAGAATACAGTGTTCGTCCTGATTATATTGATTACATTTACATTGCAGTTTTACTTGTTGGATCACTATTAAGAAAGCATGAGATTGCAGGCTACATCCTTTGCTCTCTTCGTGTATGGGAAAGCGTCACGCGTTGTGTAATCGAAGACGCTTCTTACTTGACTTGCTCAACAACGGAGAAGCTTTGTCACCGGATTCACAAGCAACGAGATATCGTATCTTCTTAAAAAAAACAATAACCTTGGAGAAACTAAGAACTGGAAACTCGAAAACTGGCTATCCCTTGGCACTGTGATCGATTCAGGACTGCAAAAAAACAGCCATTTTTTCAATGAATTCTAACGATTACTCAACAATATGGATCTGGAAGTTTCGAGGATGTGACTTGCCATTTCAAATATAACACTCATCGTGTATACATATTATGAAATCGTTTTGAGCGTTTACTCGGTTGCTGATGGTGATTTCAAAATTTATAGGCTCTTGAATCTTAATTGGTGTCTTATTTGTTAAATTCTGATTTAACATACATATGCATAATGCAAGTGGCATTAGTACTTCAAATAAAATGCTCGCTTCGAATTTTTTTTTAGTCAAACCAAATTTTAAGTGTTCTTTAAAGAATATTCATTCGTATTGAACGATTCTATAGGCTATTGTGTTTTTTGTTAACTAATTAGATTTTAAAACTATACTTACGCCACCCTTCGACATACATATTGGGCATGTTCTTTCATGCTTGCTAGCAAACACGAGACTGCTTTCAACATTCTACGATTTAAGCCTTAAGCTCTTAACATTAAGAATATTCAAAAAAGTTATGATGTACGCAAATCAAAGTCACGGATTAGAATAAAATGGGGAACAGCGCTGTTGAGGGGAAGAAAACTTTTTGACTAAAGTGTTTGCATACATCTAAAACACTAATGCACAAGTTCAACACAATTTTTAATCCCCTATCATAAACATTTCCTCATATATCATCACATCTGATAAATGTTAATAATAAGGTGTAAAGGGAAAGATTTTTGCAGTGGGAGCGTATTTTTTTCGGGCAATCGACTACTCTTTTTACGCTCCAGAAGGGTTATTCGGCTGAAGTACTAAAAAAACAGTAGAAATCTCTGCCCTCTCTGTCTCTCGTCTATTTCTGAGCAAATATTTGTCCGATATCTTATCTGGTTAATTTTTGACAAATATAAATATTGTTCAAAACACGAGTTTGTTGTTAACCTCGTGAAGAAATATGATTTACTATTAGTTTTATAAATAACACCCAAACAATATCGCAATCTTCTAGTTTAGTGGTGCAGGAGAGAAAAGATTCAAAATCAATAAGCGCTGTACAGTCAGTTTAACAGGTGAGGACTGAGGAGGTTGTCCAAAGCTAGCCCACACCTTACTATTAGTGGCCATACATAATATTTATTCAATTAAGATACAAACAAATAAATCTACCAGGAAGTAATGTATTCAACGTAAGCAGCAGTTGGTGGAGGAGTTGTACCAGTTAGGCTAATTGTAGAAGGCTGAAAGAAAACATATGTACTGCCTTGTCGTAACAATATATAGATGGTTAAAGACCCGTTTTACATTTTATCAGAATTAGAATCAGGTCATTTGTAATACATCAGCAGCGGATCGTAAATAAGAAAAACAATTGAAGAAAGCTAGATTTAGAAAATTCCTTTTAATATAAACCAATAATATAAAAGAAATATTTAAATTGCCTAGACTGCGTAGAAGAATCCAGAACCCATATACAACATTCTTAATTAAGGCTCCTAGAAGTTTTGAAAGATACCTTCAGGTCAGTTTATTTGTGCTTAACATGACAATCATCTTATTCATCGTCACCTCCGTTATCAACTCTGTAATAGCATAGCATATACACATAGGGTCCCTACGAGGCAACGTTAAAAGTGTTGGAATTTTACATTTACGTAATCGATCTACAATATAATTCACGTATTGAGCAATAAAAAATAAACAAACATTGACAAATCAGAATGTAAATAAGCGCGCACAACAAATCAGCAATCTTTCTGCATCATACGTACGTAATATTGTTATTAAGCTCTGTATAAACAAAAAAGTAAATTTTGTTTGCATGCTCTTTTATCCCCATCATTAATAGAGCCAGGAAGAGTTGCTTTGATAATAGACAAAAATATGTGAGAAAGTCTTTCTTTTGCAGGCAGCTTTTGCGAATAGGACAAGCACACATCATGCATGGAATCGATGGTGTTGTGATATCATCGCTTTTTGCTGAAATGTGTGCTTAATTCTACATTTTTTAGCTCTATACGGTTAATTTTTTTATTTAATTTTCGCTTACCGCCTGATGGTGACTACAGCATGCACAGCATGCTCGAGAGTTTACCCCTAACAATGATTTACATTGATTTTGCTTGATAAAGTAGGCCTACCTCTAAACGGATTTTAAAAATATAATTGAGTGCGGCCACATTATTAAACAACCTTCTACACGACTTCGTATTGTGAAGAACACAAATGCTTTGATGTTTTTCTTTTTTCTTCTTCTTTTTCTTGAGTTTATTGATTAATTTTTCCTATTGAACCTTTCTACTACTATAGGCCTACACCGGATGTATACACGAGTTTCCTAAGAGGGCGACTTATTCATTGACCTGTAAGAAGCGGAAATTGGTATTTCTATTTCTCTACACTATTTGGGTTGGCTACTAGCTTGGAAAGTGGCTAAAGGAAAGAAAATTTGTCATCGGATACTCATCGGATATGTGTCATGTAATAAAATGTTGACATATGATGTTCGTTCAATCGATCTAGTATATAGATTCGTCTACATATTCTGAAAGCTGTATTCAGAATATGTCAGCCTATATTTAAGCTATAAAGCTATATTCCGAATATGTCAGCCTATTTAACAAACACCAAGTTTGTTCACCTTTTCTGAACTCCGTGGTAACATCACTACTACTACGAGCGTTCTTTCTAAAGAGAGTACCTTGACAACGGCTTTATTGAATACTTACAAACGTTAACCTGTTGCCCAATTCAGATGTTAGCTTTCTCCAGGGTAGGCACTGCTTGCCCTCTAGCTTATGATAGTGAAACCTCACATAGTATCCCTATTGGCACAAATTAGATTTTAAACAGTTATAAGATATTTTCTAGTGTCTTTCATGGCTCAGGCTAAATTGATATAACATAGGTATATTTCTATTCATATCTTTTAGACTTCCATTAAAAATTTAGTTCATAGATATATATTTAGTCGCTATTTTGAAATTTTTGAAGATATCTTAGAAACATGTAAAGACATTTTCCTTGTTGTTTTTGTTTTTTGATTATTTTATGAATGTGATTATTAAAAATTTGCAAATGAAACTCCCCGTTCCCCTCTACTTGATATACACCATTGCTATAAATGCAGTCCGAAATCTGAATTCCCTCTTAGAATGCTGAGGCTTGAACCGTCTGCATTCCATTGAAATGGCAGTTCATGTTGACCGCACAAGTGACACGTCTCAACAGAGCCGATGAAGGCACCGCATGGACGACTTGTGTACGAGAGTCTAACAATCGAGAGCTTTTATACCTATAGCATCCAGCCTACATTAGTAACTGCATCAATCCTATTTAAAAAACTGTGAACTCTTTTCTAGTTCAAAACGTTTTTTAAATTCGTTCATCGTATTGAAAATTTATTTATTTGTATTGTTCATTTAATACTTTACTGAAATTCCATAACGTTCCCTCAATAATGGGCAATAATATCAAACAAATATTCATTTTAACGTAAAGCGTTAAATACGATATTAGTCTTAGTAAATAAAAAACCGGATCCGCAGGGACGTTTTTCTTTTTAGTATTTCATACAAGATGTAATAATTTTATTCGTATAATGAACTATACTATTTGAGCTGAGATCAGTACTCCATCTTACTCAACAGCTATTTCAACTTGAAAATGATACATAAAATGTAAAATAAAATACAAATACTGTCTAACTTTGATTTTACGCCATGTCATGTATAAAAAGGGCGCTCATTTACACCGTAAGTTTGCTACCAGCGGGCTTCCCATGCTCTTAAATAGTACGTAACACTGTTAGAGTTGAACTTGTAGTGCACGCGCGCGATGTTGCATGAGCCCAACCCAAGGGCTACCGAGCAGGCTTACTTAGGCTACTCACACAATATTGGGATTTTTGGTCATTTCTATTGTAGAAATTGAGACTACAGCGGTACAGCCAATTCAAGCAGTAGAGACAAGTAAAATAAAAAAATATGGAGATGAACTAGGAGGGTAATATGTAAATAATAAAACCAAAGAGATCACTATACGATATTCAATTAAATATCGAGTAGATGTTTATTAGCAATCTTGTATATCTTATAATCATGGTATAGCCGGACAATAAGCTATCTATGAGGTGTTTAAAAAATATCATCGTGATATTTAATCAAAGATAGTCCGATATCTATGAGCTATATAAAACCAGTTCTTTGCCCATAGGGTGGGTTCACCTGTTTGTTCGTCTTAACTGATTTTTGAAATCCGAAAAGCAGTAAGTCGAACAATCCATTTGCCATATTCTTTACAAATTTAAAAGCAAAGTGACTTTTATCTTTACTTCTATAGTTCATCATAATAGATCTTTTGGAATCGTCAGCGTTATTCGTAAAAGCTAAAAGTCGTTAGGCTATAAGACTAAGAAAATAAAATGTGATGATGAGGGAAGATCGGGTGCAATCTGCAAGTGCAACGCAGTTTGTTACATGTACGCAGTATTTAGAGAATGACCGAAGAAGCATTGAAACTGTGTGTAGACGATTTTCGTCTAAAATCACCTGGGAAAAGTTGTTACATAGTACAGAAAGTCCCTCGCTTGACCAAAATTGTATTTATAAAGGACCAATTTAACATATCTTCAAAATACAACAATAAATTACTTGAAAGACGGTAATATTGAGTAGATCGAGATTCTCTTAACGTAACCGGCTAAAATCAGCAAGCAAGTATGCGTACTGTATGTACAGTACATAGAAATCGAGTATGGAAATATTCCATATGTTGCTTTAAACTTTTAGAGAAAGTGGTTAATTTATAGCTATACGTGCACCAGTATCCTTCCAACTAATCAATTCCCTTATGTCGTGACTCGTGGTCGCAGTTAATTAAGCTGAACGTCTGGGAATAGATCGGAAATATCTTCGTGAATTACATAAGCTTCAGGAATATAATATAGAATGATATAGCGCATATTGTTATTACTTAGTATGCGACTATGATAATTAGCATGATCCGATCCAGTCCATGATTGCCTCTTCGGTGGACGGCGACTTACAAGGCGTAATGCTATTTCCGGAAATTGGGTAATACTTTAGCCCTTACTATCCCGCAGTACTCTTCGAATATTAATTTTCTGGGTTTGAGTGGGAGATTGTCCCCGTCGCCATCCTCGTGGATCCGTATACTAGGCCCCAAGTAGTCTACGTTGATGGCAACGCAAATAGAAGAGATGTGTCTTTTTTCAATATTCATAATTAGTCTATAAAAAGGCACTTGAAAATGAATGCACAAATTCTTTGCAATATCTTGCGAATAAAAAAAAATCTATAAAAAAAAAATATACTTTTGGTGTGAAGGAGGCATCAGTCCGGACTCAAACCCCTAGAAGGCCACTAGAGTAAGCCAGGTGCGTGTTTGTAATATAATCATTATTTATATGATTGATAGGGTATTATATTGCTGCTAAATAGCCAAGAAATTTATGAAACTAAGGTATATGTTATGGGACAATTATTTTAATGGCATACCTTGAAAAGAATAGCATTATGAGATGTATAGGCTTAAAGCACAAAAGTCTTTGTTTCGTATTATTCTTTTCATGATTCGAGCTTTGAACACCATGGCACGCCGTTGAACACCACTTTAACTGCTAACAGAACTATTTTAATTGATTGATTAACGAACCAACTAAAGGTGTAGTCACGAAGAAAAACCGTGATCCTCGTTCCTGCGTCTGTAAAAGAGTGAAACGTCTGGAAAGGACAGTAAATCATTGTTACTTACTAAAGAGCGTTCTCTTTAGGCACGTATGGCCATTAATGCGGGGAAATTGATTGCCTTGACATTATGTAATAAGCCGGCACTTATAAAGCCCAGAAGCGCAGCGACAGAATATCGTCAGAGCATAATTACTGGGAAGACATGGAGCTAACTATATCTCGTGTCACTCTAATTTGGAATGACCGATTTCATAACTTGGTCTCCTTCCTCATCAGGAGACGAGAGTAGTAGCCAAGCACTAATAGGTCGACAACTAGAGGACTTTTTATCCTGTCTGCATTCGATTGGCGACTTGGATTGAGGCGACGACGTATATATTATATCATTTTATGACAACCAACGTACGTATAACGTACTATTATTAGTAGATTGGTAGTAAAGTTTCAAACTACGGTCATATTCTTTGATAGATAGTACAGTATATATACATATACATTTTTATTGGATTAGTAGCACTGATATTGATCTGGATCTGATTTGTTTCATCCTAAATATAGCTCATGTAAAGTAACTTTGAGCTCTTAGTCGTTCGCTGATGGTGATCCTACAACTATACAATTTAGTGTATAGAATGAGCCTATTAAAAGATGGATATAATCATTGGGTTGTTTTCAAGATTCTTCCAAACTTAAAAAAAGAGAATACAGAGAAAAGGGTAATGACAAGAGAATCCAGCTGGAGAAAACTTTTTGACTTCAAAACTTAAGTTATTTGAACCACGAATAACATATAAGTTTCTTTCAGATCTAGCGGCCTAGCGCCATAAAATAATTATTTGATAAATGCAAATAGGGGAAAAAGAATTGGGGGGGGGGGGGGACTTTTTCAGCAAAAAAAGAAAGAAGGAAAGAAAGAAAAGTGTAGTCCGAACCACGAACCAAACCCTGTAATCGTTTTTAACGATCAAAGCGTACAGCAGAAGAAATTTATTATGGTTAGAAGTTTTAGAAAACATGACTTACATGGCTGCTATTGTTACGATACACATTTAATTATAATTGGTTTCTTTCTCAGTTTGCGCTTATTAATTCGACCAAGTAATAATATATATATATTATACATACTGTCTTGCTTTTTTCGGTTACAGAATGACCGGTAGATGGAATTCACGATCAGAAATACCTTATATAATCGTTTTCGTGTATACACGGCGGCGAAAAAGTGCTCAAATCAAAGGTGCTGACAAGTGCGGAAAGTGCGGAAGATAAACAGTACTTAAGAAGGTGGGTGCTTAATACTTTTTCAACACCGGAATGGAAGGTGCTTGTAGAATTAGTACCTTGTGGACTAAAAAGTATCATAAGGGCACTGAAAGTAAAAAAAAATTAGCACTTTTTCGCCGCTCTGTATACTAAATGGTTCAGTGGCTTTTATCAGTAGGTCTACAATACCGCAAATGAAACATAATTCTATTGTATGCGCGTATCTCTCTAAAATGGCTAGATAGGCTTTTCTTTGTTGGATTTCCTAGCGGTAAGTTACTGGCTCGGTTGCTGGTGTGCTACATTCTTCTAGTTCGGGGAAACTCGATTGGACCCAATTCCGACTATTTGGGCCTATATTACATCTAAAGGTGAAGGCAAGTTTTGGCGCTTGTACTTGATATGAATTGATATGCATCAGAAGAAATAAGCCTGGAAAAACATCCTGCATGTGCTACTTATTGTTCCATTTCCTTTTTCCCTTTTTGTCGAATCTAATTTAATGTGAAATAATTATTCAATCGATATAGTTTTAAAAAAAGATCATTCAGTAGGGGACTGAATTAGCCTATTAAGCAAAAAATATACTGTCAATATATAATGTCAATAATATACTCATAAAAATTATAAGTGCCATCTCTGCGCTGCCTTTTACTAATATACCGTAACAGTAAAAAAATATAAAACAGTTCTTTAATATTCTAACGTCCCATCTTCAAGTAAATAAAATATAGATGGAATCATATCTCTTCCGTTTATTTGGTCCCTGTTTTCTGTAGATTGAAGTCCCATATCAATCACGTTGTTCACAGAAGCGGAATAATTTGATTCTATAATGAGGTATCTTGGAACCGCAAGTTGATTTAATGATTATATGCACTAAGTAATTACCGACACAGATGAAAGTCTATAAGTGTGCTGATAAAAGCAATCAAGGAAATTATGGTTCCGTCTGATACACTACCCTTTTGAGGTGCTATGAAGTATGAACTACTTTATTCTTTGCAAATTTTTCATCTCTTTAGAAGTTCTCAAGTTGAGAACTTCGTAAGTTGAGAATCGTTCACGTCAGTTGAGTCAACTGACGTGAACGATTCTATATTGTATGTGTATACGTAGTATCAATAAAAAAAAGGAAGAAATGTCGAACAATTCATACAAGAAGGTATATTCGATCATTTGTCAGAACATGAAATATGAATGAATTTCTTTGATCTTTTTATTTTTTTGTTCTACTCAAGTTAAAAGTCAGAAGTAAAAAATCATCAAGAGGAGTCACAGCATCAAATACGGCATTGAATACATATACAGCATTAATTTTTCATGGATATAGATAATCAATTAATTGGCAACTTATTTTGTGGCGAGATATTAATCTTACAGAGTTAACAGAATAAGATGGTTCGGTCCGGTAAGGTTAAGAACCGGGTAGACGACTATTGTACGTGTTTTGGGGGGTTGATGATGCCGGTTTGAGCGATCTTCCTTTAATACATTGCTACAGAAAGGAAGATGAACATTAATTTAAATATTATATATAAAACATATGTATTTCAATGCTAAACCATAGTGCTAACGTTTTTGGATAATTAAATACATTCATCTTGTGTATATTATATACCTTATTGGCATGATATTCATCATTCACGTTGGACGATCATTTCGTTTCCCGGAACACCTCTTTTTAATGTAATCTGCAAACATGGGGGGAAATTACGACTGGTTAGAATACAGGTTGACACCAGTGAATCAGTCACACAATTCCTAGACTATTTGTATAGCAAAACTTAGCTCTCTTCATAGCGCTTGTAACGTTATTTTGAGAACGGTAAAGTTTATAAGCATAATTTCATTTCGTATGCATGGTCTTTCTTGAACATTAGGTTCAATGTAAAAATAATTCATAGAACATTATTTTTTTTTTCAAGGGAATATTTTTACAGAATGCACGAGTTGAAGGTTTCGACTTCATTTTATCCAATTCTGTACTGCACTTACGTAAGCGAAAGTCGGCAAGTAATAAAGACGTCCATTTCCATTTCTGGTCCTATTATTAGTAATTTCCTAATAAGACCAGAAATTGAAATGCTGGGCGCGCGGGTATAATAGTAATTCCAAAAATAGGTACTATAATATAAAAGAAATTTCAGAAATAAGTATTATGATACACTGAATACTATAAAGATGTCAAGTTTGCAATAGCTTACCACTCATAGAAGATTTTTACCGCGTTTCATTGTTCCTTGAGGAAGACTTCTTGGCTTCTCTTTAAATGCTCGCTCTTCAGTAGGGACCCCGGATTCCTATTATATTCAAACCTTTGTCTCGGTATTTGTCTGATTTTCTTCGGGTACGGACGCCTAAGGTGGGCTTTCCGTTGAGAAGTCCTAGGACATACATTTCTTCTCTGGAAATGTGTTGAACCTAGCCCAGCACAAAACTCTCTGCTTCGTGATGCATAGCAGACAGACTGATAGATAAAGTGGCCGAACAATAGAATCAATCTCGTGTACGCAATTGCCCAATTATACAGGTTACATTGTGCGATAACCGGTTCGGTTGTTTCTTCTCCAATAACTATGGCCTGGTGGGTAACACTTGCATTGCAAATCAGGGTTGAAATAGAGGCAACGATCCACGGTAACGAAAAGAGCAGAAATATTCCCACACTGACAATCACTTTTCGGGTAGCTTCTAATTCCAATCGACTAACAAGCTGGTATCGAACTCTTATGATGTGAAGATCTCTTTCGATGACGTTACTAGCCTCTACACGTTGGGCTAATGCTCTTACCACTCTTTCTGGTGTGATAATATCTTCGGTAGTATCAGTTGAAGGACAAGCTTCAATAGGGCTACCTTGTTTTATCATTTTTCTTGACACGGCTGGTCCTTGAGAAAAAGTAGTAGTATTCTCGCGTCTATTCGTGCTCTCTTTTTTATAGGACTTTTGCTGCACCAAATGTGTTTTAATCATTGCGTAAATTGCTATCTGACCGGAAAGACAAAGAATGATAAAGAAGATGATGATGCCGATAAATATTAATCGGTCCAAAGGATGAACTCCGTTACAGTTGACTTGAATAAACCCGAATATGTAGTGAGACTTCATCAGAATGAATAATACGATGAAGGCGGATAACTGGATGCCGAACACCAATCGAACTGTGACGCATCGCCGGTACCAAACTGGGTGAAAGATAGAGAGGTAACGATCAACTAAAGAAAATAAAGTGTTCATCAGAAATGTAGCGCCAGGATATCCAGTAAAGAAAAATCGAACAAAACACAGCACTTGTGTGGCTGCAGGTGAATAAAATCCGATCGTTCCTAAAAGATTGCAACAAACGAAAAGAATGTTTGAGAAACCAATCCCAACCCATATAATGTTTCGTGGCTGGCGACGAAGACGACGACGGAGAATGATGAAAAGGATGACCGTCACATTCAACACTATCCCGAACAAAGCACAAATGAGGTGTCCGAAGGCTAAAAATGAATCCATAAACACCGGCTTGTTACCACCTGTTACTACTTCTGATGTTTTATTGTAGTAAGTATTATTTGTCTCCATTTCGAGATGTACTGCGATTACTTCTTCTCCACGGATGTCTATGACAAATTGTGCAGCTGATTCTCTTATATATATATATTATAGATGCTGCATTCTGTAGAGAAGGTTCAGACTGCTTCTGCGCCATCGCTACTCCTGTCACTTCTTGCCTTGTTGTCTTGTATGATCTTTTAGTAAAATCATTGAAAAAAGAAGAAGAAATGCCATCAATCATTATTCAAACATCTTGTCGTCCCCTTCGTATTTAATTCTATGTAACTTCTCCTGCTGCAAGTAATTCTTCTTTTCCATATACGGGGGCTTAAGTAATTTATTCGTAGAATTAAAATAGGAATGAGTAAAATGTTTCTTAAAAATTTTGTTAGCGTCTCCATCATCTTTTCTATTGACTCCCCTAATATCTTACTCCTTTTTAGAAATGTAAATATTTTATAGGGAATGCATGCGTACAATTAATATACGCGACTTTACTTCGCCTTAATTGTGGTTTATTTTGTTTATTTTCCGTATCTCTAGGTTGTGTTTTAATACATTGATTTCCAATCTACGTATCCCCCCCCCCTCCTTGGGCCAAGGGCTGGATCCACCCATGAGTTGGTTTACTTGCTACGAATAATGCGAGTGAGAAAGGAAGAGCTTTTAGGCTGCTTCCTTTGCTCTCGTACGGTAATTAACGTCACACTTTCTGTACTTGAAGGTGCTTCTTACTTGACTTACTCAGCAACGGGAAAGCTTTGTCACCGGATTCACAAACAACTAGAAATGGTTTCTCTTCTTAGAAAAACAATCATGTTAGGGAAACAGGAACTGGCTCCCCTAGGGAGATGCTGTCATCGATTCAGAGCTGCCAGACAGCCGATTCTGTGATCGAGTCCTTACTATACTACTCACCAATATCAATTTGAAAATTACTTAAGAGAGTCATTGAGCGTTTACTTGGTCGCTGGTGTCGATCGAGGTGTCGATTTGACAATTTATTAAGATAGAAGACGATTTATAAGATTTGTAACGTTTAAAAATTGGTGGAACCTGTAAATCTCTCTGTGCTTAATGACGTTGTTTAGCGTATACATTTACATTAGGAAAGTGGCATAAGTATCTCGATTAAAAACCCAGGGGCAACCGAATTTTTAAAAAATTCGTTTTCTTTGGTGAAGTAAAGACGAAAAAACAAAGAAAATGCATAGAAATGCAAGAAAACGTAGTAAATGCTAGTAGATTTCTAGCTTTTCTAGAAAAAAATTCTGAATCCCCGCACTAATATACATAATGGCCCTTCTTAATTTTCCTGTACAACAGCTATACATAACCATTTTACTTATTACTTAGACATTTTCTGGTATAAATCAGTTCTTTCTTTATAATTGCTCGCTGGGCGAGCTTATTTTCGGTTGTTATGACAACATGGTCGTTGCTTCTTTTTCTTCATGAAGTATCATATAATACTTATCAAACGATACCGTATGTTCTTTCATGTTTCCCAGCAAACTGGAAAATGAAACTGCGTTCAGATGAGTCAAGCCTTCAACCCTTAAAGTAAGAGCAAACAAACCAAAAACTCACCCAAAAAAACACACTTGAGAATCAAAGTCGCAAGAAGGGAACAAGAACGGAAGAGGAGTAGAAAATGATTTGACTATAAAGGGTGTTTAATTTTCTGTAATATATATTTCCTATAGCATCACTGACTAATAACTGGCAAAAAAGGAAAGACGTAGGCCTAAATGGAAAGATGGTTTTACGGGAATCGTAGTTTCTCTGCTCGTCTAATTTCATGAATTTTTGGACCTAAGCTTCATACTGCTTGATACCGTCAATAATGTAGTGGGTACCTGAATTATTTAAACGCCCTGAAAGTTTCAAATAGTAAACGTACTCGGTGCTAACGTGTTGCTCTGCAAGCTAACACGGCGGTGGGTTGGGATGTTCAAATATTTATTGTATAACCGTATAACCTCCAACTCGTGGTTTCCAGCTACAGCACTACATATAGCATATAAGTTAGATAAAACCACGACCAAGCATAAAGCTTAATGTTGTACCATTTCTGCTGATGATTGCGGAAAGCTAAAAGAAACATATGCATTGCCTTGTCCTTTTAAATATAGATATACCATTTACTTGCCCATCATATATTTTATATACCCATCATATATTACTATACATATATACAAACGCCCGTCGTTTGTTTTACGCAATCATGCGTCGAAGTTTAAAAGGTTGCGAGGCTGCCCAAAATCGATAAAAGCTCATCCACGGCCTTACTTTTAGTAGCGATACATTATATTTACTGAATTAAGATGTCCCCAACTAAATGTACTAAGGAGGCAATGTTTTGAACAAGGGTGCATTATTAGATGGTGCGGTAATAAAGCTAGAGATATTGTACCTCTTTTTACTAAAACAAGCTTAAAGAAAACATATATGCATTGCCCTGTTGAATGCTGGGGTTAGAAACTTTAATATATAAACCAATAGTATAAAAGCAACATTTTCATTGCCTATGCTGCGTAAAGAATCCAGAATCCAGCTACTTAACGTTCCCACTTAGAGCTCTAAAAAGTTTGGAAAGATTATTACTATTAGGTCAGTTTGTTTGCACTGTTCGAAATAGCACTAAATATGGCAGTTCACCGTTACCTTCGTCGTCAGCTCCGCAATAGCAGCCTATATAGCATATAAATAGGGTTTATTTCCTTATACGGCACAAGCGTTGGAATTATACATATAATCGATCCCATTTGATACAATACACTTGTTGAGCAATAACAAATAAACAAATACGGGACATTTGGAATGTAAATACACACGCACAGCAATATTTCTGCATCATAAGTTAAACTTTGTACGAACCTAAAAGCAAAGTTGACTTTGTTTGCGTCCTTTCTTATAAATCCCTATGTAGCTATTCAGAATATTTTCCAATTTAAAACGTCAGGAAGAGTTGCTTAGATGCCGAACAAAAACAAATGAGGAAGTTTTTCTTTTAAAGACAGCTTTTGCGAGTACAGTACCTGTATTATGGTACAGATGATGTTGTGCTGCACTCGTCTTGTGCTAAGAAGATGTGATGAGCTTATAAGCCTACTATCTAATGTGTACCTAATCTACCTAATATTTGCATACATTAACATCAGAACATTCGTGATAATGTTTGAAGTGCTTATTTTTTATGTGCCGTTTTCAAAGTTTATGTATCAAATGTCACATAAATTAAATTTCTATTAAATGACACAGCCAAATGTGAAGAGAAGTTTAGTACTGAAAATGTTCAAGATACTCGTCGAGACATCCAGAACATGACCAAAATTGGCTCTTGATTGGAAATTTAGACTCTGTATTATGCGAAAAGTGATTTTTTATGTACATTTATGTTGATTTGAGGCACATGATGGAAATGTAATGGGAATACCAACATTATGCATCAGAAAAAAGTTTCTATAGGCCTACCCTTGATGTTGATGGGCATCATACGTCACCAAAATTAGCCATGTACCCAAATGTACCCAACATTGAGTGTCACATCAAAGACATCGCACAAAACGGCCTTCTATAAGACTTCGTTTTGTGAAGAACCCGATTGCTTTGATGTTTTTCTTTCTTTTTCTTTCTTGAGTAGATCGATCCACATTTTCTATATAGAACCGTTCTACTACATAAAATATCCATACGCCGGACGAATCCACGCGTTTCCTGAAATGACCATTTATTCATTGAACTTGTAGGAAGCGGAAATATTGACGGAAATTGGTATTTCTATGCAATGGCTACTTTTGTTGGCAACTATATACTTTTAAAAAGTGGGTAAAGAAAAGAAATGTACATCGAGTAATCAGAGAAAACGTGTTATGTAAGAAAATGTTAGCATATCATGTTAACATAATATGGACATAATCATATCATTCCATTTAACTTAAAGCTATAAGCGCCGACTAAAGACGAGGCGACACCAACTTCCCCTAATTTGATGGGTTAAATTAGCTTTTTTTTTTTTTAGCTATTTTCAATTTCTTTCCTCACTTCTAGGAGATCCTTTAGGGCGGAGACCAACCTTACACCGTCGCCCCCTCTAAGAATTTTGGAAATCGGTGTTTTTGCTTATCAAAAAATGGAAACCGAAAATCTATAGCAATTTCGGTCTGTAGCGTTGTGGTCATTTGTCGAAAATTCCCTCTTGCATTCATAATGTTAGGAGAGAAAAAAGCTTAGTTTAGTCTTCTATTCTGCTACATGATTGAATAGTTATTGATCTGGGTGATTTTTAATCGATGTCTTGCATTTATGTATGCTGCACGCGTATAGACACGTATACATATTTGTTTACATGTTCGTCTATGAAAAATGTGTATACAAGTCAGCATAATTAGAGAATAAGAGACGTTAGTTGACGATACTATGGTTGTTATGCTTGATGCTAATGAAGTACACAGTATATTACAAAAGTTTCTTCAATTTTAGATTTTGTCCATTACGTTCTTCGAAGTTTCTTAAGACATAATCAATGTATCGTAATGAGGTATCTAATGCGTTGCTCGCTTCCTTATAATGGAACCCTGTAAAGCCTTGCGTTATGGTGATTTTTTTTTCTAAGAGAATGCACTATGGCTCTTAATATTATTATGTTGTACGGGATTTTTAAATAACTGCGTCTCATTTTATTATTTATTATAGCATCGGTCGAAGTTCTTGTAGGTTCCTCAGCGATTTCATACGACGGGATTTTCCCCAACATAAATTACGTCAGAAAAATTCAGTCACCCAGTTCTTATCATAACAGCCATTGGCAGTCTTCACCTGCGCGTTATTCCATGCCGTTATTGCAGCTTTCTTTCGCGATCCTCCCATGCGCGCAGGATCGACGGCTGAGTTTGGATTAATATCCTCTAAGATATTAACAATGGCATACAAGGAGGCAGGAGGCTGTCAAAACACACCTGTCTCGTTTTTGTGCTCAAGTCAGTCAAGCCATTCTCTATTGAATTAGAAATTTCATAGAAATTAAACGAAATCACTCCTGAAAATCCGTATTAAATGGATAACTTATCAGTGACGCTATTTAATCAATCTTCAGAGTTTCACTTCCCATCATCTAAAGGGGCAGAAAGTGAAGTGCTCCTTGCTGAGGATGGTGAAATCCAAAGTGCCATCAACAGCGATTTACCTCTTGTCATCTTCAAGATAGTCTGTTCTGTCATCGGAATCCCTCTCAATGCCCTCCTCTTTTTAACAATTATTTGCAAACGACGACTCCTGATCAACAGACCCCGAAACATTTTTCTATTGGCAACTGTTGCCTCGAATCTGATGGCATTCATCCCTTCTGTATTAGAGATAGTGCACTACTTATACCCGAACGAGTTAACCTGCAAATTATACGTTGCTACATTTGGTCTTCCAGACATCTTTCTTTTGCAAAACATTTTCCTGTCACAAGTTGACCGATATGTGGCGATTCGGGAGCCGCTCTGGCACCGTACTAAAGTCACAGTACCTTTAGCCACTCTCAGCGTTATAGTCCTCTCCGTGATTTCTATCCTCGTCAACAAATTCTTGTATATTTTCCAACTAGTTCGATTGGATTGTCACGTTCATTTCGTTCACGGGAAAATGATTGGTTCTAGCTTGATAGCTCTCTTCACACTTTGCATGGTTGCTCGAATAATAGTTTACCTTCAAACAAGGAAATTACTTTGTGTCAACAGTACTACTACTACGAACGTTCCTTCTAAAGAGAGTGGCATAGAAATGGCTGAGAAATGTGCGGCTGTTGGAGGTGGTAGTTACAGAAAAATCAAAATTGAACTGAATGCAACCGCACTGAACCAGAAAACTCTTCGTCAACTTGAGGATGCGGCAACTAAGACGATGGTGGCTGGTGTTACTTCCCTCATTTTTCTTACTTGTCCGCTTCTAGTCTTCTTCGTGATTGCCACCGTTTGTCGGAAAATGCACGGTCCACTAAAGTGCAGCCATATCATTCGTTTATCTCCATATTTCAAGCAACTGGGACTGATTCACGCAATCTATCATCCGATCATGCACCTGGTTTGGAATAAAGAACTGTTTTCAAACTCCGAACAGCCATCGTCAAATGACAATAGGAGGCGGGTGGACAGCACTTACGATTGATTAATATGGTAATTTTGATATACCAATAGTACCGTATTAGTTACATAAAAAATAAAACACATTTTATGCTCATTTTTCTTTTCAAAAGGATCTAAGCTCTGATCAATCTCATCTATTTAACATATATATATATATACTATGTATATATATTTATTTTATGTATATATAAATATATATGTATATATATTTATTTTAGGAACTATTATTTGGTGGCTCTGGACGGATACATATGACAAGACAGTTTTTTTTCCCCTACAATCAGCATGGAACAACGACCAATCGTCTTTGGGCACCTCAAAATATAACATTCTATTGTATAAGAGCTCTGCTGAAACTGCAAAATATTATATATATGCTCGTTCGCTCATGTTCTCGTTTTGGTTATCACTTGTAAAACTATTTGTATCGATGTTTTCCTTGGATGTATTGTTTCCTTTTTATTACTACTATTATTATTATTGTCACGAAAAGGGATTTAAGCAGCCCTTTGTCTCGGATGATGGCAGCAAAAACACTCAGTGCTTGATCGATAATTGATGGTATCTAGCTCTTTTCTACAAAATTTCCTTATCTTTAGAGTAGATTATTAAGAAAATGATATGAAAAAAAGAAGAGGAAAGGTTGCGTGTATTTATTCACAAGAGCATGAACTCATACACTCGATCAACACTATATTAGGAAAACATTAGAAGAATGCTTTTAGCGTGATCAGTTATTCAGAACTTTCAAATTACTTAAGATAAACAGTCAATGGGTTCATCATTTCACTAACTTTGACCTGGGTTCGAATATTTCATTTAAAAGCTAGCGGATGAAACGGAGTTAATTGCACGTTCCTAGGTTTTGTTGCTATGGTATTAGATTCCACTACAAATGACCTAGCAGCTCCTTCTGTTGACATCATCACTTCGCTATAAACAGTTTGAAGGTTGAACACTAATAAAAAAGGGGCAGGTAAGTTATGATACCTGCAGCGCAAGGCACCGTAGTTGGATGTGGTACCATCAGCAATCAGCACTTTGTTTTATTTTTCCTTATTATTCTGCAGCTCATACTTTTTAAAGACAAAATTTATTAAATACATTATATACATGGCAAACAAGAGCAAACTGTTACATCTCGCTGCCGGCTGGTCATTTAATTGGTTATCATCTTCTAGCATACATTGAAATTTATAGCAAAACCACTAGTTGCATGTAGTCTTGCGGAACTGATAATCGATTTTATCATAGTAACAAATCTGAAAAGCTTTAAGATCATGTGGTACAATATTCCAAAAAAAGAAGCAATGCAGGTATTGTAACTGATCCTGTTTCTCCTTCAGATCCTATTTCACCGGTATATTCCCGTCGTTATGACTCATGGCTGTTAGGAGAGCCTCACTTCTGTTCTGGGAAACGCTTCTTGAAGTATAATCGACGGCAACAACTTATTTTTTTAGTTTTGCGCAGTTTAAAAATATATTCCCTCTGCTTTATTTTCGTATTGATTTGGAACACGATATTCAAATTGATGGGGTTATATCTGAAAGTAAGGTTGCCGTTAATTTTAACAAAGAAATAACAAAAAAATCTGCGCCGTTTTCTTGTGCCTACTCCAACCAATATTAGGATTCGGAAAAAAGAAATAAAGACTATTTTTCATCGCATAACGCATGGTGACGGATACGCTTTTTATGCCTTGGTTGGCTACAAGATTTAAAAAAAAAAACTGTCATGATCATATCCTTGGAAGCATGAGCAGCACCTGTCATACTCAAATTGTTGAGCCAACCCTCTTACTAATGAGCTTCCAAGCGGGATTTCCGTGGCTTTCAAGGGAGATTGGCCTTGAACAATACTTTTTCCAACGAGTTTCTTCCTTCAAGTAGCAACGAAAAAAAAGAGAAAAACGGTAATCGATATGCTATCCGCTTCGTTTATAAATGTTGACTAAGGGGAAAAGTTCAACGGGTATAATAAGCCCATGACAAATAGAAACTTTGCTCACATAACAGTTACATTTAGACATCGAAAATAAACACAAGTAATCAACATTTTATGGTTTAAAAAATTCTTGTTCAGTTAAGAAAAGGGAGTATCATCTATAGCAGAGCTGTTGAGATTCAAATTAGTAAAACTTTTCGTCTTTCACTTCTTGAACATTTATGTTCAATGTTTTTTTTTCAAAATTCGGATGTGCAGTACAATGCCACCAAAGCCAATGCGGCGACAGGGAAAAAATTGTTAACAGTCAACATTAGTACATTTATTCCGATAAAAATATTATTTTTCCAAAGGAACAACCGGTGCAAACTACGCTGGGAACATCACTACTCAAAATGCTGTAATAGTTGTTCTTGTGCTTCACAATTCTGCTGTTGACAAACACGACCAGAATTCGTTGATTCACCACAATTGATGGCCCCTGGTTAAAAAACAGGAAAGTGGACTGCATTAAGGGAGTCTTTTAAATAATGACTTACAATAACAGCTTTATACCATTGTTTTATAGGATTCCTTACCTTGTATAGGTAACTCAACTATTTTAATAGTCTTGTGTCTGTCTCAGAGCAGCAGAAATATCTTTACTTCGTGTTAAAAAAGAAAACGACTGGTAGATGCAGTGAGCAATCAGTAGCAATCTCGTGTACGTAGTAGCCCACCGATAACGGCTGCATTGTTCAACTAAAGCCTCTGCCGTTCCGTTTTCGTTCATAGCTTGTTGGATGATATTTCTTTGACAAATCATGCCCAAAACAGAGGAAATGATCCACGGTAAAGTAAACAGTATCAACATCCCAACATTGATCATCACGTTTTGGGTAGCTTCCAGCTCCAGTCGACTCACTGTTTGGTCTCTAATTCTCACAAAATGTTGATTATTCTGCTTTGTAAAGCTTGGGCTATGATTGGATTCCACTTGCAATGCCCCGATCGCTTCTTCCGGTGAGATTATCTCTTCAGTATTATTAGCTGGCAGGTGAACCTCAATAGGGTCTGGTAAGTAATGACGCTGTTCAATTAAGGTGCAAATATTGGGTTCTCTAACAGGTTCTTCTGGTACGATAGCTACTAAGTTGTTATCAGTTGAAGAAACTTTCATTATTTTATGACCATCCTGTTGAATGTTTCTTGTTGCAGGTGCTCCTCCTGGAATATTGGTAGTCGCAGTATTGGTAGTAATACTACTCCCAATAGTAGTTCCTTCTTGATTGGTACCAGGCAGTACCAAATATTTTTTTATCATTATGTAAACTGTTAGTTGACCAAACAGGCAGAGAATGATGAAGAAGAAGATGAATCCGAAATTGAGTATCGTGTCCAACGGATGGTAAACGTTGCATTTTACTTGGATTAGTCCAAAGATGTAATGAGGCTTCATAAGTAAGAATAAGAGGATGAAGGCTCCTAGCTGGATGCCAAGCACCCAGCGTACTTTAGCGCATCGCCGGTACCAAACTGAGTGAAAGTTTGATAGATAACGATCTACTAGAGAGAGGAAATTCTGCATCAGATGTGAGACGTAAGGAAATCCGTTGAAGAAGGATCGAAAGCGGCATAATTCATCCGCAGCATCGCTATTCGAATAAAACACAATCACCTCTAAAAGAATGGCAAAGAGTCCAAAAATGTTTGAAAACCCGATACCTAACCAAATTATGTTTCGAGGCTGACGGAGACGACGACGAACTATGATCAATACGATGATCATCACATTTAACGGTATCCCGAACAAAGCGCAGATGAGGTGTCCGGAAACTAGGAATGTATCCATGAATAATACAGGATATTTTGCACCTTGAATTAACGTTACATTCGAAACGTTACTTAGAGCTACATCCATTGTGTTGCAGTATTTGTTTCTCTTTGAACTAGCAGTCCCTGATAAGACATCCCGAGCACTCTACCATTTCCTAGTCTGAGAATCTTGCATTTATAAGGATGATCTGAATGAGGTGCATGCGCCATGCATCCATTGCAGAAAATTTCCTTTTTTTTATTTTTGTTCAAACACAGTGACGGTTATCAGCCCTTATTATTTCAACACATCAACCACTTTTTTTCTAGTTTGAATAACTAATTAAAGAGTGAACAGGATGTTAATGGGTGTCAATTAAAAGACTTTTGTTTATCATGATTCTGATCCAATAAAACTATGATACGCAAGCATTAGTTTATTTAGCATTAGTTATTTTATTATGGCAACTGTTTATCTACTGGCTTTTCTCTAGTATTTGGCTATATATTATTATGTAGATGTGCTCTTGCGTAGTTGTTATTGTTATAAGTTTCCTTACACATCATTTCTGCTGTTCTGGAGTACATTATGTATACATTTTCCCCAAGACTTAAAAAATAAAGGGATTAGCTGAATGCAGAATGACGTGCATCAAAGACGGTCACCAGTGCATGCGCTTGGCATATATGGCACATAAAACTTCATTACTCACAGTCTATTAATACTAGATTCGTGGCTACAAAAAAAATCCTATTAGTTGACAAATATTGATCCTATTAGACTTTACTAAGAAAAACAGTTTTAAATGTCCATGCAAAACAAACCTGTCAAATGGGATATTGGCAGGCAGCCAAGCAAGCATGCAAGCTGTACTTTTCAATTAGTTGCCCGACGCCCATAAACACGCCGAGTTATAAGTTAGTAGAATAAATAATTGGACTTAATAATTTGTACCCATCCATTTATCAGCATGACAGCGACTGCTCTGATTCAATTGTATAAGTTCTCTAAAGCTAAAGACTGTATATGTGTAGGTATATACATGCACCTACAAAATCGACGAAGAAAAATGCTTATTTCCATGTTTTGGTTATAATCGTTAAAAAATACCAGCGTTGGTTTGCTCTTTGTGCCCCCTGTATAAATCTAAGTCATTTCATTATACAATGAATATTCTTCCTTAAATGCTGCTTGTAATCCTTCTCCCGCATCCAGATTCTAGGATCTGAAGTCCTCTTCTTCTGCTAAGCTGCCTACCTGTACGTTTAAACTATTTTCCCCACATTTTTAATTTTCGTGGAAATATAAAAGAAAATCGGTGCAGGTAATTGTGAGCGGACTGATAGATGGAGTGAGCGATCAGTAGTATCAGTCTCGTGTACGAAATGGCCCAGTATTAGCGGCTGCACTGAGCGAAAAACTTCTGTCGTCTCCTCTACACTCATACCTTGTTGAATATAATTTCCTTGACAAACAAGTGCTAGAAAAGAGGTGATGATCCACGTTGAAGCAAAGAGAAGCAGAATTCCAACACTAGCTAGAATAGATTTCAACTCCAAACGGTTCACCATCTCGTGTCGAATTCTCACAAAGTTAAGATTTTTTCTCTGTAGCATAAGGAGTAGTATCGTTACCTCTGTTAGTATTTTGGTTTTAGTTGCTATTTGGCACCAAATGTATTTTTATAAGATATACCGTATACTGCTAGCTGCCCGTTCAGACAGAGAACCAGGGAAAAGTAGATGAACGACATTTTCTGTCCATCGGATAAACAACGTTGCACTTGATAAGACCGAAGATGTAGTAAGACTTCATTAAGAAGATTAGAATGATGAAAGCACCTAACTAGATATACCGCTCATCAAGTACCGTAAACAACATTAGAAGATTGATTTTTAGCTAGAAGATTTTAGCTAAGAAGACTGCTTTTAGAAGATTGATTAAGTCAGTAAGCCTTTAAGAATCTAATACTCTCGGCTGGACAGTCGTAACACAACGGGCATACTCGTCTCCTGCGGTGAATGTACATTGAACTGGTTTAGGCTGGAAAATCTCCACGGAATTATTTTCCAGTAGGCTACCATGCTGACTAAACAAAGTACTTTGAGAAAAATTAAAGGAAGTCGTGTTAAAAATTTAATTTAGACAAACGTGTCATTAGGTACATTCGGTCATCTGGCTATACAGACCTACTACTGTACCGTAAACAAAATAACTTCCATCTCTTAATATATATTCTCGTTAATTCGAATGAAATCTCCTACAAAAAATAACCCACCACCACATACTGTAAGAGCATTAGGGCAACTCCTGGCTGATTCAATACTCATTTCCTAGTATCTTTCTAGCTCGTCCCCTTGCAGAGGCTTTTGAAGGTTTGTGAGTTGGAAATTTAACCCTTAAAAAATTATGGACGAAACCTGACGACTTTTCTTTGCATAAAAAAGCTGTTGCAAATAAAGTACACTTCTTGCTAAAACGGGGGTTTCATATTTTCAGTACCGGTAGTTACATGATGCCGTGATATCGGCTCCAATACATTGCTTTTATCACATTTTTGGGTATATTTACCCCCGCAAATAAATGAGTTTTCCGGACATAACTTTCTAGTGAGTACTGTATATACTTTACTAAGAATAAAGAACGAGAATGTTTATATTCTCGGAATCATCAATAATCAAAGCAAAAGCAATGCCTAAAATAGTACATAAACAACGAGTGTAGCAACAATATATACGATATACATTTTGGACGACTGGTTCTATTGTTATGAACTTGTTAGTTTAATTTTTTCACATAAATTCTAGTAAAATGTGCTTGGCGCTAATATTTCCCAAGATAGAGATTCAGAGAGAAATCGGTTTGACTTCAAATCAACAACAAAAAAGTTTAAAGATTCGTATTCTCATTTACCGCTATACGTAAACATACTCGCAACATTTAACAATAGCTAGTTCCGTAGCTTATATATACTGCTGTACTAGCCCACAGTGATCAAGTTATATAATCACATCGTTCCGCAAAATGCAATTTCGGCTGCAACTCTAAAAACCATCAAAGGCAAACGTCGCGTGCACCCATTTATTGACATTAAATATTATAAAACCACTTGGAGGTAGCCGTCGAGCCGAAGACGTTTTATTTGGACTCACATTGTTTATGTATGAGAAATCGTAAATATTTGTCACCTCATACCAAGGTCGACGTTGAGTGCGATATGCTGGTAGCTGGAATCCTATAATGTATAAAGCTAATTAAACATCACTTAAATTCTTTTAATAATTTTTTGACTGCAATATTATAGCATTTTTAGATCAGTAAACTTAGCCATAGTCCATGTATTATACTAATTATACCAACCATATAGCGAAACATTTAAAAATATGCATCAGCTATATTTATATAAATTATTATTTTAAAAATCATATAAATAAATTGTTTAACTTGCTATGCGATGCTATCATATAATAATAGTGCTAATTAGGGTATATGAAGAATATTGAATTGTTATTAATACTTGACTCACATTTGAAAGAGTAGGCCTATGCTACTGTTGCATATGCTCCTTCGCAGTATGTGCAGCCGCCAGGTCCTTACTGAAAAATCAAAGGCATTTATTTAAAGTACACAATTAATTTTAAGAAGATGGTACATCCTAATAAATTTTGTGCATCTTACCGCAAAAGCTTATTGTTAACATGTTTTATGATCAACGATTGAAGTGAAGTTCTCCGTTTCACTGCGCAGCTGTTCACTTCTCAACAGGGCGCCATACAGCCGTTTATACCTAATGTGTAATGTGCAATCCTCCTCATTCTCTGCCGATGTGGATGATAAAAAAATCAAAGAGAAACATACTGTAAATACCCATTTGAAGGTACCTCACCTTTTTTTTAAACTGAATAGCATAAGTTATCAATTTAAAAACTCAGTCCTTACCGTATCTTATGATAGTGCTTAAAAAGGATGCATGATGAAGAATGACACGAATTTTGCTGAGTAGGTTGCACAGTATATAGGCCCTTATCCACACAGTCACCACGATCATCAGGTGATTGCTGTAAAGTTATAGTTATCTTTAAAGAACGCAAGCACAGTATATTGTAAAAAGATGGTACTTGGATATCGCATAACAAATATTGCTATGGCTTACAACAAAAAGAATTGCATTACTGGCATTTTATGATGGACAACGATTGGCGTAGGGTTCTCTATTTCTATGTGCTGCGTGGTCCAGTCTCAAACGGGGAGGTGGCATCCTATTATATCTGGGTCTGTACACGGTCTTCATTCTCTGTGGGCGATGCCTACGTTTTTGTTTGATGAGGTTTCTGGTTCCGGGAAACTCATTACGTCTCGTCCAGATATGTGCTTGACTTAGTCCTGCACAAAAGTCTTTCCTTCGTGATATATAACAGAAGAATTGGTAGAGAAAGTGACCAATCAGATATATCAATCTCGAGTATGAAACAGCCCAGTAGTAACGGCTGCACTTTCCAATTCGTGCTTCAGTTGTCGTTTCTTCTTCGCTCATGTTAGCTTTCTGGATAGTATTTCCAATGCAAATATGAGCTGACACGGAGGAAATGATCCACGGTAAACAAAAGAGCAGAAAAATTCCTACACTCAAAATCACAGTAAGAGTGGCCTCCAATTCCAATCGACTGATGATCTGGTATTTGATTCTCACGAAGTTAAGATTCATTTTAATTATGCTTCTGGATTCTAAACGTTGGCCTAATGCCTTAACCGCTTGTTCTGGTGAGATAATCTCTTTGTTATTGTCAGTTGTAGGGTGAGCGCTGATTGGCTCATCTGGTTGAATAATTCTTCCTGATGATAGTGTTGTTGCTCTAGAATTAGTAGTGGTATCGTTAGCACCGACATCTTGATCGGCACTGGGTTGAACTAAATGTTTCTTTAGCATCGTATAAAAGGTAAGTTGACCCGATAAGCAAAGCATCAAGAAAAATAATATAAATCCAATGTAGAAAGTTCGGTCCAACGAAGGAACAAAATTGCACTTGACTTGAATGAGACCAAAGATGTAGTGAGATTTCATAAGAAAGAATAAGACGATAAAGGCGGCTAACTGAATGCCGAGCACTAAGCGAGTCGTGACGTATCGGCGGTACCAAACTGAGTGGAAGATATATATGTAACGATCAACTAGAGAAAGAAAATTGTACATCAGAAATGATGCGCCAGGAAATCCGACCAAGAAGAAATGAATTTGGCACAATTCTGTAGCTTTAGTGGAGTAATAATATCCAATCGGCTCCAAGATATTGCTACATAAAAAGAAAATGTTCGAGAGACCAATCCCAATCCAAATTAGAATTCGTGGCTGACGACGTAGACGGCGGCGAAAAATGACGAAGAAAATGATGGTCACATTAAACGGTATTCCAAAGAAGGCGAAAATGAGGTGACCGGAAGCTATAAAAGTATCCATAAACAACGGCTCGTTATTGACACTTAATACTACTGGTATTGTATTGACTGACATGTTATTCGTTTTTATTGCAAGGTGGAAGACGCTTTGCTCTACCACGGATGACTTGACTCTGAGAAGTAAGTCTCCTCTTAAAGTTGTAGTATTATAGGAGAAAATGGTATGGAATGGGTTATTTCTGCGCAGTCGCCCTTCAATTATATGGCACGGTTTGCACCTCTTATCGACTCCCTGGTTACTTCTTTGCTATTATCAGTTTTAGAGTACCTATAAATAATACAGATGCCTGTTCAATGTCCATTGTTCCCTGATGACTATGCTGAGAACTATGCGAGAAATAAGTAGTATGGTTACTCTAGTCCATTAGTCTCTAGCCCATTAGTATCATCGTCTTTTTGGGGTGACTGGACGTTAGTATCAAATATTGCTTTTGAAAAACAATTTAAAACTATAAGCTCACCATTAAGCAGCACCATTTAGTAAAAAAAAGGTAATGGTAGAGATAATCCAGTATAAATTGTCTATACCCAATAACGAAGTATAAAGCAACGCCACAACGGTAAATTCGACATCTTTCCCGCAATAATCACATAATTCAGCCGAATCCAATTATTTTAACTATATGAAAAATACAAGTGTGGCTCTCAAACTATCAAAGGCAAACATCGTGCTCCCATTTATTGACATTTTACATTATGTATCTATTTGAAGGTAGGCGCACCGTTGAGCCGAAGCCGGTTTATTTGCACTGATGTTGATAACAGGAAAACTCCCTATTTACTTTATTACACCTCTGACATCTGCTATTGACGTTGAGCGGTTTTGATTCTGGCTGCTGGGATCCTTATATTTAAAGGCCAATAAACATAAATGGACACAAAACTGTATTTCATAGCAGAATTTAGCCAGTATCAAACTGAGTGAAAGATATAAATATGTTGAGTGGAAGATGGTCGCGAAACAAATTACGGAACTATTTATTGGAACACCAGTTTCTGAGTAATACAGAGAAGAATAAGCGCAAGGAAACGAAGTGTTTCTTTCATACATCAGCTTCTTCTGCAGATATGTGAACGTATATACCGTATGTTAAACAAAATAATGTTTTATTGTTGCTGATGGTTTGATAATGTTTTGCTGTTGCTGGATTGTTCTAATATAATTTTTATTGAATTTTTTACTGTTTCATCCCGGTTTGTGGTCGATTAGTCATTCTATTATGCATGTTAAATAATAGAATGATTGATAAATGGCGTGAGCGATCAATAAATATTAACTGTAATTTCATGCACGGTGATAAGTGACGCATTCGTAGTGTACCATACATATAAGCTAGCAGCATTGTTCGTGTACAAATTTATGCATTAGTGTCAATAGCATTGTTATCTATATTGTATTGTTCCGCAAGTTGGGATTATTCATGATATATGTACAACTGGCGGGATCGAAATGTAATTGTCACCATATAGGCTACATTATTAGAATTCACCTTGCACCATATTATAGTTTCTGCTAGATTGCCATCGATTAAACATTCTGTAAACGTTAATTTTTGTTCTCTTCTCTCCTTTTGGTAATGTTACGAACTCTACGCAAGTTGGCCAAATAAAATATAAGCTGGAGGACTAGGCGATTAGTTGATGTGATACTATAGTTGTTCCAGCGAAATAAGAAACCGAATCGGCGAGCGCGCTTATTGTTCTTCCCTCTCTTTGATTGCCGCCAACAGTTGGCCGGTTTCCCCTGGTACTGAACTGTCAAGTCCGAGTTAGGCCTGTCAGAGTTGATATGTATTGTGATTTGCTCTCTTGCGTGCGGCTACGTAATCAGAGGTATATATTTAGAGGGCATTTATGTATGTAACATGCTGTACTCATTACTTGATATGTCTTTATGACTTTATTCTTGTAGAGCTCTCACTGTGTACTGGTGCTAGTGCCAGAACTGCTAGGCTGATAGGTCTTTATATCTTTCTTCGTATGCAGCTCATCATCTGCAATTGTTCCCTGAATGTTCTTAATGAGCTATGGGTTTCATGTAAACTGTGTGGTCATAGGAGGGTTTGGCTTGGGAGTCACTGTCCACTCAGCTCGAGTACTTGACATCTTCGACCGTAGTCAACTATGTATGTCCCCTATATTATTTATGAAGTTGTTACTTTATTGAGCTGATTCTTGTCTTCCTCCTGCATGCAGCTGCACATGTTGTGAGTCCTACGGTGTCTGGTTATAATCATCGCCCAGCAGAAGTTACTTTTGTGAGGATAATAGTCATTAGTGTAATACGTTTACTCGAGTGTGTACTCAAGTACTATTATTGTAACCTCCATTAGTACAGTCACTTTGATAGCTATTTTGGTTTCTCTCCGGTTTAAACCTCGTGAATATGTTGATAATGTGTGATCAATCGCCTCGGATCCAGATGTCTTACTATAAATGATATATTTATAAATTCCGTTTGATCCAAGAGCGTACAGTGAGCACAGAATCCATTCCCGTTTGAATAACTCAAAATCCAGTGTATAGCATTCAGTTGCCCATATATCTATATACTGAGTATACTAGGCAGAATCCTAGTCTAGGATCCTGTCTCGTAAAAGGGGGAATACCAATATCAGTTTTCTACGTCGTTTTATGTATATCACATAACTTATACCTTGATATCAACCTATGATCTCTTTTGAAAACCATATATATGCCGGTATTATTATGCGTTTGCCATATCGATCGCTCGGGAACTAGGTTTTCTTTTCGCTTATAAATGATACCATGTTCAAGTCTTGGTTGATCCAAGAGTGTACAATGTAATCCTTTTCCGGATGAATGGCCAGGAATCCAGTCGAGTATTTACTTGCCTATACATTCGTGCTTTCTCAGGGAAAGTATGTACAGCATGGTTCAAATAAACTTGAGGGGTTCTTAGCTGTTTAATGCTTTGTGCCCCTCAAGTTTATTTGGACCATACTGTATATCCAAGACAGGAGACTGAATGGGTACTCGATATATTATATATATATATAATATATGGCCCAATCTATACATAAAGGAAGGATCGATCATGCGGAATTTCATAGTAGTGTTGTTGCTGTAACACTCTTTATTTCAAGTAAAGCCGGAAAAGAAAGAAAGGAAATACTAGGCGTTTAGGCGTTAGGCGAGCTTCTTACTTGTAAATGTTGGCCTAAATCTTTAAAAGGGGTACGGGGGAAAAAGGTGAAAATAAATGTTGCTTACATTTGAACATCTGGAGGAAACGCATGATTCATACAAACATCACTATGCTAATACAATTGTTGTATAAAGATAATAAAAATTAAAATAAATAGCAGAGCTGCTGGGATTCACTGAAGGTCACCTACTAGGGTGGTGAATTGAAACTTTCATATAAACACTGCCAAAATAAACAATAAATGGAGAAAGGAAGAAAAGAAAATGTCTACTATTATGTAAGGTGAGATCATATCTTCTTTATCAATATTTAGAAGATGAACAAAAATAGGGCCAGCAGCCAGCTGTTAAGTGATGATTATGTTCGATGATGATTATGTTCGAACTACATCAGATGCGATACGTAAGGAAACTGTTGAAGAATCGAATGCGGCACAATTCATCCGCAGCATCGCTATTCGAGTTAAACACAATCACCTCCAAAAGAATGGCGAATAACGAATAGATAATAAAATCTCATAGTAAGCGTAGCTGATCATCATAAACCAATTAGTTTTTTTTATTATTATGGATATCTCCTGAAGAAAGATTTGTACCGAATCATCTCCAAGCCTTCGTCAGCCTCCGTGTGCCTTCGTCAAACAAATCCTCTCGGTGTAACTACGGTATAACAAGGTAAAACTTTTTTTAATGGGCATGTATCTTTTCAGCTAGTTAAAGAAACTAGTTGCCTCAAGCGAGGCCTTTTGAAAAACAAATCGTCCTATACGGAAGGTATAACTCCAATGAAAAGCTAGGATTGTCTATGCTCACCATCGTCAACTTTCAAAGCTTCTATTATAGCAATTTTTAAAGTTTTTTATTTATTTATTTCTACTGCAACAACAAGCGGAATTCGAATGGTTAAGCTAAAATACTAAATGATACTAAGTGACAATGTATATTTACAATGCACTAGTACTAAGTGATTTCTGGGTCTGTTTTTCTTTTGCCATTAGCAATCACGATTGTGGTTCGTGGGGAAAAGGACAGGCGAGCTGTCAAGCGGTGATCAAAGCGCTTAGTAGGCCTCAATTTAGAGAACGATCGTAGATCGAGATAAACGTCGTCCTTACTACATCCTTGGAATTGTGAGCAACACGTGTCACTCAAACGGAAAGAGTGAGTCTCAATAATCCCTGCGATATCAGTGAGTTTCTAATCCTGCAACTGATATATCGATTCAATATCAATTACTCTTCAGAGGACTTTTTATTTCAAATAACAGAGGGGAAAAAGAAAGGGAAGAAAACTAGATCGGAAATCGATATGCTTCTTAATATTATTTTTATGCTGGCCTATATCTTTAGAAAGGGTCCAATGGGGAAAAAGGTAACATGCATAATTGGCCAATGACAAATATAAATGTTGCTTACATTATTTGAATAAGTACGTCTACATCATCACACTGGACCCGTATTCTGGCTTAAACCTTACTTTGGAATAACATTTACATTTGCGTCCATGGAAAAATAAATCTAGAATAACGTTTATGGCAGAATAAGGCTCCAGTGTGAGGACGGTATTAGCGGGGAAAACATAATTCATACAAACATAGAGCTGTTAGGATTCCGGTTAATCGTAAACTTTCACGCATATGCTTCCAAAGCAAACAGGAAATGGAGAGGAAAGAAAGGGAAATGTATGTAAGTCTACTATGTAAGCCGCGTTAAAGCCCAAGACCGACCCTCGACTAGAAATTTGATGAACAGCCGGACCACAGCATGTCCCCTTCTTGGCTGGAATACTTCCGGGTGCTTAACAACGTTGATGCGTGGGCAAAGATGATTGGAATTCGATGGGATGTCCCGATATTTATGTCGCCGGGTAAACAGCAGGCAAGTAGATCTTACCAAAGTTTACTGAAAAAAAGAAGAGTCTTAAGTTAAACCTAGATGCATTATATACCATGAATATATAAAGGCTTAATCCATTCATTAGTTACGTTACAGAGATAATATACTGTTCTTGACTGATGGTACTTAGTACAGCTTGTAATTGTCATAGATGTATGGTTTCTTACTTTGTATAAGAAATTCATTTATTATATAGTCCGTCTCAGAGCAGCAGATACATCTTTGCTTCGTTTTAAAAAAGAGAAAGACTGGTAGATACAGTGGGCGATCAGAAGTAATCTTGTGTAAGTAGAGGCCCATCGATAGCGGTTACATTGTTCAAAAAGAGCCTCTGTCGTTTTGTCTTCATCTATAGCCTTTTGGATAACACTTCTCTGACAAATCAGGCCCAAAACAGAGGAAATGATCCATGGTAAAGTGAAAAACAACAGTAGTCCAACACTGGCTATCACGTTTCGAGTTGCTTCAAACTCCAATCGACTCACTGTTTGGTCTCTAATTCTCACAAAGTGGTGGTTATTTTGTTTGAAATTGGAGCCAATGTCGTTAGATTCCACTTGCAATGTCCTGGCAGCTTCTTCTGGTGAGATCATCTCTGCGTTATCATCAGTTTGAAGATGCACAACAATAGGGCCAGCAGTTAAGTGATGATCATGTTCGATAACGGTATTATTATGGCTGAGTTCCCCAATATCTTTTGGTGTGACAGCCACTTCGTTATTATCAGTTGGAGTAACCCTAGTTTGGTCATCCTGTTGCATGTCCCTTGTTGCAGTTGCTGCTTGATGAGTAGTAGTGATAGTAGTATTGTTACCGCCATTAGTCGTTTCGCTTTGATTAACAACGGGAAGCACCAAATATTTTTTTATCATAATGTAAACTGTTAGTTGACCAAGTAGGCAGAGAATGATGAAGAAGAAAATGAATCCGAAATTGATTATCTTGTCCAGCGGAAAAATAAAGTTGCACTTGACTTGAATAATACCGAAGATGTAGTGAGGTTTCATCAGAAAGAAGAGAAGGACGAAGGCGCCCAACTGAATTCCTAGCACCCATTGGACAGTGACGCATCGCCGGTACCAAACTGAGTGAAAGATAGAGAGGTAACGATCAACTAAAGAAAGGAAATTCTGCATCAGATGTGAGACGTAAGGAAAACCGTTGAAGAAGGATCGAAAGCGGCACAGTTCATCCGTAGCATCATTTTTAGAGTAGAACAAAATCACCTCCAAAAGAATGGCAAAGAGTCCGAAAATGTTTGAAGAGCCTATTCCTAACCAGATTAAGTTCCGCGGTTGACGGAGACGACGACGAACTATGATCAATACGATGATCATCACGTTTAACGGTATCCCAAACAAAGCGCAAATGAGGTGTCCCGAAACTAAAAATGTGTCCATGAATAATACAGTCTGATCTTTAGCAGCTGCAATCACCGTCACATTCGACACGTTATTAAGTGCTAGATCCATTTCGGTGCGATCTCTGATATGATTTTCCCAGCACTCGTCCCTTTCTTGGTCCTAGAATAAAGCATTTATAGGGCTGAACTGAATGAGGTGCATGCGCCATACATTCATCGTAGAAAATCTGACTATGTTACCGCCGCTATTCTTTTACAACGACGTTATAGTCCGCATTTGGGGTACCCATCATCGGGACTTAAACAACTACCGTGTTTTATTTTTCTTTAATTGAAGAATTAGTGAATTACTAATGAAGAGTAAAAGAGGCTGCTCATTAGGCAATATTTATAAGAGGACCCACAAGTTTTACATAATTTATAATTCTGATTTCCGCGTAACTAAATAAATTAAGCTATTATTATATTTGTACATATTGTGGCTACATATTTTTGGGTGACTACCCCTCCTGGCTCCCCTCTAGTCTGGCTCTCTCGTTGACTTACTCTTGTAGTTATGATCCTTATATTTAAGTTTACGTATCCATCTGCGCCGCTGTCCTGGAGTACAATGTGCATACATTTTTTTCCCCAGGACTTATGAAATAATATAAAGAAATGAATAACTGAATGTATGCAACGACGTGCATCGTTGCATTCGCCATACATCGTAAGAAAACTATCATTTATAGACTATTAATAGTGAATGTGCGGTATCAAAAGGACAACTTTGGTTTATTCTGCTTGATCGAGGACAAATTATCATGAGATATAGAATGGGACCTGGCCCTACTATTTAAAAAGAAGGGAAAATCAATGTTATGTAAGTGTTCTCCCGCACTCACAAGAACTCGTTCATAATTAGTTTGTATAGTAATACCACGGTTGATCAAGTATTTGTTCTGCCGTGGTAATACGGCTTCACAATTGCACATTTGCACCCATCTATTCTACAGCGACTGCTCTGATTCAATTGTGCATGTCTTCTCTGATCGAAAGCATTAGTAAATGGTATTTTCCTTGTTTCCCTAAATTAAATTCCGGATATAGTGCATTCAGTTTCCTCCTGCTTCGACAAATTCCCAAAATAGATTACCGGTACACTTACACTGATTGACAGGATTTCCCTAATGTATGATAAAGAATCCAATTAAGTATAGTTCCTGTTTTAAATTAGGACCACCCACTAAATCTTGTATACTTTGATCATTTTCATGTAAAAAGAAAGTTAATTGTTTTGTTGGTGGAGCAATCCATCAGCAACAGGTAACAATAATAAGGAAACAAAGAAAAAATAGAAAATGGATCGAAAGTATGCTCATAGAGTAATTCCCCGAAATGAATAGATTACACTTCCATCACCGATTGGCAGGATTTCAGACTAGACGGGAAGAAGGCCAAGATTTAATAGAGTATACTCTACCTAACCGTGGTCTAGCATCGAAGCTGACCTCTACCGCTCCGCTGAACATTCGCCCATACTTTCAAAATTTTTTTTTTCATAATTTCACTAACTTTGACCTGCTGGGTTCGAATATTTCATTTCAAAAGCTAGCGGATGAAACGGAGCTCATTGTACGTTCCTAGTTTTTGTTGTTATGGTATTAGATCCCACCAGAAATACCCTAACAGCTTCTTCTGTTGAGATCATATAACTTCGCTATAAACTGTTGGAGGTTGAGCCCTAATGAAATAGGGACAGGTATAAGTTATGATACTTATTTGGATTATTACCACCAGCGCAAAGCACCTTAATTAAATGTAGTATCATAGCAATCAGCACTTTGCTTTCTTTTGCCTTGGTAGTCTGCAGTTTATGCTTTTTCAAGACAAAATTTATATAAAAATATTTAAATTGCGATGAAGTGTCAAACTGAATGCCGAGTATCAAGCAAACTGTGACATCTCACAGTTGACGTATATCTTCTATAGGTAGCCTACACTGCAATTTATACAAAAATCATTAGTTGCCTGCAGTGCGTTATCCAGAATTATTGATATTATCACAATAGCCTATCTGAAAAGCTCTCAGTTCATGCGGTATAATATAAAGCAGTGCAGGTATTATAGCTGATCCTGTTTCACCTGCAGATCCCATTTCATCAGCTTAACAGCTTTCCGTCGTCATGACTCATGGCTGTTCAGCGGTCCTTATTTCTGTTCTGTGAAACGCTTCTTGAAGTAATATGGTTGACGGCTACCACATATTATTATACTATAATTTTGTGCCGTAAAAAAATATATTTCTTCCGCTTTATTTTCGTATAATATGATTTTTTTAATGAAGTGATCTTATTCTCCATTTGCATGCAAAAATTAATCTGGAATAAGGCCCCAGTGTGAAGACGGTAGTAACTCACGATAATCAAATTGTTGATGACGGGATTTTCGTAATTTTCTACTCACTCGGGACTGGAGATTCACTTTAAACGGTACTTTCTTCTTAACGAATTTATTTCTTCACGTTTGACAGCAAAAAAAGATAAAAGGTAATCGATATGGTATAAGGTTTTTTATAAACGGTGATCTAATAATCTAATTCATCGTTGGAAAGAGTTGTCGAAAAAAAAAGTTTAACGGATATAATCAGCCTATGAGTTATAACCAAGTAAATTGTGATGGCATAACAGTAACATTTAGACATCGGGAATAAAAACAAGTTTTTAAGAGAGATGTAATATTTATAGGAATTGTAGCAGAGCGTGTATGAATTCAAGTAAGTCAAACCCGAGATTATTCTTTTTTTTTTTAATTGTTGTCGAAATTCGGGTGTGCAGCAGTGCAGTGCTGCTTTTAGACTTTATGGCGACCGGGGGGAAAATTAATGAATTGCTAAAAAAAAGTACATATAAACCACGTCGGGACCAATAGCACACACAAAAAAAATCAGGTAATATGTAAGGACACAGGTCCTATTCTTGGCTGAAGTGCTTCACAATGTGGCTGTTGACAAGGACGACCGGCATTAATTGATATTCGTCAATTAACGATAATCCCTAGTAAAAAAAGCAAGAAAGTGAACTGCCTCTTTGTCAACTTTTAGCTGAAAAAGACGAACCAACAATTACACATGCCATCACAATAGAGAAGCAAATAATATTAATAGTAACAGCTCTTTACGAATGTTGTTTTTAACTAAATAACTCCTCACCTTGTATAGCAGGTAGCTCAAGTTTTTTTATAGTCTTATGTCCGTCTCAGAGCAGCAGAAATATCTTTACTTCGTACTAAAAAAGAAAACGACTGGTAGATGCAGTGGGTAATCAGTAGCAATCTCGTGTAAGTTGAAGCCCACCGGTAACGATTACATTGCTCAACTAAGGACTCTGCTGTTCCGTTTTCGTCCATTGCTTGTTGGATCATATTTCTTTGACAAATCAGACCCAGAAAAGAGGAGATGATCCACGGTAAAGTGAACAGAATCAACATTCCAACACTGACTATCACGTTTCGAGTAGCTTCCAGCTCAATTCGACTCACTATTTGGTCTCTAATTCTCACAAAATGTTGATTATTCTTTGTCAAGCTTGAGCTTTGACTGGATTCCACTTGCAATGCCCTGACAGCTTCTACAGGTGAGATTGTATCTTCAGCAATAGGAGACTCTGTTAGGTGAACCTCGATAGGGCCGGACAAGCAATTATGCTCTTCGGTGATGCTGCATTTATTGGATTCCCTAACAGCTTCTTCTGGTACGATAACTGCGAAGTTTTTATCAGCTGAAGAATCCTTTATTATCTTATGGCCAGCTTGTTGAATGTTCCTTGTTGGAGGTACTCCTCCCGGAGTATTAGTAGTCACAGTAGTGATGATACCCCCATTAGTAGTTTTCTCTTGATTGGTACAGGGCAGCACCAAATATTTTCTAATCATTATGTAAACTGTTAGTTGGCCACATAGGCAGAGAATGATGAATAAGAAGATGAATCCAAAATTAATCATCGTGTCCAACGGATTAGCTACGTTGCACTTTACTTGGTTTAGTCCAAAGATGTAATGAGGCTTCATAAGTAAGAATAAGAGGATGAAGGCCCCTAGCTGGATGCTGAGCACCCATCTGACTTTAGCGCATCGCCGGTACCAAACTGAATGAAAGTTAGATAGATAACGATCTACTAGCGAGAGGAAATTCTGCATGAGATGTGAGACGTAAGGAAATCCGTTGAAGAAGGATCGAAAGCGGCATAATTCATCCGCAGCATTGCTATTCGAATAAAACACAATCACCTCCAAAAGAATGGCAAAGAGTCCAAAAATGTTTGAAAAACCGATACCTAACCAAATTATGTTTCGAGGCTGACGGAGACGACGACGAACTATGATCAATACGATGATCATCACGTTTAACGGGATCCCGAACAAAGCACAGATGAGGTGTCCAGAAACAAGGAAGGTATCCATAAATAATATGGGATCTTTAGAACCTGCATCGAACGTCACGTTCGACACTTTATTGAACGTTAGATCCATTGCGTTGCGGTGCTTGCTTATCTTCGAACTAGTCTCTTATATGATGTTCCCAACACTCTTCCTTTCTTGGTCCTAGAATATCGCATTTATGGAAGGATGACCTGAATGAGGACATGCGCCATGGATCCATTGCAGAAAATTTTATATTTTAATTTTTCCTTTTAAAAAAATACACACATTGCGATGTTATCGGCGTGATTAACCCAACCACTTTGTTTTATTTTTCTCTAATTGGAGAACTACTACTGAAAAGTAAACGAAGCTGTTCGTGGATACTATACAGGAAAATTCATTATTATGATTCAGATTTCTGTAAGACAATACAACTTTCGTTCTTCATAGAAATAAATGTTTTGGCGACAACTGTTTCTCTGCTGGCTTCCCCCAATAGTCTTTGAAGTCTGACGATATTATGGAGATGAACTCTTGTAGGTATGATCGTTAAAAGTTTCCTTATTTATTAGTGCCATTGTCCTGGAGTATATTATGCATACTTTTCCCCGAATTTAAAATAGGAATGAGCTGAATGCAGAATGACGTGCATCGAGGACGATGCATCAGAGCATGAGCTAGGCATCGCGCAGAAAACTTAATTATTTATAGTCTATTAATACTGGATTCGTCGTAACAAAACAATCACAACTTTGGTTTATTTATACTTGATCGAACGCAAACCATTAGAATTCAGAGCCCGAATGTAGGGCATGATCCTATTTCCTTCAGACAAAATCAATATAATCTTTTGAATGTCCCCTTGTGGGACTTAAATTAACAGCTAAACCAGGCTATACGTTCCAATTAGTTTTTCCGCACACATGAACCCGTAGCTATTAGTTTGTAAAATAAATAATACGACTCAATAATTTGTAACTATTCATTCCTCAGCGATTACTCTGTTGCTAATTCCTATTTTGTATATTCTCTCAATTTGAAGGTCGGCAACATTTCCCTAAATATTCAAGTTCAATTGAGAAATTCCCGGAACCCACTTAGTACTTACACCGATTGACGAGATTTTCCACATAGACGGCCAAGATTTAATCGAGTATACGGTAGTCTACCTCTATTCATTGTCTAGCGTCGGAGCCGACGTCTGCCGCTCCGCTGAACCTACACCAATGTATACTTTGATCTTTTTTCATTAGCTCATTAATTTTAACCTAAGTTCGAACATGTAATTTCAAAAGTTAGTGAATTAAACGGAACTGGTCGCATGGCAACGATCTCACCTTGACACAATTACTAGTTTGAAAAAGTTGCCGTTAACATTTTATTTCAAGGTTCCAAAATTTGCTTTTTATTAAACAAACACATCTCCCTTCGTACGTAATTCAAGTGCACTTGAAATCTCATCGTGTTTCAGCACAAAATGAAAAAGCTGTTTTTCTTCTTTATACATTAAGGGACACAGACGATGATAATATTCAAAAACAATTTGGACCCTTATCTATTAAAGGCCAGCAGGACGGGCGCTAGCAGCATCCAGGTACCGGATGATGGCATAAAATGCAGATGAGGATTTCCCTTGCGTCAAGTTATTGATGACAATCTCCCAAGTTTTATCCGACATGGAAGAAGTGATCCTCACTTTGTGTTTCGTCTCCATCCTGCTTAAGAGGCTGCCTAGGTTCTTCTTCTCCTTTTCAATCAGCTGACAGCGCACCGTCCTTCTCATCTCTTTGGATTCCGCGTTCAACTGAACGATGGAAACAGACGTAATCTTGGGTTCCTTTTTGAGGGCTTTTTCTCTCTTCGTTGGCTTCCTCCCCGCAGGTGATTCCTCGCTCTGTTTTGTTTCGGATTCAGCAGCTGGGCCTTTACGTGGGGAAGAGTTCTCCGCCTTCTTCTTGTCCATCTTGAAGTGGATCATCTTCTTAAATTTATTTTTTGCTTCCATCGTGTTGCCGTAACCAGTGAACTCGACCAGTACGCGCCGCTTCTTCACCTGATTCCTCCACGTAATTTCAACATTCTTGATTTCTGCGAGAACCTGCTTTTTGACTGAACGGAACGTTCCATCGGGTGGAGCACCATCCGCAGAAAGTCGGAGATAATTCCTAAATGATAAATACATATTTAAAATAAGACCTGGCATGATTTGTATATTGAAAAGAATTTACGTTTTAGACGCTCCTTTACTCGGCGATCTCGTAAAATCTGTCATCCTTCCAGGGGTGGTGGGATGTTCAATGACCCAAACTGATTTGCGGTCGTTGCTGATGCTGACAGCCGCATTCTGTCCGTTGTTGGCAGTGACGTTTTCAAGGAACTTGGAAGGATCTTCGTAAGAGAAAACAGCCGGGCTGACAGCAGGGAATTTACTCCATCGATACTCTCGACAATCCACAGCTAAATGGCCTCGTTCTAAATCGCAAATAAAACCCGTAAAATAAAATTTTAAAAAGTTTAGAAAAAACGAGATCAATTTTTACTGGTGCAGTTTGAGCAGTAGAGAGGTCCTTTAGGTTTTGATGATTGATCTGATGGGGCGATTGGTTCATCCTGCTGGGTGGTAGTCAAATGGTACCTTCGCCAGAGATCAGGGCAGTTCTTCGTGAAATGATTGAAGCGGCAAATCATGCACACTGCGTTCCTCTCACGGCGGCAATCTGGGCAGCACTCGATCAAAATCTTGCTGGGTCTTCCACACTAAAATTTAAAAAAAAGTTAAAACTTTAAATAAATAAAATAATTAAAATAAAAGAACTTACACCAAGGCAGCATTTGGAGGGACATCCAAAAGATCTATGACCGGGCAACCCGCAGATATTGCAGCCCGCTTCTTTCTTCGGCATTCTACAATCCCTGGTAACGTGATCCCATTGGCTGCAGTTAGCGCATCTAATTCTGGATCTCTTACCCCCAAAGTAGCGGTTCTTCTGGCCTCCATATAGATCTTCAGCATCCACGGCCCACTTAACGTTTCTAGGCAAAGATTGATAGACGGCATCCAAGTCTACACCATCTCCTCCTCGATTGTAGAACTCGATCATTTCGGGCGTCCATTTACTGCTCGAATAAGACTTCCAGTTGAAAGTTTGAGACCCATTTCGGACAATGTCTGCTAGATTCCTACTCTCCGAAGTGCCGCTAACATTAAGTTGAATGCCACTGGTGTCGATCGCCGAAGAAGAGTCCGAAGAGTCGATCAATTCGACTTCAGAATCTTCGGAAGATGATGAAGAACTCGAATCTGATGATTGAGAAACGAGATGCTCGATCTGAGGTTTAAGTGTTACAAATTTGGTGGGCTCATTTTCGTCTAGAATTACGATAGAGTCGTCTGAATCACTTTCATCTGGAGTTGGAAGATTTGCAAGAGGGCTGATAACCCTCTTTTTGGATGAAAAGGTGGTGGATGACTTGGCTATCGACTGGTACCGAGAATCTTCTTCATCCGAGAGTGTGATGACTTCTGATACTCTTCTAGAGTGATCACTCTTTTCCACTATGAGGTACTCTGAGTAAGGATTTTTCCTTGGACCACTGATAGATGTAGGTCTATTTTTCAGGTGTTTAGAATCTTTCTTGGGAGATTTGGAAGCTTTTTTCAGTTGTTTGGTCAGAGTTTTATGAGTCAGATGTTTCTTGGCAGGTTCTGAAGGAGGAGGAGTGTCACTAGTTACAGCTGTTTCGGGCCCGCCAGAGTTCTGGTCCTTGATATCATCTGTCACATCAAGTTGAGTGCTGTTGAAGGTCTCGTCAGATGGGGCATGATGCAGCATCCCATACAAAGACACTTCAATGTCTTCTAGGTCCTCTGCATCAAGCTCGTCGAAAGGAATGTCAGGGTACATAGCGCAGATTCCTATGGCACAGAAATGCGAAAGTTAGGACTATAAAATGGTTTTAGAGATAAAAATTTGAAATAATTACCGGGCTCAGACATTTCTTATGCTATAGACGAATAAATTAAAGTAGAATTAGTGTAACATATGTACACATTTCACTATTTCGTTGGCTATATATTCACGTGCCCGACGGCAGGACCAGACATGTTTTTTGGTAAGAGCAGCAGACGAAGTTTCTACGCGTTGGCTGAGTAACATTCAGGGTTGCCGTAGTCAATATTCCCCGTTTAATTTATGCAAATCACAAAATATCTCATTCTAAATTTCTATTTTCTTTTATTTAAATGAAATATGTGATTTAAGTAGTTTATAATTATGTAATGAGTAACAATTATAATTATATTTTACAGTTTTAAATCTGGCAACTTCTACCCAGCCCTGTCAGAATGTGTGTTGATTGTTGACAGTGTTCATAAGGCCTTGGGGTCCTTGACGCCCTTGGAAGAGTTGGGGTATCTGTACTATGTACGAGTACAAAGCAGACAAGTAGAGCGGAAGAGCAAGAACCTTGCCGATATTTTCTGGCTGGAATCAACGGTACTTTGGCAGCAGTTCCGTTTGTTTCCGTAGCTCAGTTATACTCGTGATTGTCGGAAATTCTGGAGCCTGCCCAGATTCACATCGAAGCAAACGTCCCCCTATAAATCATGTTGAGGCCGGTTATTTAAAATTCTCTGTATGGGCTCGTTTATTTTTCTTGTAAACATCACAATTAGCACAAGTGAGAAATATGGAAGAATCTCGAGACCCCGCGAGGAATAATCATCCCAACAGTTTTGTGGTTCAAGGTGTGTGTATAAAAAATATTGTGTAATATATTGCCATCTCAATTAATTTTTGGATAAATTTTTCAGAATATGGGGGAGCTTCCTCTAGGACTGCAACAACTCCTAAAAGGGGGCTTGTTCAAGAAGGTAACCAAATATATTTAAAATTCTATTTCACTGTAAGACTCATTTCATCTTTGTTCATTCTTTGTCTTTCAGTGTGCAGAGAATGGCTTGTTCATGAAGATGGAGCACTGGCACATCAACTACAAGATCAAGAAAGTAAGGCTACTTGTAAAACTTAAATAAGTAAACTCATAATTTTAATTATTTCATTGTTATTACCGTTTTAGTTGCGGCCCATTACGGACACAACCGTGAAAGGAATCGCTTAGTACGACAAGATACTCCACACGCTCGCTTGGAGCAAGAAGACGAATTGAAAAAAGCTCTGGCTGTGCAGGCAATGCAACAGAAACTTCGACTCCAACAGTAATTCATTCATATCAATTTTAAAGTAAATAAATGACAAAATATTTCATTTGAAACAGAGAAAGAGAAGATGCAGAAGCAGCTATGAGGCTTGCTGAAGAACTAGAAAGAGAAGAACAATTAAAACGCCAAGTAAGAGCCATCCGAGATGAGCAGCTGGCCAAGCGTCTCCAAGATGTAATTTTTAGAAATTTCATAAACATTTTAGTTTAAAAATTATTTAAAAATATCTTTTCTAGAGCGCGGCCGTTCCAAAGATAGTTAAAAAGGACCAATTCAACGAAGCCCAAGCTAATCCAGGCACCGAAACAATTTCTAAAAATATGAGGCTCTTAGAGCTTAATCAGCCCATGTCGGAGGACGAAGCCCGCCAATGGCAAGAGCTATGCGATGCGGTAAAATATTTCTATTAAATTTCAAATTCAACTCATTATTATTTATATTATTTTTATCATACAGGAAATGGCTAGAAAATTACAACTAGAAGAGGAAGAAGAATCGAAATTCCGGCGTGATATAACTGATTTGAGCAGGAAATTAGCCATAGAAGCGCAGGATAGAGAATTAGCACAACAACTCTACGAAAAGGAGAAAGCTCGCCTTCGTAAAGCCAAAGAGAAAGCACGTTTGAAAAGAGCTTCTGCCAAGCAAAATGAAACTTCACCCGTACCCAGCATGGATCGACATTCAAACGATGGCGGTGCCGGCGGGAGCGGCAGTTTAGGCTATCCCATTGCTTCTGAAAATATTGCAGCTTCTATAGATCCTACTTGGAATCGGAGGCAGCACCATCCATTTCAAATTCCGTCCCAACAGCAAGCGCCCATTCCTGTCACTGATTTAGGTAATATTTTCAAACTTTTAAGTATTTTTATGGTAATTATTTAAATGTTATTTTGATAGATATGCCGGCCCCTATACAGCCGATTGTTCCAGGACATAGACGAGGCCTTAATCAACTAGCACATTCTCCTCCAATCTCTCCGGAGCCGTCCAATAAAAGTGAAATCTCAACATCATCTCGGAGCAAGATCAAAGGATCATGTTCTCCCCAATGAATCTATTCTATTATTCATATTATTTGCTTTAATATTACTTCTGGTGAACTTTACTAACAAAGAGATCTGTAATTGCTTTTTTTAATGAACTACTCGTATTAATCTCTTGAACGAATTTCTCATAATTACGTCCTTAAAATAATTACGTGCCTTATTATTGGACTCTTTTTTTTTATTTCTACCTTATTTTTGTAAGATTTCAGTTATTGTCGTAAGGGAAAAAGTGTCGGAACAAAATATAATAATATTCGTACTACATTTAAACGAAAAATTTAGGTCAAATGATTATAAATGAAGCAGGTACCCTGACATTTAAGTAAACAAGTACTAGTTCATCGAACCAAGTTACCCACATACACGTAATAATATCAGCACCTAGTCTCGATATAGCAATCTATTTAGTGAGGATCAAAGTCCGTCCCGCAGCGGTTTATATTTCTTAGTTTGTTTTTATAAATGGCTTCTGCTACACAGTTAAATATAAAATGGTGTCTTATTTTGTGGATCCTAAGCGTTTGTACTTTTCGCTATGGTGCTGCTGTGATGAATAATGTCAATGCTGAAAGGGTTTCTGTAACAACGACATTAGGAAGAGTGATTGGGACTGTTGACACGTCTGGGATTCAAGATGGTTCAATGCTTTCAATGTCTAATGGAGGCAGAGGTAAAAAGTTTTACTCATTTAAAGGCATTCCTTACGCAAAACCACCAGTCGCTCATCTTCGATGGAAGGTAGGTCTTATTTATAAATTTCAATTTAATATGAACTTTTATTTTTATAAATTATTCTATTAGGATCCAGTGCCCTATGGACCATGGTAATAAATAATTTCAATGCAAAAATTAATGCTAAATGAAGTTCTCATTCTAAACCTAAGGACGATGGATCTCGATGGCAAGAATTTCGGATCGATTTGCCCGCAATTTGATCGAGTCACATCTCAGGTTATTGGCGATGAGAACTGCTTATTTCTCAACGTATTTACACCAGCTCGTGAACCTATCCGTCCAGGTATTAATTTAAAAGTTCAATATCTCATGTTAATAGTGAAACTAAATTATATTTTATTTTTGAAAGCCCGTAGCAATCAAAATTTAAGCGAAGACGATGAAGAAATTGACGCAAAGTTGCGTCATTTACCCGCTGATTTAATGCCGGTTATGGTTTGGTTCCATGGCGGCGGTTACGTCCGTGGAGGATCCTCGCAATTTGGACCACAATTTCTCATGCGAGAAGGGCATGATGTCGTTCTGGTTACCGTAAATTATCGTCTAGGTGTATTTGGTAATTGAATTCCATATTAGAATTCTACAACTTGGCTCTAAATAATTGTATTTCTGTTTCAGGATTTTTAAGTACAGGAGATCGGAATTTACCTGGCAATTACGGAATGCTAGATCAAATTGAGGTAAGAAAAGTAGTATGTTAGTAAAATAATATGTGATGAGAAATTAATTAATTTTTGAATGCTTCATAGGCTCTTAGGTGGATAAGGAGTCAGATTTCAAACTTTGGAGGTGATCCAGCACGAATCACGATATTTGGAGAATCCGCGGGAGCATCAATCACGCACTTGTTGACGCTTTCACCTCTAGGCACTGGTAATATACTTGATGATTCCACTTTGTATAAATATATAAATTTAATTTCTATATTCATGTATAGGCCTATTTAGACAAACTATCATGCAATCAAGTAGTGGATTGTGCGACTGGTCAGTCGAGTTACATCCAATGGAATATGCTCGCTCCATCGCCGCTGGATTAAATTGTCCTCGTCAACCAAGTATAGCTCTTGTTGGCTGCTTGAAAAACAGAACTGCCCAACAACTCATTGGCCTACAAACGGAACACTTCGTAATAATAATCTTAAAGATGGTTTAAAAGAATCCTAAAAAATAATTATATTATTAATCTCTAAATTATAGAAATATAGTTTGTTTCCTATCAGATTGGCTCCAGTTGTGGATGCTGGAACTAGAGATCAACCTTTCTTACCGGAACTTCCAATTGATATTATTCATAATAGAAACTACAGACCTGTCCCGATGATGATCGGATTAAACCCCAACGAGGGCCTACTCTTTTACTTGTGTAACTATATTTTAATTGATTTAAAAATAGTAGCAAAACTGAATCATATTTTTACGCCCAGGGATTCATACAGAAAATGGGATCAAAATGACCAGCCGCTCATTTTTAGAGCGAGAACTCGTTCCCGGAGTATTGGAATCAATTTTGAAAAACCAAACTCAAGTAGATGCGGTATTTGATGTAGTTAAACGACAGTACTTTGGAGACACGGATTTTGGGGATGCCAAAACTTTCGTTCCGCGTTTTTCGCAGGTGATTTATTCAATTATTTTTTTTTTAAATAACAGCTGTTATATTAATTAAATTGTTATTCAGATGATGGAGGATTCCATTTTTACATCCTGCATTTATAGGGCACAAAAACTTATGTCTACTTCAGCTCATATCTACGCCTACCTCTTCAGTTACAAAGGACAAGAAACGCCGTCTTATTCAATGGCTTTTGCTAATTTAGTTAAGCAGTCTGGCTTCGATCATCCTCTAATCAATACAGGTATTTGCACAACTAAGAAGTTCATTGAATAAAATGTATATATTTTTAAAAACTGTAGGTGTTACGCACGGAGATGAACTCCTCTATCTTTTCCGAATGGCAGGCACCAATGCTGCTTATTCACCCCAAGATATGAAGGTTTCTCAAATGATGACTACTCTCTGGACCAATTTTGCTAAAACTGGGTAAAAGCTAGTTTATAAAAATAGATTTAAATGCTCCTATTTAATGATTTGTTGTTAATTAAGGGACCCAGTTAAAGGCTCCGTAACTCATCCTATTGGAATACCTCTATGGCCCCGTGTTTCTGCCTTCGACGACTCCGTAGTCTACTTGAATATCGATGCCCATGGAGGCAACAATCTAGGCGTAGACTTCCGAAAAGCGGTAAAAATAGAAACCATTTACCATGTCTTTATAATAACTAATTATTTAAAAAAAAAGGAATATAACTTTTGGAGTAACGTCGTTCCTCACGTGAGAATCAAATCAGCTGCCTCCCAAGAAGAGAACATTTCTAGTTTAACAGCTGTTTGGGCATTATTGAGCCTCTTCTTATTAGCTACCGCAACTATAGCTGCGCTGATTATCGGAATTATTTTCCAGCAGCGTCGAAGGAGATATCCAGCGAGACCTGGAGTCGTTTTGGAACACACCGCTACCACTTAAAATCAGCATGCTTTTTATTTTATTCATCAGTGTTTGCAGTTTTGTTACAAAGTTTCATCATATACTTGGAAATAGATATATTGATAGAAGGTTTCGTCCTATAAATTAAAAAGATGAGATTTAGGCTAGGCTAAAATGTAATTTGTAAAATTGTAAACGTACCTTTCAAGAAAAGGGACGGAGTCCAAGTTTTTTGGCCAAGAGTTCCTCTTTATAACGGGTACTCTCTTTGTTGTTTGCATTTTCGTCTGAAGGAGGAACGAGCTCATTCAATTCCGCCAACTGGCTCTTGAAAGTCTCGACTTTGGTGCGAATGAAAGCAGAGTTCCCTTCAATATCAGACAAGTTCTTTGCTTGGAAAATTTGGGTGGAAGTGGCTTCAATCCTGGCTGCTTCTGCTTTCAAGTTGGCCAAAGTTTCTTCAGCTTCTTTCTGCTTTCCTTGCAGGATGGCTGTTGTGTATTTTTCCTTAGAAAAAAAAAGAGTAGAAGGAATTATTATTATTACTTTTTAAGAAATGATAATGAAATATTATTACTGCTTTGAATTCATTTTTGACTGATTCAATTTCTTTCAAAAGCTTTTTGTGGGTTTTAGTGCTGTATTTTGTCCTCTGGGCTGCATCCTCGGGCAGAAGGACATGATCGGGAACTTCCAGCACATTTTCCAAGAGGTATCGCTGAATAAAGTAGAATGAAAGAGTGTAACAGCAAACACCATGTTATGAAAATGAGGACTTTACCTCAAGTTTGCAGCTGATGGGCTCCATTTTCTTGACAAATCTAGCTGTCAGTTGGGCTATTCCTTTGACAAGCTCTTCTTCTGAAATTTCTTTAGCAAGATTACTCTGAACCATGGAATTTCCTAGAACTTCGATGCATTCTGTCACAGACGAGTCCAGCGTACCTAAGACTGTTGTACAAAATTTGACGTTTACTAGAAGTGAACAAGCTACAATTTAGGGGGCAATATTTACCAATATCAGCAATCGTGGTGGGTGGTATATTTAAGATGTGTGCCGTGTACTCTGATTTGGCTTTGGCTTTGTCCATTTTAAAAATAGTATTTAAAAACTTGTTTGAAAAATAAATTCCGTTTGTTCGCTTTGTTGTTTTCGGAAGGTAACAACTTTTCTTTCAAACCCAAACATCCTCGCCTAGTGCCTACAGTGTTGCCAACTTGCCCTGAGAAAGCACATATTTTTATCATTTCTTTTTAAACATAAATTTTGACATTGAAATTGATATTGACAATATAAAAAAAAATTTAAAACATATTGTGCAATTTAAATAAGGTCAAAATCACAAATGGTTCGAAAATAGAAATTCAGCCGTTGATGGCGCTTTGAAACTTGTCTCGCCTGACTTGACAGCGCTTCTCCCCGTTGGCCGGTTCGCCCACCTCTGGCATTTCCCTAGTGCCTGTGAGCACGTACCCAGAGCACACGTGGAGAGGTTCACCATTGTAACCAGTAACCGGCAGTAAGTTTCATTCAAAATTTCATCATCCTTTAATTTGTCTTGCCCTGTACAGCTACTTATTTAATTCGTAGTTGAATCACTTGTATCTCAGTCTTGCAGTTCTTTTTTCATACCTATAGTTGAATTTTACAAAGGTATTCTATTGAAAGTAGGGCATTTCAACAGCTGTCCATTGTTAGCCTATCACGAATAATTTAAATATGACGTCAATCAAATTTGCTTCTGTGTTTTAGGCGGATATTTCAATTCTGTAAAGAAGATGGATACCTCACTGTCAGCTGCCCAAATTCGGCAGATGTACATGGATTTCTTCATCCAGAAGAAAGAGCACATCTATGTCCATTCTTCCTCTACAATTCCCAAAGATGACCCAACTCTTCTTTTTGCCAATGCTGGCATGAATCAGGTATATTAATCTTTTATTAATTTTGTTAACCTTTCTTACTTAAACATGATTTTCTAAATTGCAGTTCAAGCCTTTGTTCCTTGGGACCGTGGATCCCAACAGTGATATGGCCAAATGGATTCGTGTGGTCAACACCCAGAAGTGCATTCGTGCAGGAGGCAAGCATAATGATCTGGATGATGTGGGTAAAGATGTCTACCACCACACCTTCTTTGAGATGCTTGGAAACTGGTCGTTCGGCGACTACTTCAAGGTATATTTTGTATTTGAAAAATCCATTCAAATCTCTAAAATTATAACTTCTATGTTTTTTACAGAAAGAGGTGTGCACCTGGGCTTGGGAGCTTCTCACTGATGTTTTCAAACTTCCTAAAGATCGCCTCTATGTGACTTACTTCGGCGGTAACGAAAAGGCTGGCCTCCAACCGGACGAAGAATGTCGCCAAATTTGGCTCGATTTAGGGTAAAACTGAATTACAGTTTAGTAAGCTTTTAAATTCAACATTTTCTGTTGATTTAGGTTACCATCTGGTCGCATTCTTCCCGGTTCCATGAAGGACAACTTCTGGGAGATGGGCGAGACTGGACCTTGTGGCCCGTGCTCTGAGATCCATTTCGATCGGATTGGTGGTGGCAGAGATGCCGCTCACCTCGTCAACATGGACGACCCCGACGTCTTGGAAATCTGGAATCTTGTCTTCATGACTTTCAATCGCGAATCTGATTCATCTCTGAAACCTTTGCCTAAGAAACATATCGATTGTGGTATGGGATTTGAGCGTCTCGTTTCGGTCATCCAGGATAAACGCTCTAATTACGATACGGACATCTTTCTACCCATTTTCGACGCCATCCAAAAGGTAATGCAAATAATTATCTTGTTCCTTTTTTCATTATTTTAATATGGTTTTTTTTACAGGGAACCAATGCTCCTGTTTACCAAGGAAAGGTTGGTGCTGAAGACGTCAACGGTGTTGATATGGCCTACCGAGTTTTGGCAGATCACGCTCGTACCTTAACCATCGCTCTGTCCGATGGTGGACGCCCTGATAATGTTGGTCGAGGGTAAGACCGATTTAATACAGTTACGTGAAAGGGTTTTTAAATGGTACTTGAATGTTTAGGTACGTTCTGCGTCGTGTTTTGCGACGTGGTGTGCGTTACGCTACTGAGAAATTGAATGCCAAACCCGGATTCTTTGCCAGTTTGGTACCAACTGTCTGCCAAGTTTTGGGACCCACATTTCCTGAGGTAACTACACAGCCCTTTCAGTACTTTTTAAACATATATTTTAAACCATATGATGGATAACAAAGTGTTTGATTCTATAATGATATATTTAAATTTCGTCATTACCACTGATGGCCTTAATTTTATCATTCATTTTCTACTTGATTTAATTGTATGACTCAGCAATTAATTAAATTGAAATTATTTTTCAGGTTAATCGTGATCCACAAATGGTGATGGATATTATCAATGAAGAAGAAACTCAGTTTTTGAAGACTCTCACCCGCGGCCGGGATCTTTTGGAACGCACCATTGCCAAGTTGAATGGAAGCACAGTCTTGCCTGGTATTTGAAAGAACTCAAATTTTCATCCACTTTAAACTAATCTGATTTGTATTTTACAGGGGATGTTGCGTGGCGTTTGTACGACACTTACGGCTTCCCTGTTGATTTAACTCAGCTCATGAGTGAGGAAAAGGGGCTAACCATCGACATGGTGGGCTACGAAGAAGCCAAGAAGCAAGCACAGGTAAATTTTGCCCTTAATTATTTCATACGTAACTCTTACTCAACCATATGATGGATAACAAAGTGTTTGATTCTATAATGATATTTTTAAATTTCGTCATTACCACTGATAGTCTACAGTTATAGGAATTCACCTTCATATTGCGTTAATTTACTAGAAATTAAAGCCTATTTTATCTTTTCTAGTTGTTATCTCAAGGTAAAGGTTCCGGAGTGGACGATACAATCTCCTTCGATGTTCACGCCATTGTTGAGCTGCAGAATAAGGGAGTCCCTCCTACGGACGACTCTTTTAAATACAATTATAAAGCTGTATCCGATGCTGTTGATAGTCCTTATGGTAAATTTATTTTATCACAATCTTCTTTAAACAAGATAACTAATTTTTGTTTTTACAGTGTTTGAAGGGTGCTCTGCCAAAGTGATTGCCATTCGGTACAATAAATCTTTCAATGAAGAAGTATCCAGTGGAGTCGAGTGTGGTATCTTATTGGATCGCACCTGCTTTTACGCGGAATCTGGTGGTCAGACTTTTGATGAAGGCTTTTTCATCAAAATTGGGGATGAGGTAAGTTTAATTTTATTAACACCATTTGAATACTTAATCAAATTTATATAAATTTATATTTAGGGAACTGAATTTACTGTGAAGAACGTTCAAGTCCGAGGCGGTTACGTTATCCACCTTGGGAATGTTGAGGGAACTTTGAGGGTCGGTGATGAGGTGAAGTTAAATATTGATGAATCAAGGAGGAGGCTCATTATGGGCAACCACACTGGAACTCACGTTCTGAACTTTGCTTTGCGTCAAGTTGTGGGCCTGGAAGCTGATCAGAGGGGATCTCTGGTTGCACCCGATCGAATGCGCTTCGATTTCACGAATAAGGTAATTTTTACAACTTTTTTTTTCTATTATAGATCTGTTGATTTAAAGTTTTATGTTTCGTTTGTATAAGGCTGCTTTAACTGTGGACCAAGTAAAGCAAACGGAACGGATAGCCAACGAAATGATTGCTAAGAATGAAGAAGTGTTTGCCAAGGAATCTGCCCTGGCGGTAGCCAAATCCGTCCAGGGGCTGCGTGCCGTCTTTGAAGAAACATATCCCGACCCCGTCCGTGTGGTATCTATCGGCATTCCAGTTGAGCAGCTGGAAGCGGACCCCTCCAACCCCGCCGGTTTATCTACTTCGATCGAATTTTGTGGTGGAACGTAAGTGGAACTAAATTTCTTTGACAAGGAAAGTTAATAACTTTTTTTATTCAACAGGCATTTGAAGCGATCTGGCCACATTGGTGATTTTGTTATCTCGGCTGAAGAGGCTATCGCTAAAGGAATTCGTCGTATCGTAGCCATCACAGGTCCTGAAGCTACCAAGGTATTAAACCTAACATTTAAATTCATTTTTATTGTTTAAATGATGGATAACCTATAAGTTGTGATTAAAAACATGATAAGCAGACTTCGTCACTACCACTGATAATTTAAATAAACTAAAATAAGTTTACTTAAAGTATTCCTTAACTAATTATTTAAATTGGACTTCATAGGCGTTGAAGAAGGCGGATCTGCTCCAGAAAGAGGTTGATGCCGTCAGCGTCAAAGTTGAAGCTTTTGTCAGCCAGAAAGACAAGACTTTGACTGTCAAGGAGTTGACTCGCATCGTAGTGGACCTCACTGATGACGTCTCTCAAGCCAACATCGCTCACTGGAAGAAGGACGAGTTGCGCAACGTTTTGAAGGCACTCAAAAAGCGTGCTGATGACGTTGAACGCACCATCAAGGCGGCCGTTGTCAACGACGTTGCGGAAGCCGCTAAAAAGCTTGTTACCGAGAACCTCAACGCCCCCTTTATCGTCCACCAGTTTAACGCCTTTTCCAACTCAAAGGTGCTTAGAATCCTTAATCCAAACAAAACTCTTAAAGTTAACTTTTTTCTTTTTCTTGTAAAAAGGCTCTCGATGGTGCGCTGAAGCAGGTTAAGGCACTTTCTCCCGAAACTGCTGCCATCTTCTTCAGTGTTGATCTTGAAGTCAACAAAGTCGTCGTATTGGCTGCCGTGCCCAAAGTAAGAAACTTAATTCAAAGTGGACTTGAAACTTTTAAACTTAATTTATTGCTTCGATTTAGGCCGCTAATGAACGTGGGTTGAAAGCGAACGAGTGGATAGGCGAAGTGAGCACCCTATTGGACGGAAAAGGCGGCGGACGTGGAGAAGCTGCTCAATTAACGGGCAATAATCCGGGCGCCGTGGCGGAAGCGATGCAGAAGGCGACCGCCTTTGCCCAATCCAAGCTGGGCTTGGCTGATTTGGCCTCTTCTACCGCTAAACTAGGGTTCGTTTAAAAAAGTGCAACCCCTCTGAAATGAGATAATATCCTCCCTTAACTCGTGCACACACACTTTATAACCAGCATGTGTTTTATGTTTATCCTCGGTTATGTAATACATTTTTTGTTTCCCACACTGCATCAGCATGGATTTGTCATTTTCTTTGGTGGTGGTGATGGTTATATAATACTTATTTTACAGGAATGGGTTTCATGTTGAGGAGGAAGATGATGGACCTACTCTGTTTGCATCATCTGGAAGCATCCGCACTCATATCGCCCTTGTTGCAGCCCGCTATTCAAACACTGTTTTGAAAGTTGTGGATGAATTCCCTTCGTCTAAATCTCCTTTCGTATTGAAGAAGGTAAACATTCTTATGCAACCAAAAAGTAATGTTATATTAAACCCTTTCTTTCAATAGTTTCCAGCGTTATCTATTGGAGGAGTTCACCTCGAAGGCACTGCATCCGTCGCATCTTACCTGGCACCAGTATCTCTCAAAGGATCCAACCCTTTAGAAAAGGCCCAAGTGATCCAGTGGCTCTATGTGGCCGAGCAAGAGCTTCTTCCGGCTGTTGTACCGCTCACGATGAAGAACCCACCCGTTCGTGCCCGTCAAGAGTTAGAGACTCAGCTGGACTCTCTCAACACTCTGCTTCTTACCCGAACTTACCTCGTCGGAGAGACGGTCACCTTGGCGGATGTGGCGGTCGCCTGCGCACTTCTTCCGGCTTACCAGCTGGTACTGGATGAACCGGCTCGATTGAAGACGAAGAATGTTCTCCGTTGGTTTAAAACGATTACTGGTCAACCGAATGTTAAATACGTCGTCGGTGACGTACACTATTTTGGAAAGAAACTTTGAATTTTCAAAAACTGTATTGTGGAGAGATACATTTTTGGCCCATAATATATCATAGAAAGCGTTTTTTTTCATGCAATTAATGGAAATGACAAACAATACCTTAGTTATTTGACTAAAAACAACAATAAATAGACGGTGAGTCACGTTAAGAGAGAAAGAGAGAGCTTGGCATGCGTGAAACACATTTAGATTTCTTGTTTTTAAGCACGTCGGTACATTCGGAAAGCCAGGAAAGCGCTGGCAAAGTACAATCCGGTGTTGATGGCTCCCAGCGCCTGGAAAAGAAAATACATTTTTATTTGACATTTCTCAAAACTAAATTCAAAAACTTTACTCCGGCAAATATCTTATTGTTGTAACCGGGTTCGGCAACCGAGTAACCGGTATTTCGTGACACAAGAGTGACGAGAAAAGTGAGGGTTGCACACAGGTAGAGTACACTTAGAGGAATGTGGAGGATGAATACCTATTTAAATAGAAAGAAAGAAAAGTGTCACTCACCCCGGCTGCGATCAAAGCGCTAATCTCGGAGCTGCGGTAATTTTGGTAAGGAGATGCTTGAACGAGCATGTACACGGATGAGGCCAGGTACAGGGCAAAGCCGATTCCGTGGTAAATCAGTTCCTAATTTACCCACTTTATCGTAACAATTTCCAAGCATCTCTAATCATTTTTTTTTTAACTTACAAACATTGTTTTAGCGATGATTGTCGAAGTGGAAATGGAGAGTAAGCAGGACGCCAGTAGGCAGGCCGTCGTGATTAAGCATGTCGTCGCAATGAGGAGAAGGAACAGTTCTGCCACAAAGAAATTGACGAAAGATGTGCTCCTGTAGTAGCCGATATAGTGGCCTAAAAGTCCGACGATGACGCAGCCCAAAATCTGTGTTATAATAAATAAATCAGCTGACTATATTTAAAACGGGAGCTGGAAAGCTATTTTCGGCTATATACCAATTGCAAGATTTTCAAGATGCCCGGCGCAGTTTTTAAATAGCCAGTATTTAAGAGGATGGCGGAAGTTGTAGTTACAGTGGTCGTCGTCCTCGTTACCCTTACTTCGTGCGACATCTAATACAACACAAAGAAGATTGCGATTATATTATAGAAACCGCACCCCTCTAAAAGAGCCACGCCTAAGATCATATCGAATGACATATTATCCTATTACATTTTAAAAGAAATTGAACTTTCTCACGATATTATTATACTAGAGACCACTTTTTTGCTTCTTACCTTTTAAAGGTATCCGTATGGTTCAAAAAAGGGATTATATAGAAGAAGAAGAGAGAGCGCTTAAGATGCGATAGTGAGGTACCCAAGTGGCTGAAGGAGTCTGCGGGCTCCACTCTCTCTGATGTTCCGCGCGTTCACGCAGTCCAACTAGGTCACGCCCGAAAAAAACTTGTACACAGAGAGAGAAAGGAAGAATATATACAACTCTCTCCTCTCTATTTTTTTTTCTCTAGCCATTTTTAATGGGATAATCCGACGGGGGCGACCGAAGGATTTAGACGCATGCGCTTTAATGAATTTTTTTGGTTTGTATAAATTTAGTGAGTCATCAAATGTTGTCAAGTTGTCAACATGGTTCGATTATCTTGTTTACAACATTTCCGGGGTAAACGATATGATTTTTTTTAGGGAGCTTATCAACCCTCATTTAAAAATTGACGTCATCTAAGATGTGTTTATGGTAATTTTTTTAGAAATAACATTTAACAGATGTGAGTGTGTTTATTTGGTGGCTCTAACTGATTGGGCTATTCAAACTGTGTGTTTTCAACGGATCAAAGAACCAATCAGACTGCGTCTAGTTCTACGCGCCAAATTCAAAATTTAGAATGAAACATAATTAGCAACACTTTTATGGCTCTAATGGCCTGCCATAAAAGTGTTCTGACAAGCCCATATTAGTGATGAAACTTAATTCAAAATATCTCTTAGAATTCTTTAAATTTTCGCAAAGGAAAGGAAGACGAAACGTCAATTTCCGGTCGTGACTGACTTCCGGCTCGACCGGCTACTCACGTCACGACTTAAAAAAACATGTTTACATCACAATCAGCTGTGACTGCTCATATATTTTTTAAGCTAGCGTGATATCCCTTATTCATAAATAAAAATCAAATTATTTAATATGGATTAGGCATCACAACGATGTCGTGAAGCAAGATGTTGTATTTCATAACTTTTAATATTATTTTTAAAAAATTAAAAAAAAACAGTTATAGATATATAATAATAGCGAGATTATAACAAAGAAGAAAAAATGAGGTGTGAGTGGTGATGTTCAGCACGACGCGTGATGTAATATAGAGTCTCAGAGGTTACTTTGGCTGATCTTTCCTCTCCTTGTAGAGCATGTAGGTCGCTAGGGCGTACACAACAAAGTTAAACATGGCGAAGCACTATATACGAGAGAAAAAAAAAGAATCCAGGTTATATAACACAAGTTTATACCCATAGACGAGTTATATTATTGTTATATTACCCCGGCAGCAATGTTTGATCCTTGGAACTGGTGGGCCGTTCTGGGTGACCAGATGGCAAACTGAACGACGAAACCGGTGAAATACAGTATTGTGGCAAGGATGTTGTACCCGTATTCCTGGAAAATTAACGGTTCGTGTCGTTTCTCAATTGTTTTCATTGTATGGGTAACATTTTGTTTCAATCTCAAGTCGAATACAGTTTAAATTTGAACATGAATTTAAATTCTAGTTGGTTAAATTGGTTCAAATTGGAATGGTTTTTGATCTATATTGGTTTAATCTTCAGGTTTAATTGAATCAGCTGTCTAATTTAACTTGATTTAAGCTTAAATTTGAGTTAAATTGACTCAATCTTAAGCCTAATCTGAATCAATTGTCATCTTAACTCGAATTTAGTATAATTTAAAATTAATTAAGATTGTAATAAAAGATTCTAAACAACATTGTCATTATTTTAACACTTACTAATGAGAGCCAAGAGAATCCGAATTTGAGAGTTTCTTCCAGGGTAAACAAGTGGAAGAAAGTCCAGATTAAAGTGATAACGAAGCAGATGACGACCACAAACAAGAACCAGTTGGTGCCGGGTAACCAAGCTGGGCTGGCGCAAGCCATACAAATGATGGCAAAAACCTGTATAATATCAATAAAACAGTTATAAAATATTGAACCTTAATCACGAATATCTCATTGATTTGGTAATTTTTCCGGTTTTAAAAATATGCTGGCGCTGCGCACTTTTTTTCTTCCTGTTTTTGGTCATCTAAATTGTCACCATTTTTGTTTGTCTTCGTGTAGACATTGCTTATTCGGGAGTTTTTATAATTCAAACAAAAAGTAGTCACAAGCGTTTCAAAATAAGGCGGCAGGCGCCAGTGAAAGTCTCGGGACAAGGCTGCGTCTTTTTGAGTGGGTCAGAGGACCATATAAGGAGCGCCTCCAGGTGTAATAGTATGAATACCATCAGGAAAGAATTTAACCTGACGATGACTCATTTAAGTAGTTATATAACTTACTAGTTCGATGATTGTTAAGATTCCAATCACAGTAGTGAAATATCCCGGTCGGAGTTGAACGTAAGTGATGCCGGGCGTATCCGACGTCGGAGGATTTTCATTTCGGTTGAACCGTCACTGTTGTTATCACCTGCTGAGGGTACACGGTGATTGTGGCCGGTTTATTACTCCTGGTCGTCGAATTATTATGTTGTCCATCCATGATTTAATTAAAATCACGAGAAAAAATCACGATAATCAAACAGGTGTGCGTTCACTGAGGAGCAGAGGCGAGCACCTTCTTTTAAAGAGTGATGTTTATAATATATATATATATTTTTTCAAACGCCCCTCTTCTACCCGAATGCCCTCAGGGAAGCAAAGAAGAAGAAGAAAAAAAAAGGGAGCGTGATTTTCCTTTTAAAACGCCATCTAACGGCAGTTCACGAAAATCTCTTATGTAATGTTTTAATATGACTCTTAATTAAATAAAGGATGTATTAATTGAGTGATTAGAGCACCACCTAGCGGGATTCACGATAAACAAGCATTGCAGCAATTAATAATCACGAAGCGCAGCTGCAATCCACTTTATTATTTAATTAATACATTTTTTATCTCCTGCAATCTTATCGTGAATTGGGTGATCTTTTATTTATTACATTTTCTGAGAAAAAATTTAAGTTGATTATGATGTCGTGAGCGGAACCTAGTATGGCACGCTACGTCTCAGAAATAGTGCGTGCAATCATGCGTTATGATTGATGATCAAAGTAAAGAAAAGGGCCTATTACAAGTATATAACATTGTCTTTTCCTGGAAGAATGACCCGCAGGATAGATCATCAAAGGACTCCTGCTGATGATGTCGCAATAATCTTTCAACATATATCATCATCAGAATGTAAATTACATTTCTTAGAATCCTTCATATTAAGAATATACAAAGCGCCGCCCTGCTGCTCCGGGATTATTATATTATTATATAAATACGATCATCAAAATGAGGAGCTTAGAATGTCCTTTGAATATATGCAAATCCTTTTGCCTGTTTTTCTATCAAATCGATTCTAAGAATTGAATAGAATCAATAACGCTCTACACTCATCAATAGAAAAAGTATTTGAATTCCTATTTTTAGAAAAATAATATGATAAGACATTTCGTTTGAATAGGCAGGCTGCATCTTATGTATTCGCGCTCTCTTTCATTTTAAATTATTATCGAGATGATGACGTCTTTTCCCTCTCTTGTGTTGTCATGACAACGAAGAAGACTGCAGCACTTGATCCAGTTTGGCTGTATATATACCTCAATTAGGCGCCGAAAGCATAACCCAAAAAAAAAAGAGAGAAAAAGTGTTATACTTCTTCTATGATAACTGATGCGAGCAGACGTTAATTAAAAACAAGAATTCATAAATAAAACATTTAAAATCGATCGCAATATAAAAATATATAGTCCATAAAATAAAAAGTGTCAAAGCCTTTTCTATTCTTTTATTGTTAAAGTGCTACTTATTCTCTCCGAGTATATAATAGTAGTAGACTTTACTCTAGAGAGAATGCCCCCTTCTTTTTAGGCCTACTATACAGTGTTATGTTGACAGACGCCTAGCTTGTCGGATTCGGACGGTTGCTGCCGCTGCTGCTGAGTCGGTGCTCAAATATGTACCTCTCACATTGAGTGACTTGCTCCCCTGCGTTCCTCATTCTACATTCGTCGATGATTAATCTCAATAATCACGTCGCAACTTGACGTTTCCTGGTGGTGGCGCTCTCTATACTCTCTAAAAGTTTCATTTTTTAAAAAGTATACAAGAAGAAAGATCAATGACTGTTCAGCAGTGTGTGCTACTGCTGAGAAAAGCGAGAGGGATTTTCAGGAAGAGAAAGAGGGGGATGTGATGAAAAGTCGTGGGTGGGAGAAAGGCAGAATAATGGGTATGGCTGCCTTCGGTATATATCGTCCCTAGAAGAGGGGAAAATCATTGATTTTAGCCAAAGAGACGAGGAGAGCGCCGCTTTGAGTTGGGCTTGATGCTTAGACCGTCGCTGTGGGAGGGACGCCCAGAGACGCGCAGCGCACACAAGCCAGGGCCCAGACCACCCCTTTGGCCGGCGACGTCTGCCTCAGTCGCACCCGAGAGCCACATCCAGGAATAAGAGCCAGCCGATAGCGGGCCCGGGCACAGCACAAATTATTATTTATTTTTTTTTTGCTCCTTCAATCTTTGAAAAATAAATCAAGAATATAAGGATACTGGTGCTTTTGATTAGTGATTTTTGTGTGTGAGTGATATGATTTTATAATATATAGAAAAAAAGTGAGTGACCAACCTAAAAAAGAAGAAGAGGAACAGAATTGAGCTGATGATGATGATGATGGAAATGGAGTGCACTACTGCGAGTGGGTGCTGAGAGTGCCTCGTTGTTATATATATATATATATATAATATATATTATTTTTTTCCGTTCGTGTGAGTGTTTTTTGCGGTTTTGTTCTTCTGCGGTTTATATATATATATCGTACTGCTTGCTCGCGGATGTGCTTCACGAGGACAGCTGCTCTCCTCCGTACCTCAGTGATTATCATTCATCATCATCATTACCACCCCTTGAGTGCATCCCGTCCGACCTTGTAACGCACAAAAAAAAAGTTTTTGCTGTTGTTTGAAACAGAAAAAAGTAACTTGAACTAAGCCGCATTGTCGTCCCTATCGGGTTGGAAGCTACCGAAAATGGGTTGCGCCATGTCGGCCGAGGAGAGGGCCGCCGTCGCCCGCTCCAAACTCATCGAGAAGAACCTGAAAGAAGACGGAATCCAGGCCGCCAAGGATATCAAACTCTTACTTCTCGGTATTAATCAATTTCATTCATAATAATGATGTGGTTCATCATCATATACAAATGAAAGTAGTACATCAGTCGCCTTAGCAGCGCTGCTTCTTCTTCTTCTTTTTCTTTTTTACTTTTTCGCTGATGCTCCTGGGATGCGATGATGTTGAGACCAACGATCAATACTACTGCGCAAGGCTATTAGATGCGCGACCCAGCCCTTGGGGGCGGCCATGCTTGAGACTACACACACAAAGTCTATCTCTCTAATATGTTTCCAAAATAATACCATCTAACTTTAATGTTGAGAAAAGAGAGAGAAATTTTTGTTTCTCATGGATATTTAGGAGACTAAATGCTGATGGGGGAGGAGGAAGGTTTCTTCTTCTAAATTTAGATTGTGTATACTGAAAAGGAGCCATTTGTATATACAGAGAGGACGAGCTTGAAGGGAGGGCTTGTAAAAACAGGATGCCTCTCTTTCTTAAGACTCAGCCATTTTGGAAATGAATGAAACTTTCATGAGGCTTGAACGATACGGTCATTGACCAAAATGTTTTGTTTCTCTTTTCTATAGGGGCCGGAGAATCGGGTAAATCGACCATCGTGAAACAGATGAAGTGAGTACATCTACAATAAAAAGAAAGATGAATAAATTATACTAATTGGATTTGCTCATCTTCTAAATTAGAATCATTCACGAGAGTGGGTTCACGTCGGACGATTTCAAACAGTACCGACCGGTCGTCTACAGCAACACCATCCAGTCCCTGGTGGCCATCCTCAGAGCCATGCCTAATCTGGGCATCTCTTTCGTCAACAACGAGAGAGAGGTAATATACTACATCCAAATAATTACATATTCATATGTTATCTCCATGGAAACAACGCAACAATTTTCGAGAGAGAGGGAAAAAAGGGTGCGGTAATATCACATATATAGGGTTGGGATTCTTTCAAAACAGGATGTTGCTTTTCTCCCTCCCCCCCCCCCCCCCTTCTCTATACAGACGCCGAGCGTGCTGCTTCTCTCTCCCTCCCCTGTTCATATCGATCGGCGCAGAGGGAGCGACGCCTGGTGACCGGAAAGCGCATCAACTAGCTAGCTCCCTCCCTTGCAACATCTGCCCTGTGTACCCCGACTCTCCCAATTACGGCTATTACAACGTAAAAGAAAAAAATACAGAGCAGATGTTTCACAGTCGAACCAACCGGTGTTGTATGCTGTATCAGTAGCGCGCGCTGTATTTAAAAAATTGCACTACCGAGACAACGCCCCGATTAAAAAATGTGCGGTCACTTATATTATATTTTCATGATCGATATCTAACGTGAGTCACGCGAACCTCCAAAAGTCTCATACTATTAACCCCATAAATAAAATGAGAGAAGAGAAAGAAGAAAACTTTTGTTAGAATGTATGTATGCTTGGTTGCCTTAGAGAGTAGTATTATTGATCTGCGCTTTTTGGGATAGGGCGGTGAGCAGAACCATGCGCGGATTTTTTGTTGTATCTTGAGGAGCGCATGCACAAATTGATGATTTTCTCCTTTCTCTCTCTCTCTCATCTTTTTGTCTTGTGCTGCTGTGTCTGTATTGACCAACGTATAGCTCGTCGACGAACGAGACATCAATCGATATATAGGCAACGCCTAGATAGTGATAGAGTTATATATAGCAAAAGGGATGCTCGCGCAGAGTAGCGATGCTGGACGGACACGGCCAGAGAGCATAGCAGCTCGATCAATAGCAATTTTGAAACTGTTGGGCGAGAGCAAAGGCAGGAAGATGACTCCCGGGGATATATCCAATTTCTGCAAGAGACGAAACTCTTTGATGATGCTAGAGAGAGTTGATTATATATCTATAGCGACATTTCTCTTATACATATACAGCCCGACGCCAAGATGGTAATGGACGTCATTTCTCGCATGGAAGACACGGAACCTTTCTCCGAAGAGCTCCTGGCAGCCATGAAACGCCTGTGGATCGACTCGGGCGTCCAGGAATGCTTCGGCCGGTCAAATGAATACCAGCTCAACGATTCCGCCAAATAGTAATAAAAAACCTTTCATATAATATTCTCATAAATGATGGTTATGGGCCTTGATTTCCATTTATAAGACTCATAAAAAAAGGGAATTTATTAAGTTAGGATTCTTCTTTTCTTTCTTAGTTTCTTGGACGATTTAGATCGATTGGGAGCGAAAGACTATCAGCCGACGGAGCAGGACATCCTGCGGACGCGAGTGAAAACGACGGGCATCGTCGAGGTCCACTTCTCCTTCAAGAACCTCAATTTCAAGCTGTTTGATGTCGGTGGGCAGCGGTCCGAGAGGAAGAAGTGGATCCACTGTTTCGAGGACGTGACGGCCATCATCTTCTGCGTCGCCATGTCTGAATACGATCAAGTCCTCCACGAAGATGAGACCACTGTAAACTATTTTTATACTTTCTTTCATATTATAGAATGAATAATTAAAAATGTGTATTTTTTACTATAAAGAACCGAATGCAAGAGAGTTTGAAACTTTTCGACTCGATTTGCAACAACAAGTGGTTCACAGACACGTCCATCATCCTCTTCCTCAACAAAAAAGATCTCTTTGAAGAGAAAATCAAAAAGTCTCCACTCACCATTTGTTTCCCTGAGTACACAGGTAATTCCATCTAATTGTTTATCATTTGAGTAGTTTTTAAAACGAATAATATAACAGGCGCGCAAGAGTACGGAGAGGCAGCAGCCTACATCCAAGCTCAGTTCGAGGCCAAGAACAAATCGACGACCAAAGAGATCTACTGTCATATGACGTGTGCAACGGATACGACCAACATCCAGTTCGTCTTTGACGCAGTCACCGATGTCATCATCGCCAACAACCTCCGAGGATGTGGTCTCTACTAAACAAAAGAAACTAAATATTTAAAATAAAGATGGCCGGCTTCCATCATCAAGTCACCAACAGCATCAAGTCCCCCATATTCTGGTCTCTTATTATATAACTTTTTCTTTCTCTCTGGCTACAATCATAAGAAGAAAAGCACAATTTTATTATTATAATTTAACGCACATCTATAAAACCGTAAACAGGCACAATTTTTGTTTAGTTATTGAAAAATGCCAAATTTTTGGTAATTTCCACTTAAGTTTTACTGTATAGATTATTAGCTCCCCCCTCGTGGCAAAAAATGGCTGTTCTAAAAGAAGAAAACAACGTTGCCAGTTTGTACGGTAAACAAGTGGAACTTGCCCGTTACATTCCAATTCTTTTCTCCAGAAAAAAATAATTATACTTTTTATCTTTATTTTTCACGTATTTAAGAGACCAGGGAGGGATTCTTCAATTCATTTTTGGAAGCATGCAGCTCTCTTTGAAATATGTTGGGGCGGGGACATACTTTTGTATCTATATAATATTTGAAAAGAAAGCACACGAGATGACAGATAAAAAAAGGAAAATCAGTCAAAGTCACATTTTACACAAAAGAGAGAAATTCATGTCCCAAAAGACTTTCTTTTGATGATATAGTTGTTTTTTCCTCTTGAAAAAAAACGCAGAAGATTATTTCTAAATGTATTTTCCCTCATTTTGGAAGAAATTGCCCTCAAAAACTATGATTTTTTATTTGTCTATCCTCTAGTCAACTAAACAAAAACAAAAAATGGAAGATAACAAAGCCTATAATATTCATTTGGAATCCCATCTCTCTTTTTTTTTCCTCATTTGGCTCTCTCTCTGGTTTATTTCCCTCCATTTTGGAAAGACAAAAAAAATTTCGTGCGTCCTTTTTCGTCGTTATAAAAACAGTATATATATCGAACGAGTTGATTTTTTGAAATTTCCTTTTGCTGGTGGTGCACTTTCTTTCTCTCTATCTATCTCTTCCTTATCATCGCGCAATCATATGATGGGCTTTTTTTTCAAAGAAATTATACCAAAAAAATCACAAAAAATTAGATTTGGCGAGGGTCCAACTCTTTGGGGAAAAAATAGTAAAAAAAAAGCGGCAAATTTTTAAGTTTTTTTCTTTTCTTAATATCCCTGCAAAACTTCCTCCTCCTCTTTTTTAATGCCTGTATTATTCGTATATCATATGTCTCACCGAAAACCTCCATCTTCTTTTTTTCAGCGTTCCAGCGCGTCACTTTCTCGTAGCTACATTTGATAGCAATTAAATAACATGATGAAAAAACAAACAAATTTATATATTTCGCCTGACGTTGCTGAACCATCATCCGAACAAACCATTATTAGCACAAAAAAAAACCTTCAGAAAAAATGCACGTTAAACAGTTAAGATAAAAATGACCATTAACGCAAACCCTCTCTCTGTCCTCCTTCAATGTATCTCGTCATGTAATACGCTCTAAATAGATTCATTTGGTTATAATTATGAAGATTCCAAGACATCCCCTAAATAAACAAGCAAGAAAAAAAACCTAGTCTCTTAATATACATTTCTTTGTCAAAGTTTTATTTAAAAAACAGAATGGGATTTCAACCAAAAGAAAGAAAAAGCTTTTGATCAGCATACACCGGGTATAATAGGAATTATAATGAATGTTGTTAATTATTACTCCGCCCGGAATTTAGTGTGTCATCCTTGTGTTCCTCTCTATCTCTCTACTCCTAAAGACATTTTGATTTTGATATATATTAATTGAATATATATCGCTTGTATACATCCCATCACCACACTTTCTCTTGCTGATTATGCTGCTGCTGCTCGATTTTATATTTGCTGCTATAATTATTTGTTTTATTCTTTTTTTTCTTCCCTACCCTCGATATTATTGCATCTTTCACCTATCGTCCCACCCGGTTCGTTTTTTTTTTCATTTCATCAAATCATCAACAAAACTCTCTCTCTTTCCCTGATGATGCCCCCTCCCTTAATTCTGTATTTTTCTTCTCATTATTATATGATTTCTGGGTTTCGATCTGAACAGCAACAAGTTTATGTTGGTGTATTCTGTACATGGCGAAACAACAAAGTTTTAATGTAATTCCAAAGCCTACTGTCTTGTTTTTTTATTCTTATTATTATTTGTTTATTATCCCTGAGGGTTAAAGATTTTTCTTAAAAATCTACCGAAGGCATATAATACTCTGAAAATAAGCGTCTGCTCGGGCCGGGGAGCGACTCTGGGATGTTTAAGTGGCCAACAAGGGTACAGATTCTAAACTGAAACTGTAATTTAGATGATGAAAGTATGTTTTTACGCTTAAAATTGATTTCTAAATTCAAAAGATTACTATTGGTGGTAATTAAATTAAATTCGCATAATTAGAAGTAATTTAAATCACTTCTCAAAGAAAAAGGCCGAGTCTTGACATGTAGGGGTCTATGGATAAATTGAGTTTACCATAGATCTGAGAAATGTTTATATGATAATTAGCGCAATAAATTATTACGTGCCCATACAAGAGTTAGAAAAATATTTGTAGCAAAAAAATACCATTTACTGCCATTTTTCGTTTACCATCAGAAGAAAACAAAGAGCAGACGAATTTCCATTTTCTTGATTTCATTTCTCTTTCATTTCGGGAGTCTCAATGACTCAATCTCTGACCAGGAACCACCCCTTACTCAAAAACTGTAAACCGAGCTGAAAGCATGCGGCTGAAAGATGAAACCGATTTTAAAGCAGACGAAGTCATTCCTATAGGCCTACGCTTGAGTTTGTTGGAAGGAAAGAAAAACATCTTATTGATTTTTTTAACTATTATTTAAACTTATATTGAAAATCAACACTATAATATTAAATAAGCTAACAAATATGGCTAATGGAATCGGACGTGTGGACGTTCAAAAAGTCGGCAGTGCTTCGTTAGCGTCATAAACTCATTTTTGAGCATTTTCTTAAAATAATTTCTAAAATATCATATTTTACGGTTGAGTAAAATTAATTAATTAATTATTTTTAATACGACAATAGGTGGGAACGTTCAAAGGTCGGGTGGGACCTCCGTAGAGGAGCACAGCCGACTCTTTGAATGGGCCCGGTTATTTAAGTAATCGGACCTAGCTGCGGAGTAACAAAAAAAAATACCATTACTTTTTTTTTTTACTCACAGAATTCGACTCTTCTTTTATTATATTTATTTTTTGTCTTAAGTAGACGAGTTTTTCACACATTGATTAATTTTACTTCAACAGTAAATACCAGCTAGGCTACTTTTATACGCAATAACGCAAAGCACTATAGGCCCGTATAATTATATAATTTATGTTACACCATTATTCATACCAGTTTACCCGAAGGCCTATAATAAAAGATCTTGTCATAAGATTTCCAGGGTTGAAAGTTCTATTTATATACAAGCGTTAGATTTCGTGATTCCAAACTTTGGTGGTCAGAGGGTGCGTCTAAAAACAGTCACTCGTCAGTATGGTCAAGTTCTATATTTAGGACACAATACTATCATACTAGATTGACCTTTACATTATAGAGTGGGCGTACATTACGGTCGAAAGAAAGAGCAGCATTACTCTGTTGCCAAATGAATGACGTGACGTCAAACAGCAAACTAGAGAAACTTTTTTTTATTATTATTGTTGGTTAGGAATGAAAAAAGTAGCAGAAGCATATATTATAGCTTTTAGAAAGTGATTTGAATTGACGTCATCACCGCTAATTTCTACTGATGCTGCAGCGCTGCCTCAATTGGCTTTTCGCGGAAATCGTTCGAGTAGATCAAAGCGGAAATCCTGATTGCATCTTCACATTTACAGAGACATAATTTAAATCTGCCAATCGCAAAGAGAAGCATCAGTTCTTATTCTGTATTATTATGAAAAGTTGTTAAACAATGAACGCAGCACGCGTGGGATGATTTCTATTTTGGCGCCGTGCCCTTCGGCGTAACCTTCTGATCAATATTCAAGATGGCGTCTCATACTCGCCGCCTCGTTGCTCTTTTATAATCTAATCAGATTTTTAAACGTTATTGGAGCAGCATACATCATCGAACATTAGTTATTACAAATGAAATAAACCCGAGAAAAATCGATGATAGAATGATGTAATACTAAAGTAGGCACTTAACTCTTATATGACCATTGTGTAATGTTTAAGAGTGGTGCATCACGACGATCAAAGACTGTAATTGGAGAGCGGCACGTCCCTTTTATTAATATTATTCGAGGCACTATAAAGGAAGAAGATGGAGGTGACAGAGAACATCACGAATGAAAGGTTCGACATGCCATATTAAGGTCAAGTGCTGATGCTTCGAACGACCGATGTTGGACCAAAGGGTTTCCACCCACTTCAAGCAATAACAGCCATCAATGGTGGTGTTTACACGTAGCCTACAAAGAATTCCCATTCATCGGAAGATTTCAGTGAAGATTCAAGTTGATTTCTATACAATTCGTTAAATATACCAAATGGTTTTCTACGAAGAACATCCACGAAGAATGATGTGTAAAAGAGTATTAAAAGTAAGTGCGCATAATAACACAAGTTCCTCCACAAGTCTTTGATTGTATATATAGCTTCCCGTTCTGCGCGTGGGATTATTTACTTTTTTTGGCATAGAATAGTCTCATTGTGTACAAAAGCCCATAATATCGGGATATCTTTTTCGTAGAACCAGTTATATATAGACTCTACTCAAAGGTATATATATATGTATAATAGCCCACAGGATTGATCTTAAATATTGACGTGGGTATAGCACAATAGCAGCCTATTCATCTATATTACATTGAGTTATTGGATGCTATTATTATAGCAACTATAACATATTCAGAGAATAAGAGAAATTTTTCATTTGCTGTGCGAAATACAAGTGCAATAAGCTAATAAATGTAATAAAGAATGTCAAGCAATCAGTTTTACGTCATCAATACATTATGTAAGGGGTTGTTTTCAATGTAGGAAATTATATTGTTGTGCAGGGACAATAGCACACATAATTATTTACAGGTATGAGTCTTATTACTGATACACGAAATTAGATAATAAGTAATGCTTTGATCCTATACGATTTATATTCATTAGATAATGCACAAACTAAGCCCAATTTTTTCACGAATAAAAGATCTTGTCTATACATCTTTTTATGGCTAAAAATCCGTCATTATTTACTACCGTGCTATAAAATTCACCATAATAATAAGAATAAGAAGGGAATCTGCGGTACTCAATCACTCAAAGAGTATAATAATGGCGATGCATCAGGATTTTTCTCTTTTAATAAAGACTTGGATTTCGATAAATCATCACTTTCTTCCTCGTCTATACGTCGCTGCCCTTGAAATATATATTATATGTACTGTACGCGATAAATCAACTTGACACTCATCTCTTCTCAACTGCATCCCTCTCTCTCAAACTGTTATGATGGCATATCTAAGGGTAAATCAATACATAAACTTGCCTTCTCTTTTTCTTTATATAGTCCAGCGCTGATATATGCAATTCTTTTTTATTACTATCGCTATAGTTTGCGAGAAATGATGATTCCACGACATCATTAAGAGATGAATGATGCTGTCATCAATACGCATGAAATAAGCACCATGATGGATTTCATTCCACTCTGCATCATTAGTGATGATGCTCCTTCATCTAATGATATATAATGATGATAGCTAATGAGATCATAATAGAGCCTATACTTAAGATGATTCCGGAAGTTTGACCTTGATAAAAATCAATGCACTGTCGTCATATCGCGAGATATATATAAAATAATATACACATCCCCACCATCATATCTTATGTATAAGGAATCCGATACATATCGTCTTGCTGGCCATTGGAGACGAGAAAAGGGAAGTCGTCGCCTTATGGCTGTTATCAGACTCTCCCAGTCTTATATATATTGAAAAGCGCTCCTAGCGTGTGTGTATATAAACTTTTTTTTCATGTGTGTGTGTACTAAAGGAAAAAGAAGGAAAAAAAGTGACTTTTGAACAAGTCCAGCAGTCGAACGGGCAGCACGGCCGGTGCAAAAGGTTTGCGCGCAGCTTTTCATCGCGGGAGGAGGCGGCGGCCGTTTAGGCTCTACTGGATGTTGACCCCTTTTTACTAGTCCAAAAGTGCAATGTACGGAATCGTGAGAGAAACTCATTTATATTAGAAAAACGACGACGACGACTTCGACCTTTAAAGGATCAAAGAACATTGGCAGCACGTCATGGAGTCATTACAAAGAGAGGAAACGGGAAGAGCTCCTTACAGGAACGGCGGCAGCAGCAGTACCTATACTCATCCTGCAGGATCAGCTTCTGTAATTGTTCAAAATGCGGCCGTTATGGCCAATCAAGCTGCTTCTAGTCCAGTTCCATCATCAGGTTAGTCTAATTATTATTCATCCGCCGGAAGAGATTGATCGCATCCACCCCCAATATATATCGATAATAGGCTTCTTATCGACAAAAAAATTGTCTGAAGGGTTGTGACTACATAGACACGAAGGCCACGGCTTGCTGCTGACGCGATGTGTCAGTGGCGGGCACCGATAAGGAGCCACCCCGGAGAGGGGAGCTCAAAAACATTAGATAAGAGCTCTCAAGACAGTCTATGATAATACGTTTTCTAAAATTTTTGAAATGATTTTCCAAAAAGAAGACTTGGCAACATTGGTTTATGCATAGAGATATTTCAAAAGGAATAAGATTCATCTATTGTTTTATATTAGATAATGTATTCATAGACACGGATTTAACTGGGTTTTGAATTCCTGCTCATGCGCCATATTTTTTCTCTTCTATTGCATATATCAAGTGACGGACACCAGTGCGCTCCAGTTGTCTGTTACAGCATCCGGCACTAATACTACTCATCAGAGCAGCAGTCATGCAGCAACTCCAATTCTTCCGGTTAATAATGTTAATAACAATAATTCAGTTCCATTGGTGGCCGCCTGGTGTGCCATATGCGGGGACAGGGCCACTGGAAAGCACTACGGTGCCGCATCTTGTGATGGATGCAAAGGCTTCTTCCGGCGCTCTGTTAGGAAGAATCACGTCTACACTTGCAGGTATAAAAAATATTTGAATAATGAACATTGTAAGAACGAATTTGATTAATGCTGTCTACGAGTTTAAATTGCTATTTGATGTAAACTGGTAATGTTATTTAAGGTTTAATCGGCACTGCGTCGTTGACAAGGATAAAAGGAATCAATGCCGCTATTGCAGACTTGGAAAGTGCTTCAAAGCTGGCATGAAAAAAGAAGGTATTATTATAGTTTAAATGATAATTAATAATTTAGCTAATTTTTTATCAATAAAGCTGTGCAGAACGAGCGTGATAGGATAAGCAGCCGAAGGCCTAGTTATGAAGAGCCAGTTTCCGCCAATGGATTAACAATCAGCGTACTAATTAACGCAGAAACTATGAGCCGACAGGTAAATCAATATTTTTTAAACTGAATAACCTCGCTTTGCTAATTCTTAATCTAACTTGCTGCTTCAACTAACACCATTTTAATTGATTTCTTATTTTTTTACATTTTTCCTCCTCCTAATTTGGCTGTTGCTGTGTCCCTCTTCCGAATTTTGTTTCGTTTTTCTTTTTTTCAAACTTTTTCCTCCATCGCCTGTCTAGTGTGAAAATTTGTATTTAAATCAGCTCTCAGCCGTCAACGATTACGATTTGAACAGCAAAAGGATGGCGACGTTCAACGACGTCTGCGAGTCAATGAAGCAGCAGCTCCTCTTCCTAGTCGAATGGGCTAAATACATACCCGTTTTCAGTGAATTACCTCTTGACGATCAGGTTTCTAATTTAAATCAAATCAATAATAAGAACCAAAATAATGTTTATATCAATAAAAAGGTGGCGCTTTTAAGGGCTCACGCCGCGGAAAACTTAGTTTTAGGTGTGGCCCGGAGATCCATGCACCTGAGGGATATACTCTTGCTGGGCAATGATTCCATAATGCCTCGCCAATCAGCCGGACTTGGTAATATAAAATCCCCCTATTTAAAGTCCTTTAATAATAGTAAAAAAATTTGGTTAGAAATTGAAATCTACCATATTGGGATCCGCATCATGGACGAGATCGTCAAGCCATTAAGGGACATCCAGATGGACGACACAGAGTACACTTGTTTGAAGGCTATCGTCTTCTTCGATCCTAGTATAGTCTTTTTTATATAATCGTTTAAAAATAAAAAAAATCGATAGTTTTCCTTTGAGTGCAGATGCGAAAGGATTGGGAGAGCCGGCGCGAGTCAAGGCCATCCGCTATCAGATCCAGCAGTTACTGGAAGATTACGTCGCCGATCGGCAGTACGCTTGTAGAGGGCGCTTCGGAGAGCTGCTATTGGCACTGCCACCACTCCAATCTGTCGCCTGGCAGATGATTGAACAGATTCAGATGGCAAGGCACTTTGGAGTCACCAGGATCGATTCACTCTTACAAGAAATGCTCCTTGGAGGTATACCTGAAAATAATCCATTTTTCGTTAAAAATCAATTTTGGCGAAAAATCCATTATTGAGTAGAAACCAATTTTGGAGAAAATCTAAACTTTTATAATATCCGATTTGGGGAAAACCATATTTTTTTAATGAATGAGCAAAAACCAATTTTGGAGGCAAAATCACTAATTTTAAAAATCACCAATTTTACAAAAAATTTAAAAAATTTGAAATTTTTTTAGGAACTTCGGGAGAAACAGTAACTTCCGGGTCTCCTTCAAATCCAAATACTTACACTCCGGTTGCAGTACTTCAGCAACAGCAGCAGCAACAGCATCCTCCTCCATTGACAACCCTGGGCCCTCTATCGGCCGGTTCGTCACCCACTCATCCTGGAGCTGTTCATCATCATCCAAGCTTGTTAATGCATCGCAATAACGGACACGGTGGTCCGGGAATTATGTCTCCCGATTCAGAAGATGATGCGGGATTTCATCTAACCGCAATGTCGAACAGTAATAGTGCCCCATTTAAGCAAGAGGTGGCGGAAGGAACGATAGATAACAACGCTTATACGTAAAAAAAAAGAAAAAATTGCCTTGGATCATCGAAAAAAAAATTATATTCAATTTATAAATGGGTAGCTGAAAATTTTAAAAAGGGATTTTTTATTCATTATACTACATATCGCTACCATCAGGGTTATTTTTATTTACTTCCATCGTGCCATTTTTTTTTCAAAGAGAGAGAAATTTTATTATTAATAATATTTGTACGTGTTTTTTTTAATAGGCGAGAGTTGCTCAAATATTATTGTTTCTATATTGGGGCCATGAGATTATATTAAACGGTGACTTCGGCGAATTTTCGTTTTCTGTGGCTTGCAACCAGAGCTGCCGTGTTCAATTTACTCGATTCTCTTCGAATCCATTCCTGAATTTTTGGAATTTAAGACTTTAAATATTCTTTGGAAATATATATTATAATTTAGAAACCTTGAAATTCCTATGACTGGTTTGACCAACTGCAAAGAGTTTCCTCTCAAGTTCATCCAAGTGGGCTATGAGGTGGACAGTTTCGTGGTGAGTGGAGTGCTGGGACATGTCCATAATCTGCCTCAAACGGTTTTGCAAAGTCTAATAAAATAGTGAGAATAATTATACATAGAAATATAATTGGATTATAGAGATATTAATTTAAATACATCAATGAGGCATCTTTTAATGTCCAGGGAATCTTTCAAACCCAAATTTGCCACATGGAGACCAAGATCGTAGAAGTAGGGGCCCCACTTGTGGAGGTCCACCACAAAACTGTCTGCTTTCAAGATTTGCCTGAATGAATTAATCAAAATTAGCACATATATTTGAACATAAAAGAGGTTGTTTACCTGTAGTTTACTTTGTAGTATCGTGGCACTTCAAAGGTGACCACTTTTTTGGAGTATAATGTTGGTACCATCCAGAATGGCAGCTCAACTTTGGAGCCCTGCTTCAAGTCTTCACAATCAGCTGACTGATCCAGCATTCCTATATGTAATTAACTCATAAAATTAGTATAAAAAATGATAGAGTAAATAAGGCATTTTACCAAGTTTGGGAACTGCAACTTCAAATTTACAGGAAACGCGAACATCTTGCAGTAAAATATCTTCCAGAGAGAAATAACTTGGACTGTAACTGAACAGTAAAGAAGGCATACTTTAAAAAGTAGAAATAAATCAGTTATAAACAAATCTTTCCAGCGATCATCAACACTGTTTGACAGCTGTTATTCCCCTTTTGTTTGAAAGACATCCCGCCCGATGCGGGGTTGCCGTGTTGACATTTCTATGACTAACGGTCGTGGTATTTCATGCCGGGCTAGGAAGCGTCTTGGACCGTACGACCCCGGGTCGACCGTACTCAATCTTTTTCGCAACATTATACAATTTTATCACGTTATTCCAATCATGCTTGTTAGTAATAATAATTTAAAAAATCTTCGAGCCAAGAATTAATTTGAATGAAATATTTTTAAAAAGAACGAAACCAATAATATAAAAGAAAGTTTCTCTGACTGCAATACGCGGCCTGATGCTGGTTGATTGGTTTCAATCATGTGTGTGATGGTGACGGGTCTTGGTACCACCGTAGCAGTAGTAGTAGCCGTTCAAATTAGGAGTCATAGTAGCCCTTGTCCGCCCTCTTAATTGAGTTGTTGCGGAGACATTTAAGGTTGGTGAAATGACAAACGATCCTAGCGGGTTCACTCTGTGTCATAGTGCCTACCATGTGCGCTGTGGCATCCAACCGAAGGCAGTGGAGAAATTGCGTGAATACACACTTTTTGTACGCAGCAAGCGCTCATTAAAAATTGCAAGTAAGAAATGCAAATCCCTTCTCCGGGTGTATATATGATGATAAGATCATCTACAGTAAGGAAAGAGAACAAATCGACGACGACAATCTTTCAAGTTTTAATACCAATGAAGAGTCAAGATGTAAACCCTCTTGCCGCCCGCCAGCTTCTGCGTCTCGTGGGAACTCGTGGATCACGGTATTGGCCCTTGTTGTCGTCTCTTGTCTCATCTTTGTGAGAACGTAACACGCAAATAAATAAGACGAAATTCATTTCTTAATTTCTTCCTACTTTCGAGTTGTTAGAATTAAGAATGACGTTATTAACTATGTTTTAAAACCGATCATCACGTTTAAGTTTTATGTTTTAAAATGCATGGGTAGATAGGCCGATGGCACCTCTTAAATATAGCCAAGTATCAAATATTCTTGTCATCTATGAACAAAAAGGTTCATTTTTTCTCGATAACTGGTAAAATCAGGGAAGTTTCGATCAGGGGTGGCCGTCGGGTGTGGGGCTTTCGAGTCGCTATCCCGCGTCAGTCGGCAAACAGCGCGTGATTGGGTATCATATACCCATTAGTTGATTGATGAGTACATCACGCCCTTAATAAGTCGGTCGACTGACACCATTATTACCGAGGTCCTGCTTCTCCCTATGTCAGTGAATATGGGCTTCTTCTTCTTTTAATTCAGTAAAAAGGATCTTGGAACCTAGAACTGAATTGGCAATCCAAATCGCTACTTAATCAACCGATTTTGTGATGGGAACTAAACTTAAGTGAAAAACTATGCAAAACACAACCTTAAATGAGCCCTATTCTTCTCTCCCAAGTTAGTTTCCTCCATTTTGTACGTCGAGGTGACTCTTGTTCTCAAAATAAACTTGCTCTCTCCCTCTCTTTTTTTTTTTCTTTCTAAAACTAGTTGAAATATTCCAAAAGCAGGAATAACCAATGGCTTTCGTCGTCGAAAGAAGACGCATCCTGATTGAAAGGGGAGAAAAAAACAACATTATGTCTCACTGTCTCCGCCCACACGCAGCTGCCAGATTATAAATCTTTCCCGAAATCCAATCACAAAGCAACAAATATCTCCCGCAACGAATTCGTTTGTTTTATCTCATTTCAATCTCAGTCTTTAAAAGAAGCCTTTTCTTCTCATTTTGATTTATTGCTGTTTAGTGTTAACCGGAAGCTGCCCTCCCTAATTTTGACGTCCAGATGCTCGCCTGGTCTTTTTTTTGTTATATTCTATTTTCAAACTTCTCCCTACTTCTTGTTGATCCAGATACAAATAGCTTTCAAGTAAACATTCCACATTTTAAAAAAAGAGTTTATTTGAATCATCACAGTAAATGACACTTTTTTTTTTATCTATTTCATTTATTTTCTTGCAAAAAAAGTTGTTCTGTACAAGAAAAAATTGAAAAAAAGTTGTATTTCCTTCTAAGTTTATGTTCAAAATTAAATCACGCTGGGCTATCGTTGAGGCTAGCAGTCGGCGATATGGATGGATCATCTGTTGTGGCAGAAAAAGCTTCTTCTCGCCTAACAGTCGCATAATACGAGACATCACGATCCTCATCCGCAGACAGCTGGCTCAACGTCTCATCCAAAGATTCCCGATACGGGCTGTTGGATCCCGAAAAAAATTCTAGAAAAAATTCAAAGAATTATTTCTCAAGAAATATTTCTAAAGTAAAAATTTTTATATTTTAATAATACCATGGTATTTGAGCTGAAAATTAATGACCCTAGCAAGAACGAGACGAACGTTTGGAACTCGATCTTGTTTGAGAGCCAGGAGGGGCGACAAGAGCAAACGAGCAAAATCCTCCAGGGGAAGAGCTCGATCCGTCACCAGTTGATTGCAAATGTTGACATAACTCTGGCGGAGCATCCATCGGTTCCCGGAGCAGAAGCGTGTCGTCAAGTCCGTCAATAGGGGACTCAGCGGCGTTGCCACGGATTCCGTTGTTGTCCCGTCCTCAGAGACCTGCTTCATGATTTGACTGACCTGTTTAAATAGATAAATTTTGATTTAAAATTCTAATTTGACTTTTAAAAATTAATAAAAATTACCAGAGTGAAGGCAGGAAGACGGACAGCGGCCACTCTATCCGAGGCCAAAGTCAGCGCAAGCGGAAGAATAAATTGAGCAGAATCCGACGGATTGTAAAGAGCCACGACAGATTGAAGCTGGATGGCAAGCTCCTGCCGGAATCGCCAATTTTGCTCATTATCCAACTTTAAGAAATCAGCCAATCTCGGTAGATAACTCCTCCTCTCTCTATCAGGCAGTAGTCTCAGAAAGTCAGTCAAATGTTTGAGCACGCCGATCCTCACTTCATCCAAGTCTTTAATGAATCCATCAAAAACAGGAAGCAGATCCGCCGTAACGACGTCTTGGCCTAAAATGGCGCCAATCTCGTGAATAGACGCCGCCAGAGTCCTCCTCACTTTCCACTGCATATCAGACGCCAATGTAGAGTAGAGATCCCTCAACAGAGGCCAGTGCTCTCTACCCAAAGTGCAGACTACGGCCGGAAGCGAGTAGGCGCAGTGCCGAGTAATCTCAGCATCCACCGTCTCCACAAAATAAGGATCAGTCATCTGAAGATAGTAATCCATCAGATTCTGAGGGACAACCGTCTGATTTGCCAATCCATCGGGACGTTGTTGACCTGGTTGTAGAGGACTATACGGCCTAGGCCGTACAGGCGCTTCCATGCTGATGTTTCCGGAAGATAGACCTCCATCAGAGAGCCTCCGCCGATGATTGGAATAGTAAGAGTAGAAAGAATTCGAGTAGACTGTTGTTGGAAGCTGCTGGATATCGGAGGTACTGTTGGCCGTTTTGGTATAGGCCGGTGGGAGCAGAGCCATCGGTTCAGGTTCGGGCAATGTGGGTGGAGGAGGTGGAGGATTAGGATCACCAGGTAAGAGTTCCTGACAGGTAACACGACGGAGGTCGAAAGCATGCTGAATATCAGATGGAGTAGCTGGATCGGTTAATTCTACAGAGGCCATTAAGGTCTCTAAAGTCTTTTCAACGGATGGATTGATTTCTACATCTGGAATGGGATCCCTCCAGTAGTGAAAAGTGTTAAAATCTGATCCTTCTTCTTCTATAGATGAGTCGGCGCTGGGTGGGGCTGATGCGGCCGCAACGGCCTCGAAATCTTCGTCTTTAGAGAAGGTGGATATGAAGGGGCCTAATGCCTGGAAAGCGGCCATTCGGACCCATCGGGATTCGTCTTGAAGGAGGTTGACAAAAAGCGTGCCTAAATCGTGTCGCCGCTTACCGGCCGAAACGACCCTCGAGAGGCTCATAAAGACCTCAGCGCAAGCTTTGCGGACCCCCCACAACTCGTCTTGGCACAGCGTGTAAAACTTGTCCAACTGTTAATTAAAAATTATTAAATTAGTTGATATATTCATTATAATTTAATTAAGTCAAATTAGTACCAGAGATGCTTCTGTGACTTCTTGACCAACGACTGAGCAAAATTCACCAAAATTTGCCGCGCAAATTTTGCGGACGTGAAATAGGCCGTCGGCGGATAAGGCTGCAAACCGATCCAGAAAAACTCTTCGGGATAAATCGGGGCCGAGTAGTGGAGCCATCCGACACATTAACTGAAACAAATGTTTAAATTATATAAAAAACTAAAAACATAATAAAAAAATTCAAATTTGTTTAAAAAAGAATGAAATTGCAGCACCAAGTCGTGCGTAGCGCTCATCAAAGCTGGCTGTGATATGAATATGTTTATTAAGACACACCACAGCCACTCTGACAAGCTCATACACACGACATCTTCATTACATAATAACAAGCACCATAAAAAAGGTAGAAAATCCCGGACACGCCCCGCTCATCAAAGCTGGCTGTGATATGAAGGGACCAAGAAAAAAAGTAATTATTTCTATATTATGCAACACACTACAACCACTTTGCGAGCGGCACACGCTGGGCAGTTGATGACATCATCTCTTCCGGAATTGTTGTAAATAGAAGAATAGCCGACCGAGCTCCGCGCATCTAGAATGGCTGTGATATGAATCTGAGCTGAATAAATGCAAACAAACCACAGTCATTCCGACGTGCGGTGCCCGTGGTTAAATCAATCAGGATCGATCCTTGTAGATACAATTTCCAATATCCCTGGCTCGTCAAAGCTGGCTGTGATATGAATCACTTTTAAAAACATTTCCCAGTCGACTTTGACGGCCCGGAATCGGTTTAATTCTCGTAGATTTCAAGATAATACAATTTGTTGATGGAAATAAGGATCGCAGCATGAACGACAAAGTAGTGAGAGGTGTGGAAGACGAGAAAAACCAACATCTCACTACCCATGTCTTTCACACCGAAAAATCCTTCTCGTTTTTCTTTGTTTACCTTAAAAACTAAATTAAGAGAAACTTACGGCGGCAGCTTCCGTGCGGAAGTCGTCGTGAGCGTCGGCATTGGTGAGCATCGTCAATAGAGGGCAGACTTGATCCTCAACATCATTTCGAGCCACAAGATCCTGTTCGAGTAGAACCAGTAAGGCCGCTTGGGCTGTTTTGCGGACCTGGTTGTTGACATCCGTCAGATAGCGTACGACGAGCGGAAGGAGGAAAGATGGTACCAAGTGCATCCATTGATGTTCACTTTTTTCTTCATGGCAGTACATGGCCACGTGAGGGACCTGCTCCATCAATTCCGCACGCACCGAAGGCTCTGTAAAAAATTCCGGAATTAGTTTGAACCTCATCCATCTTGTTTTTCTAGCCAATAGAAAACAAAGGCTCCTCCCCACAAGGAAGAACCAATCCATTTTCATGTCGTCTAACTATCTAAAAATAACTTTTTCTCTCCCCTCTTACGTCTAGAAAAAAAAAAAGCCAATCAGGGAACAGAGAGAGAAACTTACCGGAATCTTCTCCGAGGCGCGAGATGATGGCCAGAACTCGTGACAGGTCGTGATTGACATCCGGCACCGGAATTGAGCGCAACGTTTCCAAAATCACTCGAGCCACCAATTCTCTATAATAAAACAAAATATACATTTATTAAACCCGACGATAGATGGCTCTTTCTACCCAAATATAGGGGGGAACAGTATTGATTTTCTTTTCACCCCTAACAAAGACTTTTCTCCCCCTCTACTCAAAAGAGTTCTTCACCCCTCTTCTTCCGGTTCTGAAATTTTTTTGTGTGTTATGATGGATCGTTCTTTTTATTTATTATATAAGCGCGCGCGTACCTTTAGGGCACTCACAATTTTTTTTTCTAGTAGGCGTTTTTAACAGTTAGCCTACTACAACCACGTTTTACTATTACTACTACTACTACTACGCACGCCTTTGGCGGCCATTTTGTTTGAGAGGCACCCCTTCAAAATGGCGGCCGCGCGCGCGCTGCGCTCTCTCATAGAGGTCAAAGCAGCGCAAAAATAAAGTGAATGGCAACGTTGTTAAAAATGTAAGAGAGCGCAATCATTAAAAAAAAGAATGAATGAAACACGATAATAATGTTTAAGAGGGGTGCGGCTCCAAGTAGTTTTTTTTTCAGGACGTAAAAGAGGAACCAATAAGAAACTGAGATCTGGAATGTTTCAAAAAAGAGGGGAGAAAATCTCCTCTCCCCTCTTTTCTATTTTAAAGGAATGTGTAGAGACCCCTGTGGCTAAACAACATCTTATCTCTCTTTTAAACTTATAAGAATTAAATTTTTTAAAGTTTCTTCCGGTAAATAAAAATAAATTTAACGCTTCCTGTACTAAATAGAAAACCGGAAATATTTGGTGAAAAGAAGGGTCAAACTTTTTTTTTTTTTTTTTTTGGTCAACGAGACTTGTGGAATGCAGTTTGGACAGAGAAAACACACATACCCTGTGGGCATAAGGCAGAGGAATGCTGACTCTCTCTAGTTATATTCCTTATAAGGATCACTTTTTCGAAAGACTGAAAAAGTTTTTCAAAATTTCATTCAAAATTTTCACGTGATACGTATTGCGCAATGCCCGCCCCGAAAATCAATAATACTCGTATGACGTCATGAAACAAAATTGCAACGCTGTAAATAAAAAAGTTACCTTACCATTGCGTCGTAGAGTAGAGAAAAACAAATCCAATGTCAAGTGCACACGCTTATTTTTTTTCAAAAAAATATAGCGTCGTTGTATTATGACACATTGGGGCGCCCCTTTTTTTCAAGGCCTAAAAACCAACATGGCCGTCGGAGAAACAGCAGCAGCATGTTTCACACACACAAGAGGGGGCAGATGGCTCTCTCCCTCGAAAAAAAAGTAGAAGGGGACGCGGCTTCCGGTCCACCCGTGTGTGTGTGTGTGCACCCCTCGGCGTCCCTCTTCTTCTTACTACTTTTCAACCGACGCTTTATTGTAAACTCGCAGATTTGAAATGTTTTCAACTCAACTTCACTTTGAAACAGCGCCATCTTTGACGAAATGTAGTTTTGAAAATGAATTCAACGGAAACACGATTTGAAATTAGAGTTTTTCAGTGGAAAATGTATGTAAGAAGGATACACACACGTATACGGCTAGAGTGAGCGAGAGCAGACGCGGGACTGTGTGTGCGTGTGTTCTAGGCGGAGAGCGTGGTTTCAAAAAAAAAAAAAAAAGAATGGCGCCCTCTACGTTCTCTGCGCGCTCGATGCAACCCCCGCCTCGGGGAGAAAACACATTTCTACGGTTTTCCCCCCTTCTCGGATGGAAGCAGCACTTGGCTTGCTTCCCTTTCAGTCGCCCCGCCTACTTTCGAAAATGTAGGGTGGAGGCAGCACCACCCAATCCTGTTAGAGTCGGTCGGCCATTGGCTCCCCCCACATCGCCATGACGGCTGATGCGCGTCTCAACCGCTGAGAGGCGCTCTCGTTAGCCCTGAAGGGGGGAGTAAAGTGAATGGCCGTTATTTTGGCGCCAACAACATTCTTCTTCTTCTTCCCCCCTCTCTGCCTGTCAACTTCCGGTAGGGGCGCTTGCTTACTCCTTCTTCTCCTCCATCTAGCGACAGAACGCAGCTGTGTGCAACAACACGCACCACCTGGTTAGACCCCCCCTTAACGACGGGATTATTAAAGTATAAATACAGTACAGCCATGAAGACTTTTTTTCGCAAGGGGGGAGGAAGCAGGTGGGTCACGTGCTACGAGGTTTTTCATCACCCTTTAATTACATAAGACAAATGACGTAATTTTGTGTGATTTACCTGTTAAAGGCATTGCCATTCTCTAGACAGGCTTCCATTTCAGTGATGGACACAGTTTCGCGCCCATTGGAACTCCTCTCATCATCCGAAAAGCCGCCATCTATAAAAATACAAAAATCTTTTAAAAAGATGTTATCTTGAAATCTTCAAAAGTTTTATGGTTTCTAGGGGTTGGCACTTGAAAGATACTTGAAAATTTTTAAGTAAAACACGCGGGTTGTGTAAAATAGAGTACCTTACAACATTAGCAGTAGCTCTAATAAAATAAAAAGAAATTCATCCTACCTTGCTGTGATTTATTACTACTGGAATCGTCGTCTTCTTCCTCTTCTTCCGTTTCTTCTTCCGGCGGTGAAGAAGATGGTGGAGGTGGTTCATCTAAATTCACAAATAAAAATGTTCGAATAAGAAAGCGCGCCAATGAATAGAAAAGAAAAAAAAAGGTTTTAGGTCGGACTGAAAATGCCAGTGACGCTTTCTACGTCACACCATTCTTTTTAAGCCACACACAAAAATGACCCACACAGTGTCAGCACGAGTCTTGGACGTTTCATGATCGTGCCATTCAAAGATGAAACTCAATAAGGTTAAAACTTGGTAACTGGAATGTAATGAGGTAACACAAAGTGAGAGGAAATGGATTCTCGAGTGGAAGAAAACGTCAAAAATAAAATTGAGAAGCCAAACTGACCCGACATGTTGTGTGTTGAGCACCCGAGTTGTTTCAAGACTGGGGAACTGCGTTTTCGGTAAAAGCTTTCTTTGACGCTCGTTAGGAGTCGCGCATTCTCGGAGAGTGATTCATTTTTCACATGACTTTTTCGAATGATGAATTAATGGTTGGGAGAATAGTTTTTGAAATGAGTTGGGCAATGTGTTAAATCAATGCCTAATTTGCCAATGACCGAAGCGCCCGATTGCATTTTTGATCAATGGAAACTACAAGGGGTTGTAATTTATACCGCCAGGTGGCCATAGTTGTCAGGCTCTCTATAAAACTGAAAATTTAAAATTTATTGCAATATATTCAATCTAAAGAGTAAATATTTAATTTTATTCATAAATCGAGTCTTTTAAATGTTATTAAATAGAAATAGAAGAATTAAAATAATTTGTAATCAACATTATGTAACGAGTCCTAGATGGCGCACGCGTACACTAAATTCCTAATGTAGCAGACGAAAATAGTGTAGAAATACTGTTGTCGTCTAGTCTATTATTCACGCCACTCACGCAGTGATTGCAAAACCGTGTAATTCTTTTTACATAGTAAGAAACAAAATGTCAAACCGAGCTGTTCGCAAGTTACACGGAGCTAAAGATGACTTGTCAACATTGGCACTGAATTTAGAACTCGACGATGAAGCAGAATCCACGGCTGTCAATGGCAACCACAAAAAGAATAAACCTGCTATGAATCTGTTTGATTTGGTAAAAATAAATCAACTAAAATCACCTTTTAATGACGTATTAACGAAATATTTATAAATTCAGCTGAACGAGGGTGGCGAATCCGACTCTGGAAGTCAGCAATCAGCTGATGCTGCATCAGAGGACAGTGCTGAAAATGAGGCCCCACAAACATCTGCCTCCACGGGCACCAAACCCAAGAAAAAGGGCAAGAAGAAGAGGAAGAAGAACCAATCATCTGAAAATCTTGATGAAGATTTCCTCTTAGAAGTTGTCCCGAGTGGAGATCAGGGCTATTCAGCACCCAAAACTGGTCCTATGAAGAGTGTGCTCAATTTAGAACAGAAAAATCTGAATTCAGATAACGAATTGAAGAAGATTTTCGGAAGTAAAGTCGTGACGGCCGGTCAGAAGAAGAAAGCCAGGGGTAGAGCTTACGTCAAATCCACCTGGCTCATCAATGCCAAAGATAATTGGAATCAGATCCGGAAAACGGGTTTATCGATGAGCCTCGATCACACTAAAGATGGATGTTTCTATTTCAAGTACGAGCACAATAAAGAATACAGGCAAATCCAGTTTAACTTCTGGGATTCTGTATCTTCTATGAATCCAGCAAATATTGTGGTCAGTTTTTAATTTATTTAAATTTAAATTGGATAATTATTAATAAATCTTATTATTTAGGCGTTGGTCAACATGTATCCCTATCACATCGACTCACTGATTCAATTATCTGACATCTGCCGGATGAGTGAAGATCCCCAAATGGCGACAGAGTTGATTGAACGGGCCTTGTACATTTTAGAGAGTGCGTTCCATCCGTCCTTTAACTTGGCTTCTGGAAATTGCAGACTGGAATATAAACAGCAAGAAAACAGGTAATAACTATATCACATTTAATTTGAATTTATTTCTAATTTTTGATTGATTTTTAGGGCTCTTTTTCTGGCTATTTTCAAGCACTTGGTTTCCATCGGTCAAAAAGGATGTTATCGCACTGCACTTGAATTCTGCAAGCTTCTCTACACTCTTGATTTGGAAAATGATCCATTGGCCGTCATTCTAATGATTGATTTCTACGTAATAATCAATTATTTTCCTAATATTTACATAATTAATTATTTAATATATTTTAATAGGCCATTAAAGCTGGAGAATACACCTGGCTAATCGACTTTTTCAACACCTTTGAACCGAAGAAGAATCTGTCACAATTACCCAACATGGCTTACGCCATCGCACTGGCACACTTTTACCAATCAAAACAAACTTCTAGTGATCAAACATTAGCGGACGAGTACCTCCAGAAAGCACTTATGATGTTTCCCGGTGTTCTAATCCCTCTACTGGAAAAGTGCTCCATCCAAGCTGATGGAAGAGTCATCAAACACGACTACTTTTCCATTACAAAGACGAGGTGCTTATCTTTTACCATCATTCAAACATTTACGGTTCCTTAAATTCGACTTATTTTATTTAGTGCTCCACCGTCCCTGAATAACTTGATCCAGCTTTACGTCGGCCGTTCGTTCCACATCTGGAAAGATGCCGATCTACTTCCCTGGCTCGAGCGGAACGCCAACATTTGCCTGGATTCGATTGAGAGGGACCGGTCTGCTGTTTCAGAGTACGAAGAGAAGAGGAAGAAACGATACCAAGGCACTCCGAGAAACATCTACCGTCACATTCTTTTGTCGGATATCAAAGATGCCACTGCAACTCTCCCTCAGGTAAAATGGAATATCTTTAGAAACATTGCGGAATGATTGACATTCTTTTCTTTTTTTAGGAATTGTCCGAAGGTCCAGTCATGTCTTACGATCCTCTGCCACCTGTAGATTCTGTTTCGAGCTACAGCCGGCCGAGCCGGAATGCTGGAAATAACACGGCCGCAAGTCAGCTGGAAGGAGGACTATTGAGCTCATTCTTTCGATCACTTATGCCCGGATTCAACCCCGATGAAGTGGTGGTTAATCAGCCTCAAAGACCGGCGGTGGATCCTGATGATGATTTAGCCGCAGCTGCTGAAGGTGCCGGTGCCAATTTACAGAGAAGTGTCGGAGCTCTAGTGACTGCTATGAGAGATCTACTGAGCAGCATCCACCTACCTGATTTAGGGAATGAAATTGCTGATAATGAAGAAGGAGAATCGGATGATGATGATGACCAAATGTTTGACTAATTTACATTTATTATGAAAATAATACAAAATTTTTGTGGGCTGGATTTAAAATCAAGACTATAAGGCTATGTTTAAAGTTAAAAAAAAAGGAAGGTTTAACTACCGAGATGACGATCCTCGGCAAAGAGTAGGGCGACAAGGGTAGCAATACAAAATGTGCTGTTGCTATTGAGGAAGCCGGTGCTAACGACAATGCAACTTAATGAAAAAAGGGATTTAAGTCTTTATACACCATCACAGATGAGAAAAGATGAATCTTAACAGACAAGGTTGTTTCACTTGAATCTTATCACAGTCCTTTATTTACATCGGAATTATAGAATGATAGAGGTCTTTAATTCTTGTTCTTTGATTCAGCTCACCTGCTCCAAATGATCCTTCCCAAATAGTAGACCTAAATGAAACCGAATAATGTGAATTACTAATGAAATAAAATTATTCTTTTTTTACTGAATAACTTACAATGGTAATGATGGAACCAAATATTACTAGTCCACTTATAATATCCACTTCCTTTTTGGCTTGTTTGATATACTGAAACTCTTTGTCCGTAGATCTCCTGAATTTGGGATCATTTTTCATACGGTAAATAATCTTTCGTCTTTCAGCTTGAGGAGCTTCTTTTGGGATGCTGCAATGAGCCTTCTTGAGCTGTGATTGACCTGCAATGTTTATTTATTAGTAATTAGATGTATTTGATTTAAAACTAGTTATTTAGTTGATAGATGAAGCTCATTCCATGAATGAAAAGCGAGAAAATATAAAAACTCTAATTCCAATTATGAAAAGTACTCACCAGCGCGAAGAATCGATTTGATATCAGCTCGAACCATTTTATAATAGAGAGAATTGAATCAAGGTCTGATTAAAGAATTATTTTAGACACTTTTAGAAAACTGGCCGTCGAGCTTCAAGATGTCAACAATTCAACAACTTGCGATGACAAATACAACGTTTGCGAAACGCGTATGGTGCCATCACTGCGCCCACTGCATATGGGCTTCACCCCAATAGAAAAGTGTATGCGAGATTGCGAGGGTCAGCCCGGCCAGGCCAGGCCGCCAGGGTCCACAGGGAGGCCAATATATAGAGGAACCCTCTTTTTTCTATGAATTCCTAATAGTTTTGTTGTTTTGCTTAATTCTAATTTGTATTTTGCTTTAATTATCATTGTTCATGGTTAATTATAATTGTCCGAAGGTCCAGTCATGTCTTACGATCCTCTGCCACCTGCAGATTTTGTTTCTAGCTACATCCGTCCAAGCCGGAATGCTGGAAATACTACGGCCGCAAGTTGACTGGAAGGAGGATTATTGACCTCTTTCTTTCGATCCCTTATGTCCGGATTCATTCCCGATGAAGTGGTGGTTAATCAGCCTCAAAGACTAGCGGTGGATCCCGATGAAGATTTACAATTAGAAGTGTCGGTGCTTTAGTGACTCCTACGAGGGATCTACTGAGCAGCATCCATCTATCTAATTTAAGGAATAAAATTCCATATGATGATGATGACCAGATATTTGATTAATTTAAATTTGTGAGAAAAATATAAAAATTTGTGGGTTGGATTTAAAATCAAGGCTGTGATGAGGAAATGTTTTGAGTCAAAAAGAGAAAGGTGGAGCTACCAGTTTTTTTTTTATGTATTAACCGACCTGATATGGACTGTTGGCCCGCATTTACTAGTCGAGATTGAGAGAGAGCAGACATACACGTCTGGATATACAAGATAATAATAAACCGTTAGTTTTAGAAAATGTTGACAAAAGTAGGAGTACTGTCCGTCGCCATTGTTGCTATCCTGATTTGCAGCGTCCGTTCGGCTCAACAGGTAAATATTGATTTGTATAATTCTACTTTTTCCGTCTTATATTGAAGGTTATATTGTTTTTGTTATGAAATCTTTCAAGGCCGATTTACGAAAGAATCTTTAAATAAAACCTTTTTTGGTAATATAGGAAGGCCATCTTATTAACAGTATGGAAGATTAGCTTAATTAGGTCAATTATTTTTGCCAAATTGGTTCCATACGGACTCTAAAACATTTATTTTCTCCATTTGTAAAACTGTCAAAAGTTTTCTAAAGCCTTTATTCAAATGACATTTCAATCAAATTCATGGTCATGCCTTAATATTAAACGGAAACTTATTTTACATTTGTGAAAAGATGAACTCTTCTGTGGTGCGCAAAGTACTTTTCCAGAATAAAAAAAAAGGTTTTAAACATTTTCTATGGAGGCCGGTATTTGCTGCGTAATCATTTGAGGCTTTTATCATCACAGCTGTCTATTGTTTATCTTTTTAAAACGTCGATTAAATTCTGCTCATATCATCATCACACCTTTTTTTAAATTTTAAAATAGCAGAAGACGACTTTGGATGTCTACTACGAATCTCTCTGCCCGGATAGTAAGCGGTTCATCACCAATCAACTGTTCCCCAACTGGGAATCGCTCTCTACTTTTGTTGACATCCGTTTGATTCCCTTCGGAAAAGCTACCGTATGTTATTATATAATGTATTTTATTGTGCATTCTTATAAGAAAATCCCATTTTAGTACGTGGAAATTCCGAATGGGGGTTACGCTTTCTCCTGTCAACATGGAGAAGAGGAATGCAAAGGAAATATTCTCCATGCCTGTGGAATTGATTTGACCGCCAAATCTAAAACTCAAGTGGATTATGCAAACTGTTTGATGTTAGCTGCTGGAGATGTGGCTAAAGTATAATTAAATATATTAATTTGTCTATATTGAATTATAAATCCATTTAATTTTCAGTGCGCTCGTCAAGCTGGTCTGGATGACAAGAAGATCCAAACTTGTGGAAGTGATTTGAAGGGTCAAACTTTGCACAAGACTTATGGAGATGAAACTTTGAACCTGAAACCAAAACTCACTTTTGTTCCTTGGCTGGTTTTCAACAAGGTAATTTTTATTAAAATTTTACTAAATTTTCAATATATTAAAAATTATATTTTAAATTATAGAACTGGTCTGAAGATAATCAGTGGGATGGTCTCAACGATATCATGAAAGTTGCGTGCAAGAACGCTCCCGCCAACACTCCCGCATGCGCTGCCAGTAAAGTCACTAGCGGCTGAATACATAAATTAGGGCAATCATTATTTTGAGAAAACAACTTTTTCTTTCAATCTGGGAAATACATCAATTGAATTCCATTTCATTCATTTCTTTTTTTTATTTACTTTATGCCAGAACCATCTAGCGCTAGTTTTAACAACTTTAAAAAAATTCGAATTTGAATTCTTTTATTACTAGACCATTAAAGCATCACCGGACGAGTAGTAGCAACACCAATTAACCAGCACGTAGTATATGGAGTGAACGTTTTAAATGTATCATCTTCTTCGGAATTGGATGTGATGGACATGATCTCTCCGACTGCGCTCACACTACGACACGACGGAAGCGGAATGTTGGATATGTCACGACGGGATGAAGGCGGACAGCCGCTCAATGACTAATTTAAACTATTCCGTCGATTTTCCGCACAGGAATCTCAAGCTGACGACTCTTCTATTTCTTCCGCAGAGATCGCAACATCAATAGAACCGCACTACTATTGAAGAAATGACGTTCATTGGCAAAGAACACATCGGCAAGGGTAGCAATACAAGTTTGCACTTTGAGTAAAGATTTTTTTTCGTTACTGAATCATAATAAACCACAAAGAATTAAGTAGGACACAAAAAAGAGTACAATCTACTACTAATAAACAAGTAATCAACATTTTAACTTTCACTTTCCTTTTTTACAATAAAAAAGAAATAAGAAACACAGCTAGGCTCAATTCTCTGAAGCAATTTTTGTATTAAACCAGCCTCAGTCATCAATATAAGTTCATGAAAACGCACATTTCAGAAAGAGAATCACTCCGAAGCATACTTTAATGCAGCTTTACGAAGTGTTCGAAACTTGGAGTCAAACCAGAGAAAGGGACATTATGCAAACGGATAGCTGTAGCCGCAAAGCACACGAGTTTCTTGTCGGGATCACAGAGCCAGGAAGGTAAAGTGCGTAGTGGATCATATTCAACGCCTCTTTCATCATTATCGGACTCCTCATCACCTCTATTTAAAAAACCTTCTTCTTCGAGCATATCGGACTCATATTCCCATTCAAATCCTGCAGCTTCCTCCTGGGCAAGCTTTAAAATGCGCTTCTCTTTTTGGCGGCCGTTCCAAAGATCTGCAGCAGTCTTTTTCGAGTTGTTGACTTGACAAAGATGGGCCCCCTTTTCCAATAGTTGATTTGCAGCGGAGGCAACCATTTCTCCATCAACACACTTATGGCGGGCCAGACAATGAAGAGGTGCTTCTCCGTTCATGTCAGCTGCGGTAGGATCGGATCCGAAGGTGAGAAGAAAGCAGATGGTGGGCTGACTTAGATGTAGTTGATCGCATGCGTAATGCAGCAAGGTTCTTCCCGTATGATCGCATCTGGCTAATTAAAGAAACTTCTTTAGTTCATCCTTGACAATGGTTGTGTGTTTTGCGTCCAGTTCTGAAGGCGGTGTGGCGACAGTCAGAAAAGTAACAAGTCGGAGATCCTCCTTCAAATATTGGATGATTCGAGCAAACGTAGGTCCAACCAGCAACCTTTCACTCTTACTTTTACGAACTGGTTTACAGTGGAACTGAGTGAAACCCAACTGCAACCCAACTGAAACCCAACTGCCAAACTGCAAACTCCGGTTCTACTTAGCGAATGGGGATTCTCCTAGTGTGTTACCGTGCACCCTCGATTTTCACTTTAGGGGGGTTCCCCTTTGCAAACCACTACTATATACTGTAACAGATACCGAATAAAAGCAGAATGTTTTACACTACTAAAACACAAACTGTGCACACAGCAACTCAATAACTACCAACTTGCTCAGCAAATCTCTCAGCTACTTTGAATTAAGTAAGTAATTCATTTATAGAATCCTTTATTACATCAAGTGCAATGGATTTAATTTCCCCCTCTATATGTTTTGAAACAGGTCTAAGATGAAGATCATTACTTTGGTGCTGCTGCTGGTCGTATCGTTTTCATCTACATTGGCTCGCAATTGGAATTTGGAGCCTGATGGAGACTTTTTGTTTGGTAATAACTGCGACTTCAATGGTCACGATCTCGAACATATGTCGATCAGCGGAGGATACATAGGATGCGCGAGAGCGTGTCGCAACAACAAAGACTGCACTCATTTCACCGTTCATGAAAACGATTGCTACATAAAGCGTAGTTCCAAGGCATTCAGAGAGAATTACAGAAATGATTATATCTGTGGTTTCATACCTGGTCGCTCTAATCAAAATCCAGGTTCAGAATGATTGTGAGGAAAGTGTTTAGGTAATAACTAGAAAGATATGGAAAAATACATGTTACCACACTCAAATCTCTCTGAGCAGAACTTTACATTATTAGATGATGTACAACTATGTACGATATTTTATGACATACAGCTGCCTTCCATATGGTTATTCTTGATACATATATTTACATTCGTTTTCGGATTCCTCAGAATCGGATGAACACTGGCATTGTTGGAGCAGGCATAGCAAGCAGGATAAAAACTGATATTGTTGTTGGTCACCTAAAACATTGATTGTTATCGAACCACAAAAGTCATAATATTAGCAAACATTATCACAGCAGCTAGATATATTATAATAAAGCTAGTCTGACTCTGTATAGCTCTTTTCATTTGCTTCTAAATTCACAAGGTAATATTTTGGCTTGCAGATCCATTTGAGGAGCTGTGATCGACCAACTTCATATACCGTATACCTTATTGAAAGAAAAATTTCTAAGGCATACAATCGCGATCTAATATAGTTCCTTATATTGATCATCTCCGTAATAAAATCATCTTCAATAATTTATACAAGTGACCCCATTTTGACAAAACTTTTTCGTTCAAACTGGGCAAAAAATAAATGAAATTGCATTTCAGTAATTCATTGTATTGTGTGTGTATTTTAGACCAAATTGAAGAAAGAAACTAGAACATATATGTGAAATCAAATCATAGTATAATTGATCTCTACTTAATATAAGCGGGTGTACTAGTCACAGTTGTATGCCGTACAGTCTTTTATGAAATACATCAAATCTTTAGCCTTTTCCTAGTGAAGAGTAAAAAAATCACTTAAAAAAACGAAGAATATCTGTACAGGTACTATAAATGAAATGTATACCCACCCATACAACCACAGAGATAATTATGGCATATTCGGGAACCTGGATGGCAGAGAGGACAACCAAGTATGTCAGAAGGACCAGAACATTTTTGGGTTCCTCCTAAAAGAATAAATATTTAAATCAACAAATGTAGTCCAATTTTTAAACAATTGATAGAGTCTCACGGTTCACGAATTGCTGTTCGGGTTGATCAACGAAGACTCCATTATTGGTCGGATTGGCTAGAGCAGTAACAGCTGCGATTCCCAAGAGAATGACACAGAGAAACTGTGCAAGAATATGTATTAGAATTTTTTAGAATTATATTTTTTAAATATTTTTAAAAATTTACCAAGAACTTTGGGTTGATCATCATTATGTCTTGCAAAGAGTGAAGGATTTTCCTCTACTCAGTTGGATACAAATCAAGCACTTTATATATCATTATAATAGTGGGCTTATGTATAAAGTAGGCCAACAGATGAAAAGCAAAACTTTCGAAAAACAAATTCTGATGCACCTGTTATAAATGTGCCACTAGCCAATCATATTCAGCTGAAAAATAAAATAAGCATTAAAAAAAACCAAGGATTCTGATACACCTGTTTTACATATATATATGCCATTGCCCGATGATTCAAAACATGTGCACTGATGACTCGGTTATAGGAGTAGTGAACTACAAGGTTCGACCACCTCAAGAAATCTAATTAAAGGGCATTGCTTTAGTTTACTTTTAAATTGATTTTTGGAGTACGATGTGCGAACAATGTTCAAGCGTCTTTCATTTTATCATCTATTTATCATCTTTTTATCTATCATTTTAGCATCCATCTATCTGATTTAGGGAATGAAATTGCAGATGATGATGATGACCAGATATTTGATTAATTTAAGTTTGTAAAAAAAAAAAAATAAAATTTGTGGGTTGGATCTAAAATCAAGTAAGGCTATGTTTACAGTTAAAAATAGGAAGGTTGAACTAGCGAGATGAAGATCATCGACAAAGAGCAGAGCGGCAAAGGTAGCAATTACAAAATTTGATGTTGCCATTAAGAAAGACAGTTTCAATAACTGTTGAGATTATTATTCAACCTTCGACAGTCATCAACGCTGAGTTGTTGTTGCCCCTATCCCGAGGGATCTCATCAGTGAAAGACGTCTATATATCGTCCTTGTAAAGCTATCAATAGCTCTTTATCCCCGAGTGTTAGAGAAGTATTTCTGTAAGAAATACCTTCTCGTAAGAGAGGGTCTAAGGGCTTTTAATGTTCGAGCAGACGACGAAATTCGCGGTATAGCCCATTTAAATTACACACAAATCCCATTGGGACCAAAAAAAAGTTTGTCTTTGCGATTTCTCGAACGCGGTATTCCCGAACGCGGCCAAATTTTCACGAAAAAATCCTTATGGTTTCGTTGGGATCCAGGTCATGGAAAAATGCCAATACATAGTTTCGGGCGTGAGTAAAAAAATAAAAAGTAAAAAAACCTCCATATTAAGGACGATTTCCACGGAAATCCAGGTAGGAACTGTTGTCATGGAGACGGGGCTCGGCTAAACCTTTGGGTGCTTTGGGGATTTGAAGGCCCCATGAGACCAACGTCACAGTTTCGCCCGCTGCAAGATGGCAACAACGATCAAGTGTTACATAAGCCGTAAGAGAGAGGCTGAATGATCCGAGAGTACGAGGCCTGTGCACATCTGCCTTGAACACAGCAGGATACATTCGTCGCATACACGCTGCTAACCGGTGTAAGCAAAAGGCAGTAAATGCGTTTATAAAAATTATAAAGTGCGTTACCTTCACGATTCCATATGAGGGAATTTTAAAACTGTTTCAGCACCATGTAATGATGGCTTAAGTTTCAAATTGAATAATTACTTAAGTTGTTTAACTGTACATGTAGTACGTCATCTCTACATCAAAGTACCTGTACGTACAAAGAAACATCAATCGTTCAACTCAACGTTGACGTAACGTAATCGTCGTAAAACTTCGATGCATTTGATATACGAAATATATCAACTAACATTTAAAAACACGAGGGCGCCTACGCGAAGCGAGACTTGTTATCTCTGTATAGTCTATTGTTGTCCGTCAGAGAATAAACACTACGGCCTTCTTACAGAAATCTCAATTCTTAACAATGCAATTTAATAAAGAAAGAGATTCAAGTCTATTACAGCAATCAAAGATAAGATAAGAGTACTCAACACAGACAAGGCTGTTTTGATTAAATGTTATCACAGTCATTTACATCTAGGAACTATATAGAATGGCATGCAGAAGTTTATTGTTCTTGAGTTCAGCCCTCCGGTTCAAATGGGCAGCTCCAACTTGATAGCCCTACATAAAAGATAATCATAAAGTGGATTAATAATTAAATATTTCTATTTTATACTGAACAACTTACCAAAGCCATGATGGAAGCAAACATTACCACTCCACCTATGGCACAAAAATCCTTCTTGGATTGTATTATGCTCTCGAGCTCTTCCATAGATTTCCTGAATCCAGGATCATTCATGGAGGTAATCTGTTTGCGTACAGCTCCTTTTGAGGAGCTGCAACGAACCTGCTGGAGCTGTGATCGAGCTGCAATGTATTATTTATAGTAATTAGATACATCTGATCTATACCCTATTAACAATTAATATGTTTATAAAACTCACGTACCAATGAAGAAAAAGAGAGAAAATGTTAAAATTTAAGTTCCAATTACGAAAAGTACTCACCAGCGCAAAGAGTAGTTTTGATTACAACTTGAAACATTTTTTGAGTGAGAATTGAATGAATGAAGATCTAGTTTAAGAATAATTACAGACTGTCAGAAAAACTGGACGTCGAGCATCAATAAGTCAACAATTCTACATAGGCCCCTACAACGTACTACCAAGAAATCGTTATTCGCTATGACGCTATCACTTTATTCACAATTTGCGAACCACTGAGTGGCGCCACCGTTGCGAAAACTGCAAAAACACCCCAATGCGAATATATCAATTTAATTCCTTTTCATTCTAAAATTACATCATTTTCTTACTTTATATTTTACCGGTAAAATTTACTACCAGCAGCATCTAGCGCTAGTTTTAGTAACTAAGCGAACATTTCAAATTTGAAATTATCAAAAAGTGATCTTATGAAGTGATAATAATAATTATTACGTGATACCTTATAGAAGTGATAATAATTAATAGACCAAAAACATTTATACAAGTAATTTTTTAAAGAGTGATTTTTTTTTCTGTACTACTCTCAACAGATCTCCTTACTTTGCGGAACAAGAGGAAATCCTTCATGAGATTTTTGGGCCTGTAAATTTCCGGCTGAACCCTTTTCATTTAATGTTATCATACATATGGCATGCTTCTTACGTAATTTACTTTTTATGTAAAATATATTTTTGCCATCACCTGTTAAATGACATAAATATTAACTTCAATAATTAAATGCTTCGATAGTTAGGTTAGTTGAGAAACAACTATATCACGCGCTATAAGCTGTTCTCCAATACAGTGTATTTCAAGGTGACATACTAATTCGTGATTAATTCAGATCAATTCTTTTTAGAATGATAGAGATGTATAGCTTCAAAGTAAAACTTCATCTCAGTCCTTCATTTACAGGAAGGAAATATGGGATCGCACAGAACACCCTGTTTCATTTTCTTGGGAATTCTCAGTCCAAATCTTTCTGATTCTTAATTTTCTTGAATTCAAGGTCCAAAGCTCTCCATTCCATGTAGGAAGCTCCCAAATAATAGACCTGTTATAAAGACAAGTTGTAATTTTAAAAAATGAACAAAATTAATTAATTTTTTTTTCACTGCACTACTTACCATAAATATGCTGAAAGCAGACCACACCACTTTGCGGTAGAAGGGCAAATTCTTCTCAAGTCTTTGAAGCCTGTAAGCTTCAAGCCGAACCTTATTGACATTGTTGGTTACTTCATCAGCAGTCATGGGCTTGTGACTTTCAGCTCCATTGGAGATTCTGGAACGAACTTGCTTAAGCAGGGATCGACCTGCAATGTTTTATTTTATAATAGTAATTAGATACGTGCACTCTGTGAGGCTCATTTGAACGAAAAGAAAATGTAAAAACTTTAATCGTTCTAATTATAAAAAGTACTCACTTGAGCGAAGAATGTTTTTGATTACAGCTTGAATCATTTTTTTTTTTTGAGGATTGAATGCAGATCTGTTTATAAACATTTACGTCACGTGACTCTAATAACGATTCCAACTGATTGGCCGACGAATTTTCTTCGACTGTTTTCGACTACGCGTACGGCATCTAGCGCTAATAATAGTTAACTCTTATAAAAGTTAAAAATTCTTAAATCTAATTTAATTTTTTTAAAATGAGAATCATGGGAAAATGTATAAAAGATTGTCTAAAGATCCCTGCAGATTCAAGTATTCAAGTCAGGTCTTAATTAGTAGAATACTTATTAGTTATGTTTAGTTATTAGTTATTACCCTTATTAGTTATTAGCAGAATTATTGCAGAAAGTTGGAGGTGGAACTTGGAAATAACCTGGACTTTCTCCCGTTCTCCTGTTAATGATAATTATTGATATAACGACGACCTATACAAGTTCCTAAATGACATGTAATCAACCGTGCGTTTCAATTACCACTTTCTATAATATTTATTAGTCAAGAGCCTAATCAAAGGGAATTGCATTAATTTTACTTTCTAATTTATATTTGGATAAAACATAAGAACGATGCGTTTAAGCGTCTTCCATTTTACCGCCAAAAGTTTAAATGAACGCCATCTGGCGCTAGTTTTAGTAACGTTTTTGAAAAATCACTTTCGCAATTTATTACATAAACGAATGATAAAGCGCAACCATTTTATACAAACAATCATAAAATTAATCGTTTTTTATGAATGCCTTTTCTGTAGTATAACAATCACCCATTCATCAAAATTGATGGATGACTAAAATCAGCGTCAATATCAACTAAACTAGTCATAGCTCAAGAGTTCATTTTACAATAATATGACGCCCGCTGCCATCATAATATGAGTCATAAAAAAAGCCAAGTCACGCTTTCCATATCGAAATCTCCAGTTTATTTATGAAAATAGTGTTATTAATACCCATCTGATAATACATGACCTCAATGGATTTCGAAAATAAGTGACCCTGATATCCTTAATTATGCAAACTAAGCGCAGCTTTTATTTCTTTTCTAAAGAAAATAATAACTTTTTTTTTCACGGAACTTGGCCGGAAGTGAATAATGACGTTGGTCAAAACAACAGAACGTCCTTCAAGGAGAGAAACAAAAACATCTTAAATTTTAGAAATTCTCTCAGCTGATAAAAAATTGCGAAAGTCACATAGGATATTGCCATAATTAGAGCAGCCAAATTTCACGCCATATAATAATAATAATAATTCTTGTCGTCTGCTACAGCTTGACTGATTTTTACATCATCACGAGACTACGACGTGTGGAGCATTGTCAAAAAGTGCGCCTAAAGCGTGACTCACGTGAGCCTCCTCTCACTTTCCTTTGATTTCCCTCAACAAAAGGAGCTCGCCTGGAACAAAGAAGCCAAGGTCAACGTCACGCAACCGTATAGAAGAATTGCGTGTATTTCAAACATTGGATGATTTAAAATAAAAAAAAACAATTTTCGACAGGCACGTCATCATTTGAGCTGAATTATAGAGACACACAAAAAGTTTTAACAGCTGAGAAAGTTGGAAATGAGTTATCATTTATACGTCTCATGCAAATTTTTAAAAAAGGCCTTGCATACATCGCACAAACAAAATTAACCCGTTAAGGAATTTTAAGAGGGCGGTAGCTTATTTGGCACCACATCCAGTCAATAAAAAAAGATTATTAATGTGTTTACATTTTAAAAAATGAGGTTCAAACATATGAGGAGCTTTTTTAAAAAAATTCATTTCTTTATGTTGAGCTCTGATTATCTGTAAAAAGTAAAAAGTAATTAATTAAATTTAAATTAAATTGAGTAATTAGAAATTACCTTGGGTGATAGGCGGAGGATGGACAGATTTGCCATTGGTAACCGTGACAACGTCCGTCCTCTTTTCAAATTCTACATCTGCGTGACCCATACCACTACTGCTCGCCCCGTAGGCTTTACTCTTCATCCTCTTCCAGATCATCAGGGCGACGCAGAAGAGTAGGATCCCGCCCAACCCAAACATGGAATAAGAGATGCCGGCCTTGGCCGTTTCTGGCAGGACGGCAACCATTCTCAATTTTTCTACAACGTCCTCTGGTAGATCACTGATTCCCTAATATTTAAATTTAAAAATTAGTTTTTGGTAATTATATATTAGAAGAAAAAACTTACACTTTCAAACCAAAAGAGCGGGAAAGCCATTTCTTGAATTCCAGCCACCTGTTTGATGTCTTCAACTTTAGAGAGCATCAAATTAATTTGCATTCTCGCTTTAGCCATCATCGGAATCGACAATTTCTAAGTTTAAAATGAAATTAAATTAAAAATTCTCTTTAAAACTGTAATTATAAAGTTTATACTGGCTGGAAATCGATGAAGAAAGAATGTTTAGAAGGATCAGGTTTAAGTCCTTCAACAGCGTTGAGTAATTTCGGATCTCCGTGGAGAAAGTGAGGCCAGGAAATGGACATGGGTGCGCCAAATTTACACGCACTTATATTGTAAAGGCCGCGCGTGCCGGCATTGCAAAGATCATCCGGAGATCCTGGCGGACAAAAACATCCATTTCCCCCATTCTGAAGCGGCGTATCGAACGTGTTATTAGGCGGTCCAAAACGATATGCTGTAAAATTGAAAAATGAATTAACCGGTTAAAAGACTTTTAACGCAGATGTAGAGTTTTAAATACTCGTCACGCCGTGATGAATAACGTCCTTGTGATAAATAAGCGGCAGACTCCTGCAGAGATCTGGATTGAAAAGATACAGGGTCGTATTGGGTGTCAAATCAGGAGGGAAGGCCGTTCCGTCCGTTCCAGCGATCCGGTTGCATTGCTCCGACCTCCAGAAGGGCAGTGACGTCATTCCGTTCCAGTTGTCAATGTGCGCGTAGTTGGTCATGGAATCCCTGCCGGTGTTGACGGTAAAGACGCCGTCGGCAGCTGAAGCATTTTTCTGTAAAAGGGAAAATGATGAATGTCGCCTTTCACCTTTCTTTCAACGTAATTATAAATGCATTTCTACTGAGAAAAAAGTTCATCTACAACAACAACAACCAGTAGGTCGAGGTTGGATATCGAGAAAGTGTCCTTAAAATCTTGATAAATCTTATACTTGGAAAGTTATATTATCGACTCCTAATCGGTGGTAATAACAATAAGCTTTCGTTTTTCTTTGGCACTTTCAATTCACTCACCCCGACAAAGAGACCGAATTTATCATGCGGCACGACGTTTTCTGGTGGCATGACATCTTTGGCTAATTTGAATAAACTGTCTTCGTAACCCCAGAGTAGATCTTTGACACTTTTCGTGGTGATTGTCTCCTGATTGAGAACGTTTAGCATTGAACTCATTGCCAATCGGGTTAATCGAACGGCGTATTTCATTTGATCTGCTGCAGACTGAAATAAAATTCAAAATTAATTTTAATTCAATTAATTTAATTAATAATTAAATTACGATTAAGGGAATGTTGAGAGTTTGGACTAGATCAGATTCATCTCCAGAAGAGGCTTCTCGATTAAAGAAGAAGGTTTTAGTGGGTGCGTAGGTGACGGTTCCATTGGAATTGAAAGAGAGGTTCACTTTCTCCCAAGATTCTCTAAAAAGAAAAAAAAAAGGATTCATTATTATTGCTTCATGGGGCGAGCCAATGACGTCATACTCAAGGTTAAGTCTTTACTTCATAAATTAAGTAAGGAAAAACCTTGAAAATAGCCAAGTAATAATGTGGTTATAATAACACACACCTATAGACGTAAGGCCCTATTTCGCGGAAAATGGGTTTCTCCCCGCGCATAAATTCCCGGGGATTCGTCACGTTGAAAAAGTAGACCTTCATCTGGGGCGATAGCGGCGGTTTCCGCCACATTTCAAACGTTTCTCCGCCTTCCTTCAACTCCAATTCCTGAATTAATAAAAAGAAAGTGATCAAACAACAGGTCAAACAGCTTAGCTGACTACTTTCACTGGGTCACAAAAGGCTATTCGAAAGTGAAAGTTTTAATTTGACCCAAATTTCATTATCACAAAAAGTTTTTTTTACCTTGTAGATAAAATTGTCAATGAGCTGAGCAAAAAACATGGTGACGAGTATGCCCATCGCTATCAACAAGATAGCACTGACAGCTAAAATCCCTGTTTAAAAAGAAAATCCAAAATCAGTGATGACACTTTTAAAAAATCACTTCACTCCTTACCGGTGCAGACGACACGACGCATTTTTTATTTATTTAAAAAAAAAGTTTGTTTATATTTAGATAGATCACGCACAACGCACAAAAGAAATCAAATCATTTGAAAAGGGGAGTGTAAAGTTCACTAGGCACGCACACTGACAAACACGACCGGCCGTTAGAGACGACAACCACCGACTGGAGAAGTGGCGCGCGCTTGAATCAGGGGAAGCAACTCATTTCGAAAAAAGGGGGAAGAAGAAGAAGAAAAGTGCGAGTGAGGGCAGCGCCACCGCTGTTTTGAGGGGGAGCCAAATGAAAGGGAACTGCTGGACATTGAGAGAGAATTTGCTTACTATTTTTTTTTTTACAAAGAAGAAAGGTATTTTATCTCCAAACTCTCGCGAGCCATCAATTTGTCAACATCGTCACGCCATAACAATACATGCTTGTAATTATGACGTGACTCGTAAGGAGATTTTTCTTCTTTTCTCGGACATACAAAATCGAGTTTTTAAGGAGAAGAAAACCTTGAACTCTTGAAAAAACCGCCGACTAGGCCCGCAGGCGAGATGAACAACAAACAGCCCCAACAGGTATATATAAAAGAATAGACAAACATAAAAAGGGGTGGCTTTGATTTCTTGAAAAACTTTCACCTTCTCCCCCTACCATCTCTAAAAAACAGAGATTCCTTCTCGTAGATAAAAAGGTCGAAATCACGTCGTCTCCAATGTGTTACATCATGGTTGAAAGTGAAATGCATCATCATTGAATCCGACATATCACTGCTAATGTATGCGACACGGTAGAAAGAAAACCAATGCTTGATAGTCATCTTTTTGTGTGTTTGCTATTTATCACCTGAAGAGAAGGTGATAAACCAAAAAGTTGTCGCAGACAAGACGGAAGGCGTGATTTTCTTTTCTGTGCGCTTTTAGATTCAAACGCCATCTAACGGTCGATTTTTAAAATACGCTTTAAAAACAACTTACATAACCTGGGTAAACCATGATGGGTAATAATAAGAAAAGATGATGTGAATTTGAATATTGTTATAGCTTTCACCTTAGTTTCTTTTTCGGCTAACCGGACGTTTGTAATAAGTTATATTGACCAATTGTAGATATCATCAATTTTATTTTGAATATAATATTTAGGTTAACTAACTTTTTCTTTAGAAATCGAAGAGCCACGCACTTTGTATGGCCCTGAGAGTTAAAAGTCCTTGACTCTTGGAAGAAACGAGCTATAATGTTTTGAGAGTGGAACACGCGTATTTTAGGTTTAAAAACAGAATTACCAGCCAACATATTCTGCAGGAGTCGAGTGCTGAGACAATATTCTGCTTCTGCTGCTTCATATTCGTGCGGGAAACTTGGTGATGGTTTAGATTTACTCATCAACTTTGGAAACTTGTATTTGTACTCGAGAATATCCGGCCGGAATAAAAGGATGGGCGTATACTTGTCCTTCATATTGTGAACTGTAATAATACACAAAAATCAGAATTGCGTCACAGAAACTTTCGCTTAATATAGAACATGCAATAGTTAGTTAGGAATAACTTACTTTTTGAGGAGATTTTAATTCGAGTTGAATAATCACTAGATTGAACCCGTTTTCTATTAGCACTACTAGACACTTAATACTGTTTTATTACTTCGTAATAATTATACGACTCCTCCTTTCACGCGTTCCACTCGAGGAGCTCACGGAGCTGACGTCTGATGCACTTTGCTGCTCGAAACAGAATGAATGAAAGAAATTTTCTGTACTATATCATATGACACATTGTACTTGTTTTGTTATGTGAAGAAGTGTAATACTCATTTTACAATAATATAGTAAACTTAGATATTAACTAGAATTATTATTTGAATATTAAATCTGAGAGTGTCTATCAAGCGCAATTTAGAGAGGTGAAGTAACGGTGATTCATAAATTTTGCATAATATTTTGATAAGAGCATACCCAAATTGGTAATCCCGTTGATAGCCATCGGTGTATTCTAATCTTATAGAATGACCTTGCACCGGATTAAGAGCCGATGATTCTTTTATTACGTAGAGAGAGCATAGCACTTAATCCGGATGTAAACTATTAGGAGGACAGTTTAGTATCGAGTTTCTCATTCGTCTCCCTGCAAATTAGAATCAGAAGATCCTGCGGATGTCACTAAGAAAGTATCAAATGTCGCAACATAAGAATATTGATTTTCAGAAACCAATTTCTAAACTTGGGAATCTTATTATATACTATCGTTTTATTTAGAAAACAATAGAGAAAGTATAGTTTGATTGATGTTAAAACTTATTCACTTATTTACTAGCACACTTCCTTTCTTTTACGAATGTAAACATAATCATTCATGTAAGGAAGGAACGGGTTTTCCTGACCAAATTTTAGAGCGCCCTATAACCATATAACACTAAGGTTCAGCTTAGTGAATCTACCACAAAGTCCTTGATATTCTAATTTTCAAGGTTTGTAATGATGTAGGCAATAAAGAAATAGGAAATCTTTTCATTATATAAGACGACAATTTAGGGGGTTTTCTCTAAAACACGGAAATAGATTGAATATGAAGCTGTTTTTGGCTATAGTTTATATTGACATAATGACAAACCTTGGAAGTAAAACTGCGCAAAAGATGAATCAATAGTAGATTTTTTTAAGAGTCACGGTCATATTCCTTCAACACGTCGTATGAATCCATTTTATATGACAGCACTTGTCGTTATATTTCTTGTTATATAAGATGGATTGGAAAACATGCAGAGTCATGGCGTGCATTTTTTAGAAAGAAAATTCTTTTTATTCCATTCCATTGAGCAATTCTTACGTAAGTATTCTCGTATGGATGAACAAGGATATCAAACATTGACAACACAATCTTTACTCTCTTTAAAAGTTTGATAGAAAGTTACCGACATTTCCGGCGGATCTACGCCGCCGAATGGGAAAACTTTGATATAAGCTAGCTGATACGAATATATTTCAAAATGCTGGCACATTTGAAGCCCTACAATGAGCCTTGTAAAGTGGTTTTTCAAAAAAAGATTTTCTCACTTTATATTTTCAGTAAGGTCAATGCCTTTTTAGCGAGTTCATTAGACTCGACCCTATTTATTTTTGTATGAGGGTCAACTTTGAAGTAGGGGGCTTCGAAATTCCGTTATTTTCTCCCCCTTTTTAAAATGATTCCCCGTTAGTGTTTGATGAATGCCACATTTTAAAAGCAATTCATTCATCATATATGTCACATGTCTCGTAAATATGATGCTTTTCACTATCTAGATTATTTGAGAAACGTAAAAATAGATAATAGTGTTACAAAATATTGGCCTATCTATTATCATAGGATGCAGTAATAAAGTTATCAATAGTCATGTATGTACAATGTACTATCTGTTCTCATATAAATATCTAATAATAATTCGTAATATTTTCAAATGCTAAAACCAACTGAAAAATATAGCTGACAAACCCTCAGCACTTGCAATTAGCTTATAAGACAAGAGCTGAAAATTGATAATCTATTGCGTGTTGTTCTATGAAAAGTATTATCGAATACCGCTCTATCATGCCCATGTATCCAGCGGATATTTTAAGTCGACGCGCTCTAGACCCTATATTACAGCTCCCGTAATGCGTTCAATAAAAAATAGAAAGATTGTGTCACCAAATATGATTAACCGGTCATATATATTTTTTTTGCCATCAGAATCAGTGCAGATATATACTTTCCCGTGATGCTATACTATAATTTTTCTTGTCAATGCGGCAATGCCATAATAATGACGGAGGTAAAATGAGCGAAATGAGATACCTATAAATTATTATGTTCCATACTGATCTGCGTCATTAAGCGATGATTATTGTTAAGATTATTGTATTGGATAACCATCAAGTAGTACATTATCAATTGAAACAGGGTAGATGACCAGGATGGATGTAACTATCGAATATCATAACTGCGGTCGAAACACAAGCCACTCGCCGCTTACTGCCGAAATACATTTTTTTTATCGCCTCTTACAATATTTGTGGTTTTCCTTCCATTCATTTTTTTATCACTATGGCAATATATTGAAATCTATACCTACTTAGCTATACTTTAATGGAGCAATCAAAAACGATTCCTTTTAAAAAATAGCGGCATTCCCGAGATTCTGTTGGCAATTTTAAATTGGAATTGCAGATTTAAATTTTAACTCAGAGTCTCTTTTGAAAAACAAAGATAAGATGAACGATTGAATTAAATGATAAAACACAAATTATGATCGTTGTACGGTTCATGTAGAATGAAATCACGAAAGAGTCGTAAGATATCACTAAATGGCATCTAACTTGAATCACTATTTATACAATGGTGCACGCAGACATGTGATCTGTTTTACCACCAAACACAATAAAAATGTCGAAAGGATGAACCAGTTTTAAATTTGTAAAGATAACCAAATTCAAAGACCAATTCAAAAAGGTCCAGTCAATATTTCAAAATGATTCGATCAAAGGATAGACCGGTGTATCCATAGTACACTGTATAATACAATACTGCTGGTTACGAACCGATCATTTATAATAGTATATGAAAAAATGGAACGAATAAATATTAGGTTCAAACTCACCTAACGATTACAGTGGGATCAATTATCAAGGAGTGAAAAGCCATAATAAGCCATCAGTTCGGAATCTTTCGAGTCCGAAGACCTACCCTGTTCTTTCCTACAAACGGAGTGATAGTTGTAGAAAGAGTTCAGCAAATATAAGAAGTGTAACTCCCCTTTTTGTTGCAGCTTTCAACGGGCACGTCGAAATCGTTCGTTACTTACTAGAAAAAGGAGCTGATGTCTCCTCCAAAACTTTCTCAGATTCCAGTATTAACTATGATGGCCTGACGCCTCTCCACGGAGCTATTCGTCGACCTTTTTGCGGAAAATTCATTTGTCAATTTTCTTCTGGACAGAGACGGCATAGATCGAATGGAGAAAGTCGACGCCATGGAGATGGCATTCGTCGAAGAAATGCACAACTTAACTAGTTATCCAAACGATCCAGAATATCAACGGATCTTTGGCTATTGGCGCCGAGCACTTCGACTTCGACCAAAGGAAGCTCCAAAGATTCCACTGACCCTCAAAAGCGGACGAGCCGGAGAGTGGGCCACTGAAGAGGAATTGGAACGCGTGATCCGGAATCCTTCAGAGTATCGTCTTCAGATGTACCTCGCCAAATTGACAGTCGCTTCTGCCAGAAGTTTGGGAGCCCTCTCTTCTATCAATGACGATGACCGTATATTTGATCGTTATCTTTATAGCTTCAAGAGATCTTACTGTCGATTCTTCGAACTTCAAGACATCCTTAGCGCAACATTCAAGACCATCTTGGAGGCGATTAACCGTTTTGATTCGCAAGAGATTCCAAGTGGACTTTGCGATTTGTCTTTCAGGTGTGTTGAGCTCTTTTTCTGGATGCTGGAGGAGCTTGAACGTCACCACACCAATCGACTTGTTCACCTCTTCAACGAGATCTTCAAAGCCGAAACGTTCGAACCACTATTGGATGTCCTTGTGGCGACGAGTCCATTTTGTTCCACCGAGATCGACGCCTATCAGTACATGAACGTCCTGCGTCGTTTAGTCATTCGTCTCACTAAGCTGCCAGACATCCTTACTAAAGGCAAACATGAAACCATCAAGGAATCTTTGCGCAAGCTGGTAATGCAAAACAGCCTGGACTCCGACGGACGAACCCTGCTGTACATCGTGCTCGTGAATAACAAGGATGTGCCCGCTATTCGTCTTCTTTTGAAGTGCGGAGCCAGTGTCAATGCAGCCGACGTGAGTGAAGACAGTCCCCTTCACCTTCTGGTCGAAGAGCGTTCGTGCCCTGATGAATTGATTGACTGTGTCGGTCATTTATTTTTGGAGTACGGAGCCAACCTGAATCAAGTCAACGGAAATGGAGAGACAGCTGCTCAACTTTGGACCAGGATCAAAAACAGAGATCTTCCCGAATGGCTACGCAATGACACCGTCGTGAAATTGTCTCGCCTCAGCGCCAGGATTATGCGCGCACACCAAGTTCCTTATAACAACGAAACGTTGCCAGCCTGTCTTCATACTTTTGTCGAAGAGTATTAGACCTTTACTTCGCTTCTTTTCAATGGTTACATGTCTCCTTTCATTCGATTTTTTTCAGAATGTCGAATTTTTTCAGTATTAGACCTTTACTTCGCTTCTTTTCAATGGTTACATGTCTCCTTTCATTCGATTTTTTTCAGAATGCCAATACATTGAATTGATACTCGGGTAAGAAATAGGTTGATGTACCGATTCTTTTAAAAAGTAAGTGCCGTCCCAGAGATTATTTTATCATGCGCGGTTTCATTTGATTTGAAACGTGCAATTGCACCTTTAAAATTTAAATAGTAACTCGGAAGGTTTGATGATTGGTTATAGACACTTTGAAAGATCCACCTCTGCGTTTAATTGCACATTTGTTTTAATCAGTAAGAAATTTCATACACGGCGTTGCTTTTTGCGCAAACGACTAACATTTACATCATCATCACTGTCATCTTCCCCTGTTAAAAAATCCGTAACACAAAGATGACGCGATTTCGAATCAACCTAAAGAGATATGGCTATCTGGCTCTCGTCTACTCTGAAATAAAGAAGCCGAACTCTTTTGTGTGGGAAAGCCGATTGGGAACGCCGGTAGTTATCATATTTAACAGCACTTGCTTCGGCTCTGCTTCAAAGTTTTCAAGTAGAAGAACAGCATCCAATTTCCAGATCTTGACCACACCATCTCTACTGCAGCTTATAATCAACTGTTCAGGAACGAACCTTTAATAAAATACGACTCATTAAATAGAATATGATTTTTAAAATTAAATAAAAGTGTTTTACCGAAGGGCACCAAGGTTTCCGCCGTGCTTAAAACTTGCAACACAGGTTGCCTCTTGAATGTTCCATAATCTAAATAATCAATTAATTGGTAAGAGATTAAATCTAGAGATGATCAAGTGATGATACCGGATGGGGCTATCATCAGAGCCAGTGACCACAAGTCCATTCCAGTAGCTGAAGTGACAAGTTTCAGAGCAAACGACAGGCACTGTAAAGGTACGTAACAAGTCGGATGTGGCGCAACTTCGAATCTGGATGCGGTAACGATCCATCCATTTGGTACGGGGATTATCTTTGGCTCCGAAGAAGAGGACGATAAAGAGATCGTCGATAGCAAATTCAACCAGAGTTCCGCAGCGAATATTCTCTTCATTCTTTATGACAGTATTCTTCGTCTTTGATTTAATCACCGTGACGTATTAGTTTACTTTGAAAATATATATATATATATATGTATATATATATTTTAATTATTTGGAAATTACATTAGTTCGTCCGTACAAAAGCACTCCCGAAGAATGGACGCGGAAACCATTTTTAGGATTGTAATCGTAGGGGGGGATCAGTTGTAATCCACCTACAAGCAGCCACTTGCAATTTATAGCATAGCACCCAAGCATATACAATATTTTTAAAAAGTAAAAATAAAAGTCAACCCAGTTAAACCAATCATAAAAAAAATCAAGGATACACCCTTGGAAATATTAGCGTGTATTACAGAAATGCAGTATTTCCCTTTCTACTATTCGATTACCCATTAATTTTTTTTTTCAATTTGTTAAGCGCTCGAATTCGCACACACCTGCTGATGATTCAGAATCAAGCATGCTTTCGGAAGTGGATAATAAGCCAAGCCATCAGTTCACAATCTTCCGACGATAAGAATTACGCTGACTATTATTTTTGAGGAGAAAAGGACTGTTACATTGTTCATGCTACATCGAATACGATTAGTCCATCATATTTTGTTTACCTATCACAATCAACGCAGACATGCAGTCTTACTTTATCATGATGCTAAATTATTATTTTTTCGTCGAAAATGAGAGCCTACATCTTTTTCTTTTATTAAGTATACAACATTATTATGTCGTATATAGCGATGCTTATAGTTAGCAAATTTTATTAGACTTTAATCAAATAGTAGATTATCGGATTACGGGTATCATCAACGCAGTTTGAAAACAAACCGCCCGCCGCCTTCCTATTCTTGGAATTCGTCTGCTCCAGTTTTTTTCCCTCTTAAGTCATAACAAAGCTAGTCGAATTTTACTGCTTACTTGACTGCTCCCGGAATAGTTTTCAATAAAGAAATTATCTTTCTCATCTTCCTTTCTATTAGGTAATTTTATGGTCATCAAGAAATACTTAAGTTTAAGAAGTATTAGTTGCATTAACTTGTCCAAATAAGAGTTGAAAAATTTTGTGCTGACATTTTATACTGCAACTTGTTACTCATCAGCTAGTCTTCAACTTCATTTTAAAAAATTTATTTTCTTTTTTATCCATCAGCTAGTCTTCAACTTCATATTGACCAATTTTTTCTTTTATGTGCTTATTTTCTTGAATTGAAAATAAGACACATTGTGTTACCAATGTATTCAACAAGTTTAAAATGTTTATTTTTAAAGTCTATAGGATAGATAGTGGCCAGTTTTCTCTGCTCATCTCTGACAGTTATATCATCTCCTAGACTTGTCTTTCATCATGTTCAAACTAGCAAATAATCAGCTGCTAGATGATAGGTATGAATTTAAACAGTGGTGTAAAAGTTAGGTACTCTTTTATAAATATGTGCTTTATTACTTATTAACAGTGAAGAAGCAGCTGTGCTGGCAGTTCAATGTCCCCTGCAGCCTTGTCTGGATCCCACTACACTTCTCAAATCCTTTCGCTCTTCTACGAGACTCCGTATTCTTCAAGGGATCGAAGAGCATATTTCTACAGGCGAGTGCCATCATCCTCCGCTAAAAGAGGTCGTGTTCCATGGATCTCTTGATGGCACCACACCGTTGCTGCTAGCCTGCCACTACGGCGATCCCGACTGCGTGAAACGCCTCGTCGACGTTTGGCACGTGGACGTTAATGCCCCGGCAGTCTACTACGATGATATTTCCAATCATTATTTTTGCAAGAATTCAAGTCACTTCAAGAGTGCATCTCCGCTATTTGTTGCAGCTTTCAACGGACACGTTGCCATCGTCCGTTACCTTCTAGAAAAAGGAGCGGACGTCTCTTCCAAAACTTGCTCGGATTCCAACACCTACTATGATGGTCTGACGGAAGGAAAATCTCAAGATTCCGCTGACTCTTAGAAGCGGACGGACCGGTGAGTGGACAAATAAAGAGGAATTGGAGTACGTGATTCAACACCCCTCAGAGTACCATCTCCAGATGTACCTCGCCAAATTGAGAGTAAGTTCTGCCAGAGGTTTAAGGGCTCTCTCTTCCACCTATGCCGATGACCGTTTACTTCGTCAAGGGATCATTTATACCTATCTCAACAGCTTACAGAAGCTCTACCAATTCGCCGAACTTTCTGACGTACTATTGGCAACTTTAGAGACCATCTCGGATGCGATTAGCCGTTTTGATTCGCAAGATATAGAAAGTGGACTTGGTCAATTGTCATACAGATGTTTTGATCTCTTCATCTGGATGCTGCGAGAGCTTGAACGTCACCGCCGCCAACTCTTTAACGCCGGAACGTTTGAAACCATTTTAAATGCCCTAGTGGCGACGAGTTCATTTCGTTGCACCGTGAGAACCGCCGATGTATACATGAACACGCTACTCGAGTTAGTCACTCGTCTCGTTAAACTGCCAGAAATTCTTACTGAAGGCAAGAATGACGCCATCAAAACATCTTTGCGCAAATTGGTAATGCAAAACAGTCGGGATTCCCGCGGACGAACCCTGCTGCACCTCGTGCTGAACAAAGCAGAATTGCTCTTGAATAACAAGGATGTGCCCACTGTTCGTCTCCTTTTGAAGTGCGGTGCCAGTGTAAATGCAGGCGACTGGAGTGGCGATAGTCCCATTCACCTTCTTGTCTCTAAGCGTTCGTGTGATGATGAAGTAATTGACTGTGTCGGTCGCTTATTTTGGGAAAATGGAGCCCACCTTGATAAGGTCAACAAGAATGGAGAGACGGCTGCTCAACTTTGGACCAGGATCAAGAAGAGAAACCTTCCCGAATGGCTACAAGATGAGACCGTCCCCAATTTGTCTTGCCTCAGCGCCCGGATTATACGTTCACACAAAATTTCGTACATAAAAAAGTTGCCTCGGATTGTTCGTTTCTTTATAGAAATGCATTGATTCTTTTTTCGGCTCTTTTCAACGTTCACATTTCTTCTTCCGTTCAGTTTTTTTTCAGAATGGTAATAGTGCAATACATTGAAATTGATGCTCAGTTAGATATGATTTGATGTACCGATTCTTTTAAAAAGTTAGTGCCTTTTCAGAGAATAAGTAAGAAAACAGGTTTGTTCAATTCCACTCGTACAATTGCGCCTTTAAAATTTAAATAGTAACTCGGAAAGTTTGATGATTGATTAGAGACACATTCAAAGATTCAACTCTGCGTCGCAATCAACTCTCCGGTAATTGTTGTTTGTTGTATCATAAGCGTTGTGTGTGGCTAGAAAAATAGTTTTCTTCCTGACGGTTATTTAGTCCATCTGCTGATTAATTTCTACTATTACGTGCAAGGTATGAGGTTTGATGGGCAGTGTTTTAATAATGCCAAAGTCCTCATCTGTAACCGATTTATATACAAAAAAACAAAACATAATTGTATTTCAAAATATGTTCTGAAAGAAGAATACTTGGTCTAATTAATGAAAATTAAATTATAAAACTTTAAGTATGATCAATGTTCGGTTTATGTGGAAGCGAATCACGAATGAACCGTTGTATTTCACTAGATGGTATTTTAATTGAATCAATATTTACACAATTGTATATAGGCAGCAGACATACGATCCGTGTAATGCACCATGAAACAGAACTCAAACGCAATCAAATGTTGCAAAGATAAAGCAATTTTAAAATATTTAAAGGTAATTAAATTCAAAGACCAATTAAAAAAGGTCTAGTTAGTATTTCAAAATGATTTGATCAAAGGATGAACTGGTGTATCCAGGAACGAGGTGTACGCTTTATAATTACAACAATGCTGGCTACGGAACGGTAAAATAATAATGTAAAATGATGGAACGAATAAATACGAGGTCCAAGCTCTTTGAATACCGAACGGTGGGTTCAATAACCAATAAGGAGTGGTAAGACATAATGATTTCTTATGACCTGAAGCTTGTTTTTGGAAGTGGATAAACCAAGCCATCAGCTCGCAATCTTCCGACGATAATAATTACGCTGGCTATTACTGTTGAGGAGAAAAGGACTGTTCAATACTACTTGATGGATAGAGGGTAGAAGCGGCCGACGACTTTATGTTATGGTCTAGAACAGGCGTCAAGTGGACTGTGATTATTGCCAGTCCAGTCCAAATATTTGGATAAACTCCAATCTTTAGGAATTAGATAATATATGATGTAGAAAGGAGTAAGTAGGAAAGAATTGTAATCATATATTGCCTGTGATACATCGATTAGCGCTCTATGACGCCCATACATCCAGCGGGTATTGTCTACACGTTCTTCTTTTTATTATCGCTATCCAGTGATGATATAGCAGCGATTCTTTTCAATAAAAAAATTAGAACAATTTTGCCATTGAATACGCTTGATTGATCAGATTGTGTTTATCCATCACAATCAGTGCAGATATACAGTCTATATGGTGTTTAGTTTTCTCATGATGCTAAAATATTATTATTTTTTTGGTCGGTGCCGGTCAATCCCTTAATATCGAAGGTAAAATGAGCGAAAACGAGCGCCTACACAGATTTCTATTATTATACACCACATTATTATGTCGTATATAGCAATGATTACAGTTTAGCAAATTTTCAACCAATCCAAATTTCAAATCATCAAAATGAGGATCTGTTCCACCAGAAGTTTGAGGGCTCTTTCTTCGATATGTGCTGGCAACCCTATGCTTAGACAAGGGATCATTTATACCTATCTTAATAGCTTACCGAAGCTCTACCGGCTCGCCGAACTTCTAGACGTCCTTTTCGCAACTTTCAAGACCATCTCAGAGGCGATTGACCATTTAGGTTCGCAAGATATTCCAAGTGGACTTTGCGAATTGTCATACAGGTGTGTTGAACTCTTCATCTCAATGCTTTGGGAGCTTGAACATTACCACCGTCCTCTCTTCAACAAAATCTACAATGCCGAAACTTTCGAAACCCTTTTGAAGGTCCTAGTGGCGACGAGTCCTTTATATTCCGCCGTGAGAAACAAAAATATACACGTGCGCTTCATCATGCTATTCATTTTAGTCACTCGTCTCGCCAAACTGCCAAAGATCCATACGAAAGGCAAAAATGAAACCATTAAGATATCTTTGTGCAAGCTGATTATGCAAAACAGGACGAACCCTGCTGCACATCGTGCTGAACGACGACGATGAATCTTTTTTGAATCACAAGGATTTCTTCTCCGTCGTGCATCTCCTTTTGAAGTTAGGAGCCAGTGTGAATGTAGGCAACGAGAATGGAGACAGTCCCCTTTACCTGCTTGTCTCTAAGCTTTGGTGTCCTGGTGATATAATTGACTGTGTTGGTCATTTATTTTTGGAATTGGAAGCCAACCTGCATCAAATCAATAAATATGGAGAGACGGCTTCTCAACTATGGACCAAGAAAAGGGAACAAGGTCTTCCCGAATGGCTAGACAACGACACTATCGTCAAATTGTCTTCCCTCAGCGCAAGGATTATTCGTTCAAATCAAGTGTTTTATAACGACGAAACTTTGCCAGCCCATCTTCACTCGTTTGTCGAAATATGAGACTTCTTTCATCTGTTTAACACATTTAAAGATCCACCTCTGCGTTTAATAATCTAGTGCAGCACGGAGCACTCCCGTCGCAGTTTCTGGTAGCGGCGAAGCCGTCATGGATATAACTAATAGGACGTTGCTATTGCAGGTGAGGCATCGACTCCGTCAACGCAGATGCTTGGCATCAGAGCGCCCATATTGTTGAAGCCGTTTTAGCGCAACTTTATCAAAGAACTCTTTTGTACTTTTCATCTTCAATCAATATCAACATCATCAACATTGACTCAATAAAATTATAATGATATAATACTATGGTGTATTGCAATAATAAAACATGGTACTATATCCTTCACATGAGGACCCCATGACGCAATACAAATTACATTGTAATAAATGGACAACTACGTATAGGGTTTTGAAACATTGCGCCAATATGGAAAATAATTTTTTTTAAACCAATTTAAAGCCGTATAATGGTAAACTCATGATATCCAAGTCAATGTAATGAAACGGTGAACACGCATCTCCTGGGAACATATAATCGCTACAATAAACATTACATTTTTGTAAGGGGAACCACTAAGATACATAAATAATTTACCGATTTCTTGGTGAAATCTTTTACACACAAATTTCCATTGATATATATTATACACATAACAATGACAATTAACATAAAGTGGCCCTTATAATGGGTCCGATTTTATAGTTTCAAGACCATATCAAAGAATGACCGTCTTTAAGTCGCTATAGTAAGCAAAGATGATAGGATTCACGATGCCTGAGTGAATACACAACAATCCAGATAAATAGTAGAATGCTTGGATGAAAGACATACAAGTAGCATCAGCTCTAGATGGCGATGACAGTTGGAGACAGATTGAGACAAGAAAAAATAAAACCATCTTTGGGAATATTGTTGCAAAGAAATAGACTTTTCCCATGAAAAATACATTTTGTGCAGCGTCAATGTCAATTGCACTAACTCTCTGATTCCCAATAAGCACAAAGTGCCTCTTGCGGTGGTAACTTTGAAGACGATTCTGATGAACTTGTTGCCCTGGACTGCACGACCTTCTAGACTTGATACAAACTACTTCAATGGAAGGGTAATGCTTCTTAGTTTTATTTCCCATAATAATCATTTGCCCAATCAAAAATATGGGCAAGAGACCCATGATAAGACTCCCAATGATAATAAAACTTTGCGAGCTAAAAAATTGAAACACAAAATCAGAAAAAACTTGAAAATTCACTATGATTCCTATAGCAAAAATTAAGAGGGAACAGCCCAATTGTATGGCCGCTATCCAAGAAATACTTAGGTATCTCAAATGCCATCTGGGAAAATACATAAAAATGATGCGTTCTCCTTGGAATATAACAAAATTCAAACTTTGGTTAGCGACGGAAATGATCGCGAGCCAAGTGCAGAAGGACCGAATTGAGGGCGCACTATTCAACCGTACGACTATATTTGCCACCATGTAAGATGTCAGTAGGCAAATGTTAGATATTCCTATACCAAGCCAGGCGAAATTCCTGGGAAGGTGATGTCGCTTCACGAAAACGATGGTTCCAATCAGCAGAAAGTTAACAGGTATTCCAATACATGCTGGTGCAATGTGGCAGACGCTCAAGAAATTGTCCACATAGTGGACTACGTCTAAAATTTCGTCCCATTGGCCGTATGAATGATCGATTACGTCCGTTGTAAGCTCCATAATTATATGATAATTGGTATCGGATATATGCTGAAATGAATCATATTTCAAGTTTTTTTTTTTTATCAAAGCATTACTATCAATCAAGTAAATATTTTAAAGTAATCAATTAATATTACTGCTACCAGCTATTGAATTTTTTTTTATTATTTTCAGTTTATTATGAAGCAGTATTTACCTGATAGTGATGTAACTGTAGTTTTTACTTTTTAAGTATACTGCGACGTCTTCGGCAGCAGATTATTATTTATTAACACTGACCTATTTGTTTTTAAAAATAGAGAGAAAATGCCATATGTAGTACTCGATTTATTATTTAACTGTTGCTTTCCATTTTGAAATGGAAAATATGTATATTTTATAAATATATATCCATGAGGATGATTAATTGAGCAACTTACTTGTCCTCCCGGATTACTCCATCTGAATGATTTCTAGACACCAAATGCAATTACTTTTATACCTACATGACGCCGTCGCTACCTATGTTCTATTGGCCAGTAACCATTTTTGTCTTGCGCCGGCGCAATCCAGCGGATAATCCCATATGCTGCTGCACGGAAATGTTGCCCGGATGTTATGGGTTTATTGGATTGCCTACATGTAATACTGGAGGCGAGCAATCTGTCAATGAGACATCTTAGCATAAATTGAATTGAGGATTTTATAAGAACTCTTTTGTGAAAGTCACAAATTCGTGATTACGTGATAGGTCATAATTTTTTGGCAAGTGTCATTCAGTCGAGATGACAGTTATAATTTTAAAATATGCTTTAACGTGCAGCGATAACATTTTCTAAAATTCCTAGTATATTCGATAACAATTTACTAGTGAAAATGCATTGCAGTTTGGTATTATTGCTACTATCCTGATTTTGTTTGTTTAAATCATCAAAAAATAATTTTTATAAGTGATATTATTATGCACATAATTTTGAAAACTTAACTTCTTAATGAGAATTTGTGTCGCGCATTGCAAAAGCTATAAGACGTTCTAGTCGTTAAATGTGCCCATTATACTGTATAATAAGCAATATTTATTAGTGATAAGCTTCTTCGTTAACCATCTCGTTAACCAATTTTTGTTTAATCAATTACCACTGCCAAACGGCGCACCATAATCTTCATTAGTTATATCAAATAGAAAAGTATACAATATTCAAACATAGCCCTATATAGTCTAAAATATATGAATATTTATAGATAACATAATTGGGGTAAGACAAGATTTAAATAAAAAATAATATAAATGTTTGTGGGTAATCGGGCATCACAAGAAAAAAGCTAATACATTATTTTAAAATTGTAATGCAAACTTTCTTACAGTGATTTTAAAACTCAAAATGCTTTTCAGATTAATTAAATTATTTAATTGACTTGGAGTTTTTTTCTTAATAGCTGTATTCCAATTAATTAGAAAAATTAAATAGAATCAAGCTATTAAGAAATTACCCAATTGCCCTTATTAATCAATTACTTAGCTTTACTTTGATTACTGCGGATTACAGTTAACAAATTCACGAGGGTTGAAGCGGAACGAGTCTTGGTTATAAGAATTGAATTTTTTTATGTGCGTGCGTGCGCGTTTTAATCGTTCACCGGTATAATACGATGGCACATTCTTATTTCTTCGATTTAAATAAGGGCAGGACTTTATTCATATGTTTAAAGATTAACCACTCGTCACTAATGAAATTAGCAATGTAATTTCCTATGATTGCTAACTGTAGGTCAAACATCCATGGCGAGTTGGTTATGATGCAGGCGCCAGCCAACAACAAATTGATTCCCAGAAACATGCAGGCAGCAGCGAAATTGTGTTGTAATAATTTTTTGTGATGCGAACTAATGGCGACCCTAAGATGAAAAAGCTGAAATATCGACATATCGTAGCAAATTTCCCTCTCAAAATATATTTCGGAGAAACTATTTATTGTTCCGAACGTTTGTTCTAAAAAGCTGCGACGCAGGTACGCACTACTAGGGCCGAACGGGAGCGTTAATTAAATTAATAGTAACAAAGAAGCGGAACGGTGACAATCACAGTTGGTGGCGCTTTCTTAGACCTTGTAGATTCTTTCAAATTCTCGCCATAAAATAGACTTTGCAAACTAGATCCTTGTTGCGGCTTCTTCATCCTCAATTGTTACGAAAGCCTATTCAACTTCAATTAAACACTGAAGCGTGTTGGGTTTTTTTTATTATTTTATTTGAAGCCAACCAGAATCAAGTCAACAAAAATGGAGAGACAGCTAATCAACTATGGACCAAGAAAAGGGGACGAGATCTTCCCGCTACGCAACGACACTGTCGTCAAATCGTCTTCCCTCAGCGCCAGGATTATTCGTTCAAACCAAGTGTTTTATCACGACGAAACTTATTGCCAGCCCATCTTCACTCATTTGTCAAAATGTAATACTTCTTTCTCACCTCTTTTCAATGTTTACATTGATTCTTCCGTTCGTTTCTTTTTCAGTATGGCAATACTTTGAAAATAATACTTGGTAAGATTTCGTTCAAGGTACCGATTCCTTTTGAAAGTTATCAACATTCCAGAGATAATTCTATCCTACGCAGTTTTAATTTTAATTTGACAAATGCTATCGCGCCCTAACTATTTAATTAGTAACTCGGAAGGTTTGATGATTGATTATAGATACTTTTAAAGATCCAACTCTACGTTTAATTGCACATTTGTTTTCAACAGTAAGAAATTTCATACACGGCGTTGCTTTTTGCGCAAACGACCATCATCCACATCATCATCACTATCATCATCCCCTTTTATAAAATCCATGACGCAAAGATGAGGCGATTTCGAATCAAACTGAAGAGACATGGCTATCTGGCTCTCGTCCACTCTGAAATCAAGAAGCCGAACTCTTTTGTGTGGGAAAGCCGATTGAGAAACGCCGGTAGTGATCGTATTCAAAAGCACTTGCTTCGGCTCTGCTTCAAAGTTTTCAGGTAGAAGAACAGCATCCAATTTCCAGATCTTGACCACACCTTCTCTACTGCAGCTTATAATCAGTTGTTCAGGAACGATTCTGTAAAATAAAATTAATTAATAAAATACTTTTTTTAAAACGAATTCGATGGTTTTACCGAAGGGCACCAAGGTTTCCACCGTGCTTAAAACTTGCAACGCAGGTTGCATCTTCAATGTTCCATAACCTAAATAATCAATTAATTAGTAAGATATTTAATTAAGAGACGATTAAGTTATGATACCGGATAGGGCTATCGTCAGAGCCAGTGACTACAAGTCCATTCCAGTAGCTGAAGTGACAAGTTTCAGAGCGAACGACGGGCACGGTGAAGGCACGTAATGGTTCACATGTGACGCAACTACGAATTTGAATGCGGTAGCGATCCATCCATTTGGTACGGGGGTTGTCCTTGGACCCGAAGAAGAGGACGATAAAGTGATCGTCGATGGCAAAATCAACCAGAGTTCCACAGCGAGTAATCTCTTCATTCTTTATGACAGTTTTCTTCGTCTTTGATTTGATCACCGTGACGACCGTCGCATTGTTTTTAGTCTAAAAATAATAAAGAAATTAATTAATTGGAATATATTTTTAATCTATTTAGAATTTACATTAGTGCCGCACAAAAGGACTCCCGAAGAATGGACGCGGAAACAATTTTTAGGATTGTAATCGTAGGGAGGATCAGTTGTAATCCACCTACACGCAGCCACTTTAAGCTTAATAAATAATTCAATAAATCAGATAAGAAATAAGTAAGAATGAAAAATATTGAGGAAAAATATTAATTATACCAATAAAGGCATTTCCAATCGTTTGACGTTGAAAAACATAAGAGCAAGCCGCTTGTTAGCTAATCCGGCGGCCACAATAGTCTTTCCAAAACACTGAACCGAATAGAAAAAGGGATGATTGTCATCGTTATCCAATCCAATGCTCGCATCTGGCATCAATTCAGCATCCTAAAATTTTTAAAGTTAATATTTAAAAACTAGATTAATTATGAGCGCATATTACATGTTCTTCTTCAAGGGCCCAGCGGCTACGGACTCCAATACGTCCATCCGGTTTGGCCCTGAGAATCCATCGTCGACTCAAGAAGATTTGGGGAGGAGTATTGACTTCTTTGGAATCAGTTTTGGTAGAGAAATAAACTGGAGGTCCATTCAGAGTGTGAAATGTTGTGGAAAAGCTGCCAAGTACCCAATTTCTTTTCAAGTTCTGCAAAGAAAAAAAAATTATTTAAATAAAATTTTATTGTAGAATAATATGCAAATTACATCAATTGTGTCAGATGTGAGGCAGCAGAGAATCTTGTAAAAATTTGGATCAGACTCTGGGGGCAGCGTGTGAGTCTGTACTTCTCCTCTGGCTTTCAATATATTGTGAACAATTTCCCATTCAGGTAAAAACTCCAACTGGAAAGGAAAAGAGTTGTTATGTGGCTTATTATTATTTATTATTGACCAGAAAAATTCATACATTGTGATGGTACAGTTTTTCCCAAAGGCCTTGCTCAGTAATGACTTTTCCCCAGAGAGTGCATACATTTTCAACTTGCCTCAGATTATTGCAATCAAGATATTGGAAAATTTTATGAAGGACTCGTTCGTTTTCAAAACCTGAAAATAGAAAATAAATTATTTGAAAAAATGAATCATTGAGACCATCATGGAATAAAAAGTACATTTAGTCGTGCTGTCATTCTCATCCATTATGTAATTTAAACTAATTTACATATCTTATTTTTCGAGAAAAGAACAGAAGGCGTTTTTCACGTCCAGTCACGTTTTTGAATTTAGCAGACGGAACAACAAAAAGAGAGAGAGACGGTCCTCGCGCCATCTAGCGATTAACAATTAGCTTCATCATTCCACTCCTAGATGGCTCTTTCAAATCCTTGATATTGCTGCATTTTTTCGAGTCAAGTAGGCAAGTTTGACACGGTGTGTATCCAACAAGCGATAACGTTTTCTCCCGTTCTCAGGGGAAACCACTGCCAGTTGTCGGTGGAAAGTTGGTCTAGCCAACTGCACAATATCGTCGTCAGTCTTCCTGCTATTGTCTTCCCGAACAAACCCAAGTGATTCTTTCCTCATTTAAATTCATATTCATCTTGTAAACTGTCGCACACCAAAGTGAAAGTATGGCCCAAGTGTGGCCCTCGAGCCATCATCTTCACCGGCCGTCGATGGCTATTGTTTTCTTCTGGATGACCATTCTCTTTTGTGCGAATAGTGCCAACAGTGTCCGAGCGAATAACGACAAGTCTGTAATTCAATCCAATAGTGTCGACACAACAGCTGCCATATGGAAATCCGACACTTTAGAGCCAGGCAAGCATTATTATTATTATTAATAATAAAAAAAATGGCATGAGTAAGAAGCCCAACTGTATTTACCTTGAATTGAAAGAGGCCAAGGATATGCCGTATACGCTTTATCCTTCAGGGGAGCTCATGTGATCTCATGTCACATTTTTTTCAACTCTTTTTTTAGAATCTACTTGCTCGGATGAGTATTCTTGTTTGGCTGGACGAATGGGAGAATCCGAACGACTCGCATTAGAAGCTATAAAAGCTCTCCACGCACAGCTCGATGATGATGCCAATGGGAATATCGACCTATCAGAATCGGATGAGGTAAACAAGGCATTTTAAGTGCTCCATTAATTTTTTTTAAAAAGCTGATAGAACACGATGTATATTTATCTAGCAGCTGGTTGCATTGCAAAAGTGTCGCAACCCAGCCGAATGTATTTTTACGCATTGAACGTGACCGGAATTCTGCTCTTTTTTATATAAAACCATAATATTGTTGTTACATATTTCCTTATCATAAGAGAGAGAAAAGCGGGGTGCGTTACTTTCTCACGATACGTGTTGTCAGTTGTGGAATTTTCTCACCACTTTTGCTCTCTTTAATGGTTTTAGTGCTCTCTCTTTTTTTAAAGAATGAGTTGCTAGTTCCGATAATTGAGAGAGAGAACCTCTGCGGTTTGACTCGTTGCCAGCTAGTTTATTGGTGTTCCGTAGTCTTTATTTTTAGGAAAGGAACGGTTGAAAGAACTTATTTTCTTGCAGTGACTGGGGCGGGCTCCAAGGATCATGTCCTTCCCCTCACCTCTACTACTATTACATCTAGGAATATTGATTTTAATGCCCTTTTCTTCCTGCTTTTTGGCACAGTTTCTTAGAGAAGAATTGCACTATACTGGCGGTCACGAGAGACGACAGAAAGCCTTTCATCGGGACGACGATATGCACATTTCCGTCCGGGAACTTTGGGATATCTGGACCCGATCTGAAGTGCACAATTGGACAGTGGAGCAGACGACGGATTGGCTGGTCCATTTTGTACAGCTGCCTCAGTACGTCTCGCACTTTCAAATCCACAATATCAACGGCACTAAATTACCAAGGTAATAATAAAACTTCCTTATTTAAAAAAGCTTTTTAAAGTTTTGTAATTTATGCTCGTCTTATCTTGTAGATTAGCGATGAACAATGTTCAATATCTTGGAGCTATTGTCGGGATAAAAGATCCTATTCATCGTCAGAAAATATCTGTTAAAGCTATGGACGTAGTTTTATTCGGCCCGCCCAAAGATCAATCGAGCCACGTGAAAGATATTACTCTCGTGACGCTCCTTGTCGCTGCTATTTGCCGGCGCTGTGTACACTTACCGCTCAAATCGTCATTCTAAACAGCATTTAACGAAACTAATGGAGCACATGGAAATCTTATCTTCAGCCGAAAAAGAGCTTCAGGATCTCCACGTAATACGATATATCTTCTGTAAAATTATTAAGGATCGTATTATAATATCTGTTTTCTACATATCTAGGTCAAATTACAGCACGCTCGAGAAGAACAGGACATGGTTCTATCTGAGAAGATGCAACTGGAGCAGAAATTGGAACAGGAAATAAAGGGCAGCAGTAGTAATCTCTTCCACGCCGACCCGCTGGCCGAGTTGGAACTGCGCCGACTTCGCGAGGAGGTGGAAATACTTCGATCAGAACTTCAACGAGCTGAAGGTGAGCTGGAAGACCGGCTGTGCTGGTCCCCACCACCCGAGCTCCAGCACTGGCTCCAGCTCACTTACGAGTTGGAACAGAGAGTCTACAACAAGAAGCGCGTCCAGGCTGAGAAACAGCTGGAACAGGCTAAAGATGCCTGCGAAAAGCTCAACAGGAAACGTTCCAGTTTTGTGGCTTCTTTCGTGTCCACTCACGGACGCACTATCGATGATGTTGACAAGAGTATCTTAGAAGCCAGGTATTTATTATTACTAACTGTTTAAAAAGGGGTTCTTAATTCATAAATTTATTCTTTAGGTCATCGTTGATGGAAGTGAAGCAGGATTTACAGGAGCGCACTATGCGCTGGAGACAGATTGAGACACTTTGCGGCTTCCCGATTGCGACAAATCCAGGCCTTAATTACCTGGAGACTCTACTACGAAGTGGAATGAATTCGTCTCGCTACATCGTCTTGAATCCATGTAATTGATTTGATATTCGTGAGTCACGCATGTCGTAAAACTTTTTGTTTAATTTTAGCTCGTCAAAGTACTCTAGAAGAGGACCACGAAATGGGCGACGAAACGAGCAGCCTAGTCAGTTCTTGCGCAGGTAAGAGGAAGTGAAAGATGGGTGGTGAAAACTGGCTGCTAATTCAACGCTGTCTTACACTCTCTCTTTATGTTTTTCTCCCGTCTGCTTATATGTTACTTCTTTACCGCTTGGTTTCGGTTTACACCTGGATACGGAATTTATTTGTGATGCTACCCCAATACTTTATTATTACCCTTCTTCTGTGTTATTAAACGGGTAATGTTGCGGTTCACTTTTTTTTTATTTTTGGCTTTATTTGAATTGATGTGGTGATGGCGTTTTAAAAGCCCTACAACATTTAGTATCGAAATCTGCTCTTGTCTTCCTTACTTCAGCAGCTGGACCCCCTGTTGCGTCTGCAGCATCCTTACAGCCGTATACATCTGATAATAGACCCAAGAAGTATCCACTTCCAAAGAGAGAGAGTAGCGTATCCCTCGAATCTGCGTCAGCCTTGATGAACCACCTGAATGGTAACTAGATCTAACCTGCTTTACTTTCTCTTGCTTTTTTTCGTTCGCTTGTTGTTTACTAATAAGTTTGTGAAAAAATATTTATATCTATATGTAAATCAAGTAAATTAATTTTATTATTCAAGGTAATGGGATGTCAGCATCGCTCTCCGAGTTGGCCAAAACGGCTACACCGGTGATACCTCGACAGAAGCTGTCTCAGAGAGAGAACAGCAAGGACTCGGCCTTCACCGATGTATCCACTGTCTCTTCCATAACGAGCGGTGACACTGAAGCCGATCCTAGCTCTACCCAGACTCTGCGCACAGTCAAGTCAACGAATTTGATTGTAGCTCCAACAGAAAATGCGGGATCTAGCAGCCCATCTACCGTCCATCGAGCGCTCATCCCTGAAAAGTAATATAAATTACCCTTTTTCCCATATTTAGATTTTTGCATAATTTATACTCTGTTTTCTAGGGCGTTGTTAAGTACCTCTACCCACGCGACGGTCGATCCTGGTCGTAGGAGTCCTCTACTACCTAACAAAACTCCTACAATTACGACTCGAATGAGTCACCCACCTCCTAAAGTACAAGAGGAGTTGGTACCCAACGTCCCTTTCAAGGTATTAAATATATTATTTACGCACGATGTATAACTAAGGAACTTTTCAAATTTATTCGCACGTTTTACAATTTATACATCGTGGGATTATGTAATAAGATAAGATTTTTGTAGACTTGGAATGTTATTTTTTTGTGATAACTGATATCAGACTGTTTAAAAAAGAGTTCGCAGTCGGATTCGGCCCTTGATGTGGTGTGTTCAACAAGCGACAGCCGAAGAGTCTGAGCTAAAACAACAACAACAAATCGTAGAAGCGGAAGAAACCATGTCGACGGATTCCAGCATACCGGGCGCTGACGAAGAGGGTCGTAAAATAAAGAAGAAACCTCGCTTCCAGTTCTCCAGTTTAATTAAACGCAACAGAAATAAGACTTGATTACATATACTATTTTCCATTTTATTTTTATTATTATTATATAGCCACCATTGAATGCTGTGATTAATTTATTTCTGATGGCTTGTGGACAACAACATTTTAAAGAGCTTTTTATCGTCTATCCAGATGAATGGTTGGGTTCACTTCCTACATATATTTAAAGACTAAAGCCCTTGTAATTTTTAGGATAATAACGATGTGCAAATTCTTCATCTCCAATAACATAACCAATCTGTCCATTTTACAAAAAAAAACGTATTTCGCACACAAATGGTGATGAGTGAGTTTTGCTCTCTTTCCTCTCATTTAATAATAAGAAAAAAATATTTCATGACAAAAACAAATTTGCTTTCATTCTGTAATTGCTGTGTTGTGTGTATTTCTTGTTTTTAAGGAGCTGAAATAAATACGAATATATTTCGGGTTTGAATATTTTGGCAGTACAAGGGACACTTGAAGCTAATTAAATTAGAGTTGAGTACTTTCAAATCTCACAGAAAAAAAAATAGGAATAATATATTAAGGTGCAGGATATTTCTCATTGTCGACTATCACTAAAGATTGGTCGCTTTTGAAAAGGTGCATTTAAAGAGATTTTTTGTTACATTAAGCTGCCAAGATAAAAGAGAGAGATTGTGTGCTTCAAAACGTCGGTAGGAAGGATATCCGGAATCAAGTACGAACAGAGTTCCTCTTCCGAGTTGACGAGCGTGACTTTGCCGGCGGTATTCTCGTCGAGCCATCCACGGATAACAGCCCAGCATCCGGAGAAGACTGTGGGCGAGTTGTAAATCAGACAGACGCCCAATCGTTCGGGATAGTGACGGGAGAGGAGCCAAATGAGATTTTTGATCAGCGGGTAATCCATACAAGTAGAGAAAAGTTCTTCAGATCAAAGACGATACAGAAATTGTCAATCACATCTTCGAATGACTTTTTGGAGGCTTCCTCCTGTAAATTTGAGTAAATATTTAGTTGATCTACTAGGAATAAATTGTAAAATTAAATATTACCAAACAATAGACTATGAATTTAGTGAGCTCTTCGATTTCACGATCATTTACACTGTGATTCTTGGCGGGAATATAAATCACGGGGCGTCCCTGCATATCCCTGTGGCGGAGCACGCGAGCCTTGTTCAGAGCAAGATTGCTCTTTACCGCTGGATGCTCTTCATTGAGTGAAGCAACATCATATTCTTTCTTCCATTTGTTAGTTTTCAGGATAGCCTATAGTAAATTAAAAAATAATAATTTAAAATTTAAAAAATTTAAAATAATGAAGTTATACCTGAAAAGCTGCATCAACAGTTTTGAAGGCCCTTAAATATCTTGTCAAGCTGTGATCGTTGTGGTACTGATCAGGATCGGCATCAACAATTAGTTTGAGCCTGCTTTGAGGTCTTTGAAATCTTGCTCCGATACTGGCTGTTTAACTTGTGCTGCCATAGTGAATTGATTGTGGAAGATACTGATTGGTCCCTCACAGTACAGGTGATGCAGTTGAACCGAAAAAGAGCAGGTCTATGAGATTTAAGTGTTACGTAAATTGGAGGTTTCTCTGTTGAACAAGAGAAAAGGACGGTATAGTAGCACCTCAAAACTATTGTCAGTTCAGTACTAGGCGAGACAGATATACAACACTTAACAGTCTTTTACTACTATCGATAATATAGTAACTTTTTTTTTAACACTTTAGTAGTGTATCAAGTTGTCAACAGCAAGTCAACAGCTGTTATATTTTGTTTGCATCATCAAGTGCTTTTTTCCCGATAAAGGCGTATCCATAGTACTTAAAAATCGGATTCAAGCGCCTCCAGTGGCAAACCATATAACTGTTATTTTTTTTTAAAGCAACAGCTTTTATATAAGAAAAAAATTAGATAAAACGCAGTTGTAGTAAAATAATTTATGTTTTTATTACGAAATTTTAAATAATTCAATCAAATAATTATTTAGGAATTACGCCTTTTAAAGTGCGCTCGAAAAGTACACCAGAGTGCGCAACGAGCAATAATTTGTTTTTCCAACTTTTTGACAGTTGCATTTCGTCTGCTAGGTTAGAGAATTGTCATCGAAAAAAATTGGGTGCCGAAAGTTAGGATGTTTATGTGCTTGGATCCTGAGATAAATCTCATAATGTGCTGGTACATCTTACTCATTTTGGATATGGATTATCGTCTCCTTCTTGACTCATCGTTTTTCTGGCAAGAAGCAAGAAAAACATGATGATAAAGGACATCAACAAAAAATCGTCCAACGTCATGTTTGTTA